>OX104116.1:77377675-77977675 GCA_944474755.1 Limnoperna fortunei
TTTGTTTATTTCTAACCTATGTATAGAATGTGTCCTAATAAAACAAGTTAATAGACCAATTGCGATTTAAGAGATATAAGGGATAAATACATTTAATTTTGAACTAATAAATTTTCTCTTTCTGTATTTTATTTCATTTTAGGAGTTTTCATATGATTTATCTTAAATAAAGATTATAATGTGTGATTAAGACTTTCTAGATTGGATGACATTTTTCATTCATTTAAAAGGAAAATTATAGCACATTTTTTTAATTTTCAAACATTTCTCATAAGTTAAAGGTGCTTGTGCTTAATGTTACATTTTTAACGCTTGATGGATATAATCAGGACTAATTTTTCTTCATGCAATATCTCAACTGGACGATTTAGATTTTTCTATAATTCGCAAACTGAAACGATAAATTACAAAATAATATGAAAGTGCGGAAAAAACCTCGCAAAAAGAGGGAAACAATTCGTTTTGTTAAGGAAAATGACATGTGTATGATATAACAGATTTAAAATAAATACAAACACTAATATTTTGTATTTTAATCAGCATGCCAACTAAATTAAGTTTGATCCATGCATAGATAGATTGCTATATAGAAGGAAATACAAGTTGCGAGTGTTTTTTATTCTTATATGTATCCTTCAGACGCTTTGCAAACAAACCGTATTTTAATGTAACATGCATAAACGGTACATCTAATAAAAACATTTTAATTCATTTTACCGTATTTATCCTATTGTTGTCGTTTTTTTTCTTGTTAATGAATTCAACAGGTCACGGATATATAATGATTTTACTACGGTTTGACTCTTCTTGTCTACATTTTTTCTTTATTTAAATAGGCAATTAAATATCGTCCTGGTTACACCAATTTATTGAGCTTATTTGTATACAAAACACATCAATCTGTAATACGTGAGATCGGTGTCGAAGTGTAATACTTAAGACAATGCCATTATTTCCTTTACAGCAGAGTTGTACGTGTGCAAAGAAGTGTACTCACATATTTTGGACCTTTAATTTCGCTTCCATCGCCATCTATCTTGTATGAAAGATGTCATGAGAATAAACGTAAAAACGTGTGTTGTTCCGTTCCTGTTACATAACACTGTTAGTGTTTATAAATATATTTTGCAGATATTCATTTTTGTATCACCAGATATAAGACAGTATCCCCGTTCTAGATAAAAAAGAGCTAATTTCTTCAACGAAGAAATGTTCCATTGTTCTAAATTTTCATATAGCAATAGAAATAATTTATGTCCACTTGAAATTCGTTGAAGAAGTTAAAAATTGGGGTATAATAAGGGAAAATTAGCTCGAAGCAACCTGTATCAGTCGGTTTTTTCACTCATTGTTCTATTCTTTTTTCCCTTTAAGTTATTTGGTGTTTAAACTATTCTCGTCTTCAATATTAAGAAAGAATGTAATTATGCTACCAGACATTAATAGTTAAACTGTACCCTAATATGAACTTGCAGTATATTCTCATAAAATATTAACCAATATGACAGGAAAAATGGTTTCATTTATAATCGAATTACAATAAAAGCAATACTTTATACTATGCATTTATAATGCACAATTTTGTAGGCATAATTTTGCATCAGTGAAAACATTATTACAACATTTAAAGATTTAGTTATTTTTTGTATTCTTTGTATGACGAAGATTAAAAAAAAACATTATTTCGAAGTTAATACAAATATAATGCTTTCATATGTAATAACATTGAAAACCGCAAACAACTGTATTGTTCTAGTTTTTAAACATGCACATTATATTTATGTATTTATAAATTTTGTAGGCATCAACGGGTGTAGAAAATACAAGAACTATGAGTTGTGCAAGTTTAATATTTAGTTACCAAAATCGTATATGTGTATTGTGCAAGTGTTTCGACTGAAACACCTACAACTGCAGGATTTTAATCTTTGTTTTCAAATTCAATATAATTATGTTATTTCAGAATATTTTCGTCATAGTTTAAATTCCGTTTCAATGTTAAAGTAGGCAATTCGGTCCGGGGTCAATACGTAGATACATTTATGCCGCTTAGATATCATATAAATAGACAATTGTAATCAATAGATATGCATTTAACACTGTGCTAGAGGGAGCAAATAAATGTACTGCTCAACACCAAACATAAATTCTTTCTTACTCGATCAGTCACTTTTGAAATATAGTAGCAAAAGCCGACAGTGACATTGAATTTTTATATGTATTCAATTCGTTTACACATGTTTTCTAAAGAATAAGAATAGCTAGATTTCAGGAAATAATCAAACAAGCAATCAGACGTCGACACGATAACCATACTATAATATGAACGTGTAACATATCCCCACACAATATAAACACAAATGTTAGCAATAATAATAACATAATATTTACTACTTCTTAGTTTGAAATTACGTTTTACGATTCTCGTAAATGGTTTTACGATTGATTAGGAGTTGAATGATTATATATATAGTTTTTTATATAAAAACTCCATATTTGGCCGACGTATGGACGACCACTGTCGTCTTTATTCAAGTCATATAAACAAATGACACGAAGATAAAATAATACATATAATGCATATAGTAATTCTGAACAAAAGGATGATACTCTACGAAAAAATGATGAAAGTAAGAACAAAAATACAAAAGGGAAAAATGAACCTAAGTACACTAAAGAAAATACATACTTTGGGCTAAAGAAGTCTGGTCTAAAATTATCTCATTTAAATATTAGAAATTTATTTTCAAAACACGACGAAGTTAAGCAATATCTAAACCAAAAAAGTAATACACATATTTTAGGACTATGTGAAACCTTTCTTTCCAATGAAATAACAGATGATATGATTGATATTGAGGGATTTAGTCTAGAAAGAAAAGACAGACAGGAAATTAGAAACAAATTAGGAGATGGCTTAACAGTTTATTTATCAAACTCATTAAATTACAAGAGGCGTAAAGATCTTGAATTCAGACATCTGGAAAGTATTTGGTGTCAGCTAAATTTCAAAAACACTAAGCCTTTACTTATTTGCTATGTTTATAGACCCCCTGATATGCCTCAATCCTGGATTGATGAATTTGAATTAGAAATTGATAAAGCACAGGACTGTCGTCTTGAGATAATTATCTTAGGAGATGTTAATGTGGATTTCACGGGAGGGTGCAAAAATGCCAAATGGTCAAACATGATCCAAGATAAATCTTTATCACAGATAATTAACACCCCTACTAGAGTTACGTCTACTACAAGTTCTATAATTGATCATGTTTATGTCAGTAATCCAGAAAACATTGTTGATATTAATGTACCGAAAATTGCTTTAAGTGACCACTATCCTGTTTGCATAACACGCAAGATAAATCAGAATGATTATAATAACATTTCCCATAAAACAATAAAATATAGATGTTTCAAGCATTTCAATGAAAACAATTTTGTAAATGACCTCCAAGATATAAACTTTACTCAGATAGAACAAATAGGTGAAATTCAATTAGCAACAGACATGTGGTATACACTACTCTTGTCAGTTATTAACAAACATGCACCCTTAAAAACAACCAAAATGACTAACTGATGAAATCAAGTTAGCTCAGAAAAATAGAGATTATAACCATAAAATTGGTAATTGGGAGATGTTTCGGTTTTGGAGGAAAAAATGTAAAGTTTTAATTGAAAAGTCGAAACAGAATTACTACTCAAAAATAGTTGAGGACAATAAAGATCCAAAAGAAATATGGGACCTATTTAAAAATCTTAATCCCAAAAAACAAAATAGTTTTCCTCAGACTATGAAGTTTGAAAATGAAACATATAACAATCTACAAGAAACTATTGACAAACTAAATAGTTTCTGTGCAAAAGTTGGTGGATTTTCAGCAAATGGGGACTATACTAATTTAAATCTCAACAAAGTTGAAACTTTTGTTCAATCTAAAGTACCATCTGAAGTTGAATTCAGAATACCTTTGATCAAAGTGGATGAAACAAAGATTTTACTTCGAAAATTGGATACGTCAAAGGCAACGGGTTCAGATAATCTGGTACTTTATTTTCTTAAATTGTCATCTGAGTTTTTAGCTCCATGTATAACTTACTTGATCAACCTTAGTATTATACAAGGAGATTTTCCGTCAAACTTAAAGACTGCAAAAGTTACACCACCTTTTAAAAGTGGAGATAAATCCTTACCTGAAAATTATAGACCTATTTCAGTTTTACCATCCCTATCTAAAATATTTGAGAAACATGTGGCTACTCATCTTTATTCATACCTTTCAAAATATAAATTATTGCACGAATCTCAGTCTGGATTTAGAAGCCAACATTCATGCCATACAGCACTTACTAGTTTAATTGATAAATGGTTAAAATGTATAGATAATGGAGACTTAGTTGGTGCAATATTTTTAGATCTCAAAAAAGCTTTTGATACAGTTGATCATTATATTCTTTGTAAAAAGTTACAATGCTATAAGATATGCAGGGATTCTCTAAGATGGTTTGAATCTTATCTATCTTCTCGAACACAGTCAATTTGCATAGGAAACAGTACATCTACTACCGAACTAGTAAACTTTGGAGTCCACAAGGATCAATTTGGGACCTTTGCGCTTTATTTTATTCATAAATGATTTACCTTTGGAACACATAAAATCTGAAATTGATATGTATGCCGATGATACTACAATACACAATCACAGTAAATCGAAGATAGAAATTGAGCAAAACTTAAATGAAGATCTTAACTTAGTAAATACTTGGTGTAATAAAAATAATATGGGTATTAATCCCCAAAAATCTACTGTCATGTTGTTAGGTACGGTACAAAAAAAGGGCCACAGTAGACACTGAACTAAACATATTTTTAGGGAGTAATGCATTAAACATGGTAAATGTTCAGAAGTTATTAGGAATCTTTATAGATCAAAATCTTGATTGGAAACACCAAGTAGACTACATCTGTAAAACCATCAATTCTAGATTATTTCTATTCACTAAAATAAAAAGGTATCTAGATAAAAAATGTAGAATTTTGTTTCTCAATGCTTATGTTTTACCAATTTTTGATTACTGTTGTACCATATGGGGAAATTGCAACGATGATGGAATTCAGAGGATTACAAAATTACAAAAAAGAGCAGCACGTATAATATTAGATGCTCCTTTTCTAACACCATCTAAAGAACTATTCTCTGATCTAAATTGGCTATCATTTCAAGATCGAGTTTCTTATCACAAATTAACATTAGTTTACAAAATTTTGAATAACAAAACACCAGATTATTTAAAAACTTTATGTATTCCGTGCTCGGAAAATAATAACAGGAATTTAAGATCTATAACTAAAAGCAACCTAACAGTAATCCGTCCAAACACCAACGCCATGAAAAAATCCTTTGCTTATTCATCCGCATTACTATGGAATAAACTGCCAATTAATATTAAAAATGCTACAACTCTAAATAGTTTTAAAACGAAATGCCTTAATCACATAAAAGGGAATTAAGAAACTCTGATAGAATTGTGTTTTTATATGATCTTATATGTTTTTTGTTTGTAAATATGCATGACTATTGAACTATTCTTTTTATGTTATCATGATTATGTGTTTTATATGATTTTGAGGGCCTCAAGGTAGATTAGTGTAAACTAATTGAGCTACCCTCTTTAAATAAAGGAAATTATTATTATTATTATTATTAAATAAAAACTTGTTTTTATTGAGGTTTACATAGACATGTTTTTGTTATTGACGTTCACATACACATTTTTTTAAATTTATTATTGTATAGTTTTTAATTAATTTTATATCATATATGATGTATTTGTTACCCTGTGCGCGCTATAACTATAAAATACAGTATATGGACATAATTGTTCGTTACTTGTATAAAAATGACCCAATTTCCGGTTTGGTAGGGCATATACAACAGGTGCGTTCTATAAATAGAAATAAAATTTCCTTACTTAAATTTAACTGTTGGCAAGGGTTGAGGTCTGTAAATGACGTCATTAGCGTCTTTTGTCGTCTGCTATTGTTTTGGTGCCAAAAAGTCATTATTGAAAATCATGGCTGCTGCTCGTAAAGAATTGTCTATGGATGTTAGAAACGTGATAGAAACGGAAAACAAATACCGAAATATCGAAGACTTTAGACCTACCTAGGACTACTATTTCCAGCGTCATAAAGAAATATAACGAACATGGAAGTGATGAAAATCGTGCTGGAAGAGGGAGGAAAAAAGTGTTTACGGACAGAAATTTGAATCAGCTTTCGAGGGAAGTGAAAAAGAATAGGAGACGGACATTGGCAGATTTGACTAGTATATGTAATGAAGGTCACAATCATCGGTTTTGCACAAAAACTATTCAGAGAAAAATTAGAGAACTTGGCTACAAACGTCGCGTTTTAAGAAGAATGTACTCGTCCGTGAAAAGAACAGAAAAGAGAGAGTTTCGTGGTGTAAACAAAGGAGATATTGGACTGTTGATGAGCACTGGAGTAAATGGGTGTATAGTGACGAATGTCAGATAGTTATTGGTCAGAATAATAAAATTTATGTGTGGCGGAAGGACGACGAAACTTACAACCCGCAACTGGTTTGTCCCAGACCTCAGCGCAAGGCGAGTTTGATGATCTGGGGCTGTGTGTGCTATCATGGTATTGGAACTTTATGTGATGTTAAAGGAACTATAAATGCTGCGAAGTATATTGATATCATTGACAATCATCTATGGCCTGTTGAAACAGTGGATTTAGATTTAATTCATGATCTGTATGATACTATCCCATATCGGATAAAGGAAGTTATTAGGATGAAGGGTCATATGACGAAATATTAAGGTAGGGTTTTAAGTATTTACTTGACAAATTATAATCGAAGTATATACATAAATTTTAAAAATTCCCGCCGCCATCTTGAAAGTGACGAACAATTATGTCCAAGTACTGTATGTCCATCATAAGATATTAACATTACTTCCGCGATCAATGGTTTTAGAAACAGAATAGCAAGAGTTTACTTTTACATTTCTTTGTTATTTAGGATTTATGCCATTTACATGTGTTTTTTTTAAATATATGAATCATGGTTGTTTGTCGTTGAATACATTGGATTTTTTAAAATACCGTTTGTTACTCTGCTCGCCGAAGATATTGGAACATAGATAAGGTAATTTGCACATGCGAAGAAGTTTTTATTTAACTGCGTTCAGTAAATACAAAAGACACCTTTACATTAAATTTTATCTGTAAAGGGTCCATATATATCACATACAGAAGCAAAATCTAGTAACTAACCCAACCTGCATCATATTAAACGTTAAACATAAATGACAGAAACATAAGTTTTTGTTTCCTCACGTTTCCATAATACCAGACTGTAAAAGTTGTCTACGTATCTGAGTAGAAAACAACAATGGAGGATTCATTGCAGCCAAACATGACATGTTTTATGTAGTCGTATTGCTCATTTGCGTGTTCTGTGTTTTAAAATTTTTTTGCATGTTGTGCCTGTTAGTCATAATTACAATTTCGTGAAAAATGGCATATATTCCTCAGAAGGTAAATTTCTGTCCTTTGTAAATCTTCTTCCATTCCACTTTCAGTCAGATTTTTGTTCTATCGTATTTATCATAATAACTAATTGGCTGTTAGCATTATCAGTATTGCTGAACAACATATCGATAATGAAACCGTATGTTAATATGAATTGAAGATTTGGTAACAGTCTTTTTTTTCATACTTCACCTGTTTCTTGTCATCATTTTTCAAATTCATATAACTCTTCCCAGGCAGTCATAGAACAAATTATTTCCCAGTTTTTACAAATTTCCGTCTTTTACACGTAATTACATTGTTTGCAATTAATAACTAACCGGTTTGTTTGAAGTTCTAGAAATCTAAATTAAATAATTTATTCATGTATTATATAATGTACGAATCAACAGGTGTATAAGATATTAGAACAATGAGTTGTACAAATAGTTTAAATTTGTAGTTTCCTAGAATCGTATATGTGTGTTGTACAAGTTTTCCGCTTGAAAACTCCTACAACTGCAGAATAAAAAGATTTCTTTTACAATTTTAATAAAATCGAGTTACTTCCGAATATTAACGTCATAGTTTAAATGCCGTTTCAAGATTGTAATAGGTAATAAGAGGTTGAATAAGTATAAATTTATTAATATATACGATATCAACAGACAAATGTTCATTTATTATTTTACTTCTAATCTAAAGATTTTCTTTTTTCCAAAATTGCTAGGTTAGTCCGATTCGGTATAACGTTTGGGACGTTTTAGTGATATAAGCTGTACACTATCTTAATGATTTTGATTTCAAATACTGTTTGGGTTTGAGCGCCACTGATGAGTCTTGATGAGACGAAACGCGTGTCTGGCGTAATAAATTATAATAAATAATGCTATAAATTATAGCTTATTAACAATTAACAAATCAATTAATTAATCAATTATTATTAACTCCACATATTTAATCAAATACATTTGTATATAGTCGGAGACGTTGTTTTGACGACATTTTATTTGCAACCACTGGGTCGATGCCTCTGCTGGTGGACTGTTAGTCCCCGAGGGTATCACCAGCCCAGAAGTCACACTTCGGTGCTGACAGAAAAATCATTGATTCTAACAGTGATAAAGTCATTGTCTAAATTTACCGTCTAGAAATTTCACAAAATATTTTAATTCTAAGGTTTTTTCTATTTCAAGATGTAGATAGCTTTAGCCGGATTTGATATAACGTTTTGGAGTTTTGGTGATAAAAGATCTACAACACATTTATCATTTGGGTTTTTACATATTGTTTGGGTTTGAGCGCCACTGATGAGTCTTGATTAGACGAAACGCGCGTCTGGCGTAGAAACAAATTTTTGTTAACCTTCGTATCTTTGACGACATTTTATTTCCAACCACTGGGTCGATGCCTCTGCTGGTGGACTGTTAGTCCCCGAGGGTATCACCAGCCCAGAAGTCACTCTTCGGTGCTGACAGAAAAATCATTGATTCTAAGAGTGATAAAGTAATTGTCTAAATTTACCGACTAGAAATTTCATAAAATATTTTAATTCTAAGGTTTTTTCTATTTCAAGGTTTAGATAGCCTTAGCCAGATATAACGTTTTGGAATTTTGGTGATAAAAGCTCTACAACATCTTCATTATTTGGGTTTTTACATATTGTTTGGGTTTGAGCGCCACTGATGAGTCTTGATTAGACGAAACGCGCGTCTGGCGTACTTTGTATCTTTGACGACATTTTATTTGCAACCACTGGGTCGATGCCTCTGCTGGCAGACTGTTAGTCCCCGAGGTTATCACCAGCCCAGTAGTCACACTTCGGTGCTGACAGAAAAATCATTGATTCTAACAGTGATAAAGTCATTTTCTAAATTTACCGACTAGAAATTTTATAAAATATTTTAATTCTAAGGTTTTTTTCTATTTGAAGGTGTAGATAGCTTTAGTCGGATTTGATATAACGTTTTGGAATTTTGGTGATAAAAGCTATACAACACCTTTATCATTTGGGTTTTTACATATTGTTTGGGTTTGAGCGGCTCTGATGAGTCTTGACTAGATGAAACGCGCCTCTGGCGTAGCAACAAATTTTTTTAACCTTGGTATCTTTGACGACATTTTTTTTGCAACCACTGGGTCGATGCCTCTGCTGGTGGACTGTTAGTCCCCGAGGGCATAACCAGCCCAGTAGTCACCCTTCGGTGCTAACTTTGTCTAAATTTACCGACTAGAAATTTCACAAAACATTTTAATTCTATGGTTTTTTCTATTTCAAGGTTTAGATAGCCTTAGCCGATTTTGATATAACGTTTTGCAGTTTTGGTGATAAAAGCTCTATATCTTTATCATTTGGGTTTTTACATTTTGTTTGGGTTTGAGCGCCACTGAGTTTTGGTTAGACGAAACGCGCGTCTGGCGAAGAAACTAATTTGTGTTAACCTTGATATCTTTGACGACATTTATTTGAAGTAGTGTATTGATAGTCGATCCACTCACTCAAATCAATGAAAGTCCAATAGCCTTGTTCATCGCATCATGTCTATTTGTTAAAAAAGAAACTTTGAAATTGTTTGTGCAATTAGTGAAATATATACTTGCTCCTGAATTTATATATTTTTTATTTGTCATTTTTATTATCTACTTCTATTAAAATCACCTAAGTTAAAGTTCTATTTCAGGATACAGAATGTGCCTGTGCCGCCTAACGCAATTCAACAATTATATTTAAAAAACAAACTAGTGAACGAAGAAATGATTACGACAACAAAAGAAACGGTAAAGGTTACAAGCAAAGAACAATATAGAAATTAATATATAAATATAATGATTAATTTTAATTGAGGTAATAATTATTTTGAAGCTAAAATTGAACATAGAACAATGTCAAGCTTACATTTGAATCTATAAATTCAAGGATACTACTACAGTTTCGAAAAAACTGAAACTTGATTGTTCTAAAAAGGAAATGAGTGATTTAATTTAATTGAAAGTTGTTACCCGCGCTGTTAAGGCTATAAATTTGTTATACAGATTTTATTTGAGATACAGCATTCGATAGATACTAAAATATTGTTTATTCATTACAATTATGGACATAGGGAAACAAATATTGTTATATATGCTTAAGTTAATTATGTTTGTTTTTAAATTTTTAACAAGTATAAATTAAACTCGTTTTCACGTTCGATATCTGGTATTTAAGTGCTGCCATATTTGAATGTAATACAGTTTACTTTAAATACTTTTGCCCTGTTTCCAGCCAACCTATTTATTAACTTTTTCACGTTTTATGCACACGTACAGTAAATTTAGTTAAATTATTTAAATTAACATCACCTTACAAAGAGAAAGCATCGTCTATCAAAGAACAAAAACAATAAGTAAAAAGCAAGACAAGTTTATGTCTTTAAGATGTTCTTCGTAATGCGCGAGGATCTTCGTAGTATGCGTCTAAAGAACATAGGAACATTTCATGATCATCTTGTTAGAAAGAACAAAAAAGGCTACTATATACATAAAGGAGTCAAACTTGAATTTGTAGCACACTACAATTTATATCATAAATGTCTTCATGTCTTTCACAAATAGTTGATCTCATTTCCCGGTTCGTGCTGTCTGTACAATATCTTAACACGTTTAAATCTATATTTAGAAATTGTATTAGTTTATAACATTATAACCTAAATTTTCTCAAATAACACAACAAATGTTTATAACTGTTTAACTATTTAACAATTGAAGCCTTACGGATACCTGTCATCTTTCATTTTCTGATTACTGTGTTATATGCATACTTTAATACAAGCATTACACTTTACTTTTTCATAGATAAAAAAATTGATAAAGATGATATTTTAGGTAATGTTTTATAAGATTTGAGCTAAAATTTTAACTTTTGTTCAAATCCTATGATTTATTTTGTGATAAAATATTATTACAATATTGTAAAATTTAAAAGATTTCATTGGTGGAATCATATCTAGCGATCACTGATACTCCCGCTTATATTTTGCAGAACTTGTTTCGAGGACATGTTTTTCAACATACTGTTGGTATTCCAATGGGTTATAATTTTGCTTCTCTCCTCGCCCACCTGTTTTTGCAGTCTAATGAGGCTGAGTTCCTAGAAGACCTTCTGAAGAAGAAAGAAAAGACACTGGCCCAGGCCTTTAGTTTCACATTCCGCTTTTTGTCCCTCAACAATGCTAAATTTTGTGACTATTTAAATTTAATTTTCCCTAGCGAGCTTGAAATAAAAGATACCAACAATACACTAAGGTCAGCCTAAGTCAGGTCTTACTTAGACCTACTTCTAGAAATAGACTCAGGAAAACTACAAACTGGACTCTACGACAAGCGTTATGACTTCAACTTTTTAATTGTCAAATTCCCGTTCATTCACAGCGACATTTCAGCAGCACCAGCGAATGGTGTGTGCATTTACCAACGTACACGTTATTGTAGATCCTGCGATCGGTATTTCGAATTTCTTGACCGATCACTGCTGTTGACTGTTAAACTACTCAACACAAGGGTTTGTTGTATCTAGGTTGATGTTGTCTCTCCAGACTCCAGAATGTTCGTCACCATGGCCTAATTGATCGTTATGCGAAATCAGTGTCCCAAATACGATCTGACATTTTTGCTGAGTCATAGGTAGGGTTTCCTTTTCCTGGATTTGACTTTTCCCTAGACATCGACGATGAGTAACTTGACGGGTGTCCAATTAGAGGCAGGCACTGCTTACTCGTCCAGAACACCTGAGTGCACCAAGGTTTTCTTGTCGGGTTCGGGTTACTGTCTTTTGGGGGTTTTTTGTGTTTTTGATTATTGTATTGCGTTTGTCTATATCCGGCATTGTAACTGTTCCCTGACTTTTGGCCTTTGTTGATCGCTCGATTTTCTTTGCTTTTTTCTTTTGTAAAAAATTCGAACGCTTTATGTCGAATGTTGACCTTGACACTTGATGTAATTCTCCCATCTTCAATAGGTTCCTTACCCACATGAAATAATATCATAAAGTTTCAGTGAAATATCTATATTTTTGTTTTAGAAAAAGCATATGAAACAACTTGGAATTAATGAGGTCTTTTTGATATTGAGTTGTAAGGTAGACTTCATATCTTTATAGTAAACCTTTTTGCTGACAGAGAATTTAAAGTTAGGGTTAAATCTTCTTTATCTGACCAACTTTAACAGGAAATAGATGTTCCACAGCTAAGCATCCTTTCTGTCACTTTTTTAGTATTATAATATTTATGCTCGCAAGTCCTATATCAAAATCCTTGATAAAGTTCACCATCAAGGATTGCGACTCTGCCTTGAAGCTTTATAAACCACACCTGTACAAAGTTTATATGTTGAAGCAAACTAGCCTTCTTTGTATAAAATGAGAATAAAGCTCGGCTTGCAATATGCAACAAAACGTAATTCTTATCCTGAAAATCCTGCTCACGACTGTGTTCCCAAACCTCTTTACCTCTTTACAAGTTTTTTTTTTAATTAAAGTAAAATTACACCTTTTGTCATTAGAATTACCTAATTTTGACAAATTCTGGTATAGATGAAACTGCTGCTACATGTGTATATGTTCTTGTATATTGTAAACAATGGACCCAAGACTCGAGTGTGTGCAATTCAACTGTCCTGTCGTCTTGATCGATTGTGTTGTAGCACAATTTTGGGAAAGTTTCTTATTCTGTTTATTCATATATATAAGTTATTTTAAACTGTTACAATTTTACACTTATTAAAAGAAATTAATGTATACAGCAAATTTAACTTGAATGTCAATTGTGATATTGTATACTTTTTATTGTTTAAATTTTCCTTTTATATGCATATATGCTCATATTATCGTATGAGATCACGTTTTACTACAAAAGGAGGGATATTCTTTAAATAATTTTATTACTTCGTTTTCAAAGTAAGCTATATATAGCTGAATATTGATGTAAAAAACAAACAATCAATCAACATTTTCTGGAATCAAATACATACTTTTGTAGTAACTGTATTTCCGGGAAACGTTGTTTTGTTTTTGGAAAAACTAATAGCATTGTTTTGTGGCAAATGTGACCTTGAAATTTGATGGATTTTCCCCCAAAAATGACAGACTTCTGATCCACCTAATATGAAACTATATCCCAAAGCTTCGCTGAAATTAAATACAAACTCTTTCAAACACCTTTTTTCTTGAAATCTCTTACGTGTTTGGCAACTGTGAACATGAATTCTGATGGATTTCCATAAAAGTCAATAAGATTCTGATCCTTTCAATATATATTCCAAAGTTTCATTGAAATCAAAGGCAAACCGTCTGAATTGTTGTCCGGAAACATCTTTTTGTAAACATTTCTAGCTTTTTTGTTGACTGATACCTTGATTTTTTACGGACATCTCCTTAAATCGATAGGCTCCTTACCGACATGATATGTATTAACACCCCATAGTTGCATTTAAATCGAATGCAAACTGTTTGAATTATTCTCCGGAAACCACATTTGCACGGACGAATCGACGGACGGACATGAGGACCAGTATATACCCCCGACTCTAACAAGCGGCGGTGTAAAAAGATGAAAGTAAAAAGCTTGAAAATAGTTGGCAGATTAACTACATACAAAATTATATATTAGCAAGAGAAAACCATACTAACAAAAAGGTTATTTTCAAATTTTCCAGATTTGATTGGTTTTATATTTTGAAATAAGCCTAATAGAATGACTATTTTACATGCAGTTTGGTTACTCATTAACATTTTCCTAAAACAAAACGGTGAAATTTTGTTATTGTTATTGTTAATGATAAAAAGGGAATTGTTATTACCTGTGAAACTCGAAGGAATTAAAAACATGAGGTTTTGTTAGTCATATAAAATCTAGTAATTTTATTGATTATATTTTGTTCAAGTGTTAGGTGAGTTTCGAGTTTCGAATCTCGAATATCGAATGAGCCTTCTGGGCTTTCGTAGTTAGGAGTTCTTAAAGACAATCATACCATTCGATAGTAAAGGTTTTATCAAGTGGTTATTATCAGCCCACATTGTTGACTTTCGGTTATAAATTTTTATCAAGACACATTGTATTTGTTGAAACACATAACAACAGTCTCATATCGGTAAGAACAATATATCTTCAAATTAAATTATTTAAATACTGTTAATTTAAAAAAAAATCTTATTCGTTAAGTTTTGAAGTTTTATTTACTAAACACTTAACAACAATCAATCAGTATAATATATGTTCAGATGTGTCCCGTTTTTTTGTTTGTAATGAATTGTGTTTAAACTTTATTTGAAATAATAAACCATACATTAGTTGGTAAGCAGTTTTAGAAACAAACGGACACTTTCATGTTGCAAGATCGTCCAAATTCTTCAGACTGGTATTAAACTAACGCACACAAGTTATTAATCTACTTTCTATGGTATGTTACCAGTGTGCAATACTAGAGAAGTTGTATATATATATATATATATATATATATATATATATATATATATATGTTCTGCACAATCGGTCATAATATTATTAGCTAAAATATTATAGTATATCTTTGTAATTTGTTTTAATTTAAAAACAAAATTGCAATTTTATATGATAATAAAATTGTAGGCTCACTTTATGATTAATTCAAATGTGCAATGATATTTTGAACCATACAATGAAACTTTAATCACCGTAACATAAGCTAATACGTTTATGCGGATCGTACAAGTAAGCAAAGCGAATAGGTGTAGACTTGCATAGAAGTAAGAATGAAGATGTAAGAGATGTGGTCGTTATGATTATGTGGTAAAATATTTTTCAAAACTAAAACAGGCTGTGGTATGTGAACCTGACTCAATGGAAACTTAAACACCCCTTCTATTTACTGTAATGTATTTGACTGTTGCAAAACAAAAATGTTCCATGATGTTTTGAATACCACTTCACGTGAAATAGAAGCAACTTTTATGTTTAATATCACACATTTATTTTTCTTATTGTAAAATTTAAATGTGCATTATATATTTTGTGGATATTTTCGTTCTATTTATATAATTACTATACAGGTATTTAAATAAGTGCACTTAAGTGTCTTTTATACCAACAAACGGACAATAAATAGTTGACATAAATAATGGACATAATTTTTACTATGCTTACACTTTTGGCAAATATCCAAACTTCATTGAAATTACAAAACAAATTATGAATAGAATAAAATTTTATCTATTCAATTGTATGCTATATAAGCATGCAAATGGCTTGTATAGGTGTTACTTGTACTTTAACCATGCTTAGAACTATTCTTTAAAAAGTTATAAAGCAGCTTCTATCGCATGGCCTGTCGAAGGGATTTTATGAAAGAGTATCCACTAAGAAGTCTTTGGCTACGATACCACTTATTTTATTCTCCAGTAGTTGGGCTATATGCATTTTAAACAATTACGTATGGTATTGACGAGACTTCTTTTGTAATTGTGTTTAACTGTTAATGATTAAAGTTTATTATGTTCAGCGTTCCTTCTGTACGTTCTGCAAAGCATCTGAATGCGTATCAACAAAACAAAAATTAATTTACAACATATAATAATATATAAAAGTTTCGGGTACATGCATCTTAACAAGTATAATGACATGAAAACCCTTATACGATGCGCTTGGCTGAACTGTGGGTCGAGCACGGGGAACACTTCTATTATGGTCAAAGCTAATACAGTTCGGTACCAAAACTGTTTCTTTATAAAAAAGAACATCTTGCGACCTTGATATATTAAATGACTTCTAGGATTTTAAAATATAAATATCCGAAAGCGTATCACTTCTTACTAAGCAAGTCGTGTTTAATGATGGAGACCGTATTCTGAATCATTGTTAGATATATTCTTGTTTAACATTAATAAAGATGTATTTTTCATAAGGACCCATCAAGTTAATTAATAAAATTTTTGCTTTTGATTTAAGTGTAAACATATTTTTTTTGCAGAAATGCTACAAAATGGGATTAGACAAAAGTCGTACTTATGAAGTCTTATCCTAATGAAGTATAAACATACAATAATATACTGAAACATACAAAGATGAATGACTGTAGGAAACAATATATACAAAATACATGTATATGTACAAAAAAAAGGAAAATAATATTGTAATAACCGTTAATATATATTTACAACATAATTCATTTGCTTTTGATAGACTTTATTCTGATTTTATATTTGGTTATGATTATTTTATTTGATTAATTTTCTTAAAATGGGTCGTTTTTAAACAAATATCCACACGTTTTGGCAAATCGCCAGTTACTCAATAGGTTTTATCGCGTGTATTTAAACAAATCATGTTTGTAACTCTATTTAATATGAAAATACTATTGATGTTTTCTAAAACTGCTGTAAAACTAATATCTTAATTTAGTCTTTTTCAGAAAATAGGAAGTAAATCAATTACACTTGCAGGAAGAAAACTGAATTAAATGTTTATTAACGTAAACCTTCCGGATAAATTACAAATAATAAAGGAAGCAAACATATTTTGTGTGGATACATCATAAATGTAGGTTATAACAAAATACTGCACACAAAAGAAACTGTCAAAAAGACAACTCAGAAATTAAAGTCTAAAATCATGTAATATATAAACATTAAGAATTATCTTTTGATGTTTCGTAAACTTTAAAAGATAACAAAATATCAGTCGGAACACTACTGAAAGATCAATAAGTAAAATATCTAATGACAATATCCCATCACAATCGGATAAAAATATTATATTTATTCAAATGTCGAATACAAACATTTGATAATTTTTTTGATCGTTTATATTTCGAACACAATAAACAATATCAACACCAAAAGCTCATTTAATGGGTAATCGTATAAACATCTGATAAAAAAAAAGACACAGGATACATTTTTTAGATTAATTTGAATTTGAAAATCATGACAGACGCAATGCAACAGGCTTAAAAATAAATGAAATGGACTCAAAAGAATAATCTAAAAATAAATAGGTAAAAAGAAGTAAAACGGCAAATCTTTTATACTGTCTTTCGCGATAACCTGTTTTCATTAATAATTCGTTTTAAATAGAATTGACATATTTGCTCAGTTCCTTTTTTTGTTAAAATCTGGCTTTTTCATTATATAAGAATGACATAAAAACATACAGTATCGTCGTAACATCTCAATAATTACACATCTGTAAATAACACAAAATTAAGGTAAAACGGTTAATTAATACAGACAATATAATACAAACAATTACATTCTCAATATGCGAGATTATACCAGCAAGCATTTTAAGGTCTTTGAAGCACTAAAATATTAATATCTGAATGATATATTTCTGTTTTAAAATATGAAAGTGGTAGATTTTTATGAGTTTTATTACAACAATTTAATAATGTATACAACATATGACACTTAACAAATAATATAATGTATACAACAAATAACAATTAAAAAATAATATAAGTAAAATATCACAGTTTTTTTTCAATGCAATCCACATACAGTTTACCGATTAATATAATCTACCTAGAATTATTACATGCAATAACGGATCTGGGATCGATTTAAAAAGTCGTAGATGTAAAATCTTTCGTAATTACTGACGTCACAATGCATTTCCCTTTGATATTTGAACACTTACGATAGACTTTATACTTACGAATTTTTGTGAAATCGACTCACGGAAATTTAATTTGTACTCAGATGATTGTAAATGGCGGTATATTTAAAAGTCAAATTATTCATAACTTGTGTGGTGTCTTTCACCGTGATGTAATCTCGACTATAACGGTACATGGCGCTTGAAAGAGTGCGCAGGTCAATTTGCATAACATTGCGAGTGACGTACTCAACGTTAACACCGAGATTGCTGATAGCTTGATCAATATAACAGAGGACATCAAAAACTTTGCTTTCTAAGTTTTCAATGTCTTTTGAATTTTGTTTTTGTTCGAATAATATAAGTAAAATATCACAGTTTTTTTTTCAATGCAATCCATATACAGTTTACCGATTAATATAATCTACCTAGAATTATTACATGCAATAACGGATCTGGGATCGATTTAAAAAGTCGTAGATGTAAAATCTTTCGTAATTACTGACGTCACAATGCATTTCCCTTTGATATTTGAACACTTACGATAGACTTTATACTTACGAATTTTTGTGAAATCGACTCACGGAAATTTAATTTGTACTCAGATGATTGTAAATGGCGGTATATTTAAAAATCAAATTATTCATAACTTGTGTGGTGTCTTTCACCGTGATGTAATCTCGACTATAACGGTACATGGCGCTTGAAAGAGTGCGCAGGTCAATTTGCATAACATTGCGAGTGACGTACTCAACGTTAACACCGAGATTGCTGATAGCTTGATCAATATAACAGAGGACATCAAAAACTTTGCTTTCTAAGTTTTCAATGTCTTTTGAATTTTGTTTTTGTTCGTATATTTCTTCATCGTAGTTCATTTGTTCAATAAACACTGTTGCTATTGATAAAACCCTGTAACTTTCCAGGTGAGTTTGTGTTACCTGCAATAAAAATAAGTAAATATCTCCTTGATAACTTTTATGAATCAGTAAACATTTAAATAGGACTAACTTTGTTTTTTATCCTACAATAATCCTTGTCGTTTGGTTAGCTCAGACTGCAAATTACGGTGTATTTTTTCCAGTAATCAAGGAAAGAGTTTTTGATATTGCTTTGAATTGGATGCTTCTATGGAAGGGTCTAGTAAATGTAATCTTTATAAATATTTAGTGGCAACTTTGTGTTTACAACCATATTTAACAAAACCATTTCCTGCTTTGTATAAAAAGCATATCGGTAAACTTAGATTATCGTCACATAACCTTGCTATTGAGCAAGGAAGATTCACGAATAGAGACAGAAATACACGTGTCTGCCAATATTGTCAAACTGATATTTTATGAGTTTCATTTTATCTTTATTTGTCCTTTATATAAGAATTTCCGTTGTCAATTGATAAAACCATATTACTGGACAAAGCCACCTGTATGTAAACTTGTGCAATTACTTAATACTAATAGTATCGGAGAATTGTGTAACCTCGGTAAATACATATATAGAGCCTTAAATTGAGAGATAGTGTTATTTAGAAAAGTTTGCATCAATGTTTTTCTGTGTAATTGAGATCTTCGGTACATTGCTTATATTTTGTCTTTCCTTTTTATTTTTTATTGTCATACATAAATCGTCCGCATCTTCTGTCTTAATTTGTCAGTACCTATATGTTGTACAACATTTGGTAATAAAGAATATGTATATATATTGTAGTTATTTTTTTCTTTTGTGTCAATTTTTTGTTTCTTATCTAAAATAAATCCAACTTACATTTTTAAGGGCATTTTGTATTTCCTCTTCCGTTATTGTACTTGCAACTGAGAATCCTTCGTTGTTTAAAGTATCTAAATATGCTCTATATTTCATATTCTGTATTCTATCATTCGCCTAACAAATAAATATTAATAAGATGACTCAAATAAACTTATGACCAGCGGTAATTTCCAATGTGGTTTAAGTGTTAAATTATTGATTTATTATAATAAGGATCGAAGGCAACCGTAAATACCTCTTTTCTTTTTAATAATTTGATAACAAATTTTTCCTAATTTGCAAAATATAAACACTTCACTCATTATCGTTTTTGTAACGTAAATGTACATAATAATGAAGTATCACATTTTTGCAAAGAATCAATACAAATGTAAAAACAACTTAGACACAATAAGTTATTGTGTATTTCCGCGTAACAAACAAAAATTAAAAAGCTTTTTGCTTTCAGTTTGATTTTGATTTTTTAAGCAAGATAATTTCATAAAAATAACTTTAAGATATGCCCGATAAAATCTACCTGGTAAACTTTCATATAAAAGGCTGAACTTTTTACAACGGCATAACAAGGTCAGTGTTGTTTGTTTCTTTAAAGATTAAAATGAACACGATTTGTAAACGGTTGCCTACTAAGTAATGATATATTAAACATGCAATATAAAACTCCACATGATACAAAACGTACAATTTTTTCTTGGTAGTCACTGGAAAGTAACTGTCCTTCGCGTATACGTATAAGACTGTTAGAGATTATATCTATAGGCGGCTGTGTCGGTATTGCGGTTAAGTTGTCAATACTTGCTGTTCCACAGGGAAATTTCCAACGCTCTTCACCAGATGGCAAAGCATTTAGATTTTGAACTAAGGAGCAAACCACTCCTGGAATTTAAAATGACAGATAAAACATTAAACACAATACACAATGAGTAAAACTTTAAAAAAAAATAGATTTTTAAATATGATTGGTAGTTTGTTTGCATGGTGTTTAACGCCACTTTTAGCAATCTTTCATCTATACTAATTTTTAATGGTGACGAAAACCGGAGTACCCGGAGAAAACCTTTCAGCTTGGTAGACAAAATGGTAACTTTTGGCAATTAAGATTGGAGTCGAGTTCATCCTTCTGCAGTTAAATTTGAACCCGCAACCTCCGTGTAAGGATGCACAATATCAATATGTAAATGACTAACTACCTTTAATACTTGATTACAGAGGCGCCCTTTTACAATGAAAATTTAAATTGAGGTAAAAAAACATTGTAGTTATTAAAAATCCACAAATAATGTATATAAAGTTTACCTACCAAATATTAAAAATTTAACAGATAACATGTTATTTTACAATCTTTTAGATATTGGAAAATGTTTGAAATTATTAACATTCACAATATTTATATACTCATATTTCTTAAGCTTGAAATTCCCTTATTTATATTTAGAAAATAACTTTCTTTCTAAGTCAGTAGAGGTGTAATTGAAATTCCCGGATGCGTTACAACTTCTTAACTTACTTCCGAATCTGTAATTTGACAGAAATCATAAAATCGGAAACTGCCAACACCGATGCTATATAGGAAATTATTTTGGAAAAAACTAACAAAAACCAGCGGTTAAGATTAATAACATTAATATTGTATTATTATAAAAAGTTAAACACTGATAACTAATAAAATATATATGAAAAATTAAGATTTATTGATGAAATTTCTTTTTTTTTATCTTTATTCTCTGTAATAAGATATCCTTACAATAAGAAATTATTTCATATTTACCATTTCTCTAAGCTTGTGGCAACATATTCATGAATATAATGCCTACCCTTATTCGAATAATCAAAACCATATAGGCAGCTATTAATTGTTTCTTAATTTGTATGTGGACTTAAAATTAAATATTCTTTAATATTGTTTAGTATGTATATGTGCATTTCATTTTGTAACAGTCGTTCTTTTATTGTGTCACTTTTAAAATTCCTGTTTCTTATACAAAATTTAACACAAATTAAATTATGTTTGCAAATGACAGTAAATGACATATTGTTTACTGAACATAAATCAACAATATATTATATATCAACACAAGATGGGATTAAACCTGATATCGATATTCCAGCTATCTCAGAAAGTTTTCGAAAGTATCCTTAAATAGATCTTACCACATGTCTTAGGACATAAATTAGGACTGATCTAGGATATCGAACGATGTTTGCCATAACTCTGTATTCTCCTAAGAAGCAGAACTTTTACATGTGTGTTTGATTAAGTCACCCAATAGATATCGACTGCACCTTAAAAAAGTTCTAAAAAAGTTATATATGCATGTATCAGTATATATATTTATATCTAATAACATGAATTTTAAATAAATTGTTCTGAATTAAAACGTCAAATGACATAGTTATGTGCATTTCGAATGTCATATAATATGTCACGAGTTTATAATTAAATATAACCATTTTGACGGCAGAGACTTTTCTTTGTTCAGATTCAAAGATTGATTTCGTGCTGAAACTTCACTATTTGTATATAAATACGGCTAACATTAAACGTTACACATTTTTTATAATGAATAAGAATGAGTCCAAATTGTACAAACACGGGGATTCAAATTAGTTACAAAAAGGTTAACAAGCATAGGTGGCGGCTATTGAGCAAATTTTTTGTTTTATTAAAATTTAAAACAAATTAAAAATATGACCATCCTACAAAAACCTTAGTACGACTATTTTTTCCCATAAATAAAATGGTAATAATAATGGATACACAGATAAAGTGAAAATACCGGTAATACATTGAATAGCGACACATAATAAAGAGACGGGCAACTAGCTACCTATACTTTATTAGTTATATGAATCATCGGGTAAAATTTCTGCAGAATGAAAAA
Source organism: Limnoperna fortunei (assembly GCA_944474755.1). Classification (NCBI taxonomy): domain Eukaryota; kingdom Metazoa; phylum Mollusca; class Bivalvia; order Mytilida; family Modiolidae; genus Limnoperna; species Limnoperna fortunei. The sequence goes on from OX104116.1 coordinate 77,400,472, forward strand.
AAAACAGATTTCAAATTTTATCTGTGCTTAACGTCCAGTCAGCAGTATTACAGCTATATTCATGCCGGGAACTAGCTGACAAACAGTAATCAATTGAGAAAATGTAATGGACCAAAAGTCAGAAAAGTTTGCCACAGAGTATGGAACAATCCCAATACGTTTTGGTCCGTGGTTAGGCTTTCGATATTGTAACCTGACAACTTCCCTCGACGAGAAGGTCTACCCAAATCCGCTACATGGTGACAAGCAGTGCTTAACACAGATTAATTTGATTGTGCAGATTAAGCAATAAGAATTACTGTTACGCAGTCAAAAATAATTCGTTTTTACGTAACTGTTTATATTTTAGAGATAATTGGAAACCAAAATTATATTTTAGAGATAATTGGAAACCAAAATGAGAAAAGTCGATCAATTCCACAATTTAAAATAATGTAAAAATGTTGAATTACCTTAACCTTAGTTGCAGAATTTGTTCAGAATTTTAATAGCTTATATGTAAGTGATTTTTATGCTATTAAATTTTCAATGCATATACATGTATATGTATAGAAGTAAAACGAATCAAGATACCGACGAATATTTATTAATGAATAAGTCAAGGACAGACAAAACCAGAGTTAAACAAAGAGGGGACAATAACAAAACAATAACAACAAAAAATACAACACAAATACCAAACACAAACGACACCAAAGCCTTGGGTGAGTCTAAATCCTCCAGAAGGATGGGCTATTCTTACTCCACACGTAGCGAAAATCGCTTCAGTCAGGTTAGAAATACATATCAGTTCCCTTTCCCCTAAGTTTGAGAATTTCTTGATATTTTATTGTTTCACATCATAATATATTCATTTCATGCTAAATAAATGGACAACAATAGCCTTCCCAACTATTTTATCAGTGCAAATTTAGTGAATAATTTATACAATACCATTTTTTTAATGTAATTGAGTTCGCCCTTCTGTTTGATAATATATTATATAACGTATTAAGAAATTGTGGATTATGCTTTTATTTTATAAACCAATACAACATAACAAATAAACACAGCAATATAATATTGTTTTTCTTGCACAAAATTGGTCTTAAAATGTGGTCAGTATTGTTCAGTGCGATAGGAAGTGAGAATAACCATATCTCACTGCTTCGTGATAACGTTGTTTTTATACATGAAATGTCATCAAAGATATGATAACGTTGTTTTTATACATGAAATGTCATCAAAGATACCACGGTTACAAAATTATATAAAAGATATTTTGCATTACTTTGCACAACTACTGCGAAATACTAAACAAAATATATTTTAAAATTATTTTCAACTTGTTGAAAATTTCATAGTAAGTCCTGCACTTTCTCACGGTGAACATTTCTCATCCTCAGACAGCATGGTTTAGTTCTACACTATTAAAAAGTAAATAACCGTAAAGTATTTAATGAATGGCAAGCATAGATTTGTGATTTGTTGGAAGTTGGCAACTATCGATTTACTGGCTTCGTTTATTTATTTGTTTGATTTTTTTGTGTAACTGAATAAAGCTAAAATAAAAATATCTGCACGTTAAGCAAATGTTTAATCAGTCAATCAATTTTCTTATATTGTGTCTTGTTTTCAGTCGAATTGTGACAGTCTAAATAACCTGTTTTCGGGTTATACTCTCCCAAAGAGAATAAACTACATATTTTGTTCATCATATGAATTTTCTATATACAAGAATCAATGTCAGAAAGTTAATTCTTAGAATTATCTTTGATTATGAATAGAAAAATTGTTTACAGTACCCTTGTCCATAAAAGTACACTGTTAAAAAAAATTCTCTCTTTGTCACCATTTTGCGAATTCATATAACTTCTTTTGACGAAGTCATAGAACAAATTATTCCCAAGTTAATACAAATTTCCATGTAATTATACGTTATAAGATTGTCTGGAATTCAACTGCATTGTTTATGTTGCTAAAATTCAGTTATATGTTGTATTCATTTTTTAATATACATTTTATTATGAATTAACGGGTGTGTTAGTGTTAGATTGCCATGAATCATACAAATAGTTTAAAGTTCCTAGAAAAAATGTTCGAGTGTTCCGGCCTACAAACACCTACATATCTAAAGGTCTGTATTCTATTTTGAAATATTCATATTATTTCAGAATAATTTACATTGATCTTTACAATTACAGTAATTGGTAAAGGTTCAGTTGGTATATATATGATATCAACAGACAAATATTAATAGATTTATATTTAACACCGTGCTCAATATAGCAAACAAATACAAAACACACAAAAACCTAATTATACTTCCTCGATCAGTGACCTTTAGTAATAGATAAGCAAGAACACATTTATTTTTAATATTGAAACAAAACCATTTTTAATTAATGTATAATCAACACAATACATTTTTAATTATGTATACTCAACTCAAATACGTCAGTTAGATTGGTAATTTGAATTGGTATTAATTTAAATGTCCAATGGAGCAATCCTCCACCGGTGGAGCAAACGTGGACTCCGATCCCCTGACTTGGAAGGATGAGTGCAGTAAATATCCAAATAAACATCTGGTTAACATCTGCTAATATGTTTTGCTTGCAAAACTTAACAGAGCAATAAATATTAAAAAACTGAAAACCAACAAGGCCCAGCCTATATAAATATGATTGATTTAAGTGTATAACATCTTGAGAACTATAATACTTTCTCAAGAGCCGTAGAAATTTCAAAATCTGTTACTATTATCTATAGTAAAAAAAGTACTCGTTTGAAAGGTCGACTTGTTTTGAGTCCTGGTTCAATTTAATAAAATGTAAATATAACTACAAAACAAATGACATAATATCAATCCAACCTATGAAAACTGTTTCAAGGATTTCTCTTAAGTCCATTTTGAAGCTAAAAATTAAAAAATATTCACAAAACAAAAATACCATTTTTCCAATCTAAAGGAACATTGTTGTTAATATTTTTCGTATGCGTAAATATGGTAAAGTCCGAAATAGACAATATTGTAAATAAACATTTTTTGTTATTCGTGCGACAAAGCTTAATTACTCATTTGTATAAAAAAATGTCATTAATTTTACCTTTTATGTCAATCAACCACGCCTGCAAAAATTTAAATAAACGCGTGACAAATATTTGGTAGTGAAACCTACAGGACAATCAGAGCATCGTATTGCATTAAGAAAATGAACACTGTACAAAAAATATGTCAAATGTGTGTAAATGAACTTATTTTAAAGTTAAAAGTTAATTTCAAGAACACTTCAACAGTAATGAAAATTACCAGGCTTTGTAATTGATGTAATGTAATAAGATCAGTATTACGACAAACTATCAATCAAAATATAGCCGCTACAAAAGGCTCCATTTCAAGTACAGTTAAACTTTTATTCTTATTGGTCCATCTGTTTTTCACGTTGATAAATTTGTTTAACTTGCTCTTGAATCGAATAAAGCTGAAATATTGCACGCTGAACTTCAATTAATTAAGCAAAGAATCAATGAGAATGTGCATGTGCCTTCTAATGGATTAAAAAATAAAAAATTGAAACAAAGATATAAACACGCGGAAAAACTATTATGATGGAAACACCATCGTGCTTAGTGAAAATGTATAAAATATAGAAAATGTAATATATTTATCACAAGTTAAGTGAAGTCATGACCATTATGAACTTGACGTTACTGCAAACATCATCATGTTTACATAAGGGTTTGTTATTTTTACATCTTTAAATTAAAGAATATTTATTGCAGCTTCCAATAAACTTTAAAAGTTTATTCAATGACAAATTGATGTACAGCACTCGAAAGACACTAAAATGTATTTTATTCTATACAATTACTAAAACCAAATCATTTTTTTTCACCAGTTTTTTTTTACATAAATGAGATTAATGATGTATATATCTGATAATTAACGGATGATCTATGCTGTTAAAAAATCCATACTTTCGTCATGTTTCTTTCCAACCCATTTATTTTTTTTTATACTTTATGCAATAAAACATAAGAAAGTGATTTTAAACTCATATCATCAAATATAAAAAACAAACATGTTTATGGTCTCTTAAGTTATTTTTCAGAAGGAGCAAAGGAAAATTTCATTACTCAGCTTTCGTGAAGTTGTAAAACGTAATACAATATATAAGAAAAGGAAAGCCAAACCTATATTGTGTATGACTACAATTCACAACATAATTGTCTTCCTCTCTGTCCAAAACATATGAACTAATTCTCTTGTTCCCCTTAAAGGGTAATTATGACTGAAGTTTTATTCACAAATCACTAAACAACAACCTATCAGTGTAACAACGCTATACCCTAATTCGCTTGAAATGAATTTTTTCAAATTTTTACAATATAATTACACTTAAGCGTTACCTAAATCTATCATTCTGACCTGATTGTCAAATTTGATACAAATGACACAACAAATGTAAGGACATTTAAATAGCATGCACCTATTAAACAATCATAGCGTTTTGGGGATACGTGTAATCGTAAATAACATATTTGGGCTTATGCATTTTAACCAAACAAAATTGATAATAATGATTCATAACAACAATACAACTGTATGTTATGTGTTCTTACATTTATTGCCTTAATATTAACATGAAATTTTAAAACTCTCGTCTTGTTTGACTCACATTTTCTGAAATAGACTTAACAAATTTCATTTAATAAACATTTCAGAAAACATTTAAAGAAGTTTAGTGAAAAACTAGTAGGAGATAAATGGAGTGGATTTAAATAAACGTGATGAAATATAATCGATAGATTAGACTTGCCACACTAGTAATAAATAATACGCTTTAAGATATTGATGTGATGACACATCTTAATTGCATTCCATACCCGGTCTCTTTTCTTTAATATACAGGTAAACGTTGCTAAATTTACTTTTATTATTAATTTAGAAACAAACTCGTATGCTTAAGTGTGTGTGTTTGGTAAACATATTGAATTTGCACACATTATTAATAGTCACGTTTCCTAGTCCAGATATAAACATTGTTGTCATTTAGCTTCTCAGACCTACTAATTTCCGCAGGACGTTTTCCGAAAACGCTAAGGAATTTGATGGCAAATGTTCAAAATAATCAAATAATTTGATAAAAAGTGAAAACATGAATTCTATAGGGAAGTTTGTCGCATCATTTAGAGGAAAACGTTTTGTGTCATATTTTGTTTCGTAAAATTTAACAACCTATGATGAGTTTAAAATTTAATTTCAAAGTTTAAACTTTATAATTAAAACAATAGCTATTTTGTCCACTCTAGTTACTGAAAAGTCTATATTTATTCTTAATGTAGAGATTTTTCAAATTAATCAGCGAAAATACAGTTTTTGCTACAAGTGAATTGCCACAACAGTATGCTCAAATAAAGTACTCAAAGATACGACATCATAAGTTTGTCAATAAATGTAACCAATGTGTCACATATTTAATCTACATTCCATTAGACTGATACTAAATAACTTTTGTATTTTTTACAAAATAACAAAAAATCTATTGTGATAACAAAATAGATATGAAAAAGAATTTAAAGTGTTTTACAACTTTATTAATGCAGATTTTGTTAATGACTTCACAGTACAATTTGTAAGATTAGAAAGTTAGACAGAGTTAAATATAGGCCAAATTTTACTGTAGTAATAATCCAATTTTAGTTTTGTGATTTGAAGGATTTACGATATTTCGTCCCATGATTCGTAACTAAGCAAATAAACTTCTATCTTTTTATACAAAATTCAAACATTTTATAATCATTTATACATACAGAAACGATCTGTATTGAAGTAATGTCTTTGTTTGTTGCCTTGTTAAATTGACTATTTTGTTTGGGAGAGTGGTACCCAAGAAGATTTTTAAATTGAGAATAAGCTATCCTTAAGTATGATTGCAGCGGAATTATTTTTAATCAACAAGCTTGATAACATGATTTAAAGTTGATTAAAAGCATTATATAAGCGTTACTTTTAATCAACTTATATTTACCTAATGAACTGCTTAAATACCGTTTTTTAAAACTAAATTGCATATTTGGTTCAGTGATTAGGACAATAAGCGGCAAAGAAGTGTAAAATAAGTTGGGCTAAAGCGTCTAAATTATGCATATCAGGTGAAGTTGGGATTAATAGGACAAATCAGCGGATTTGTAATTGTCAGCGGTAAATAAATGGAATGTAGTTGATTTTAGGTAGTTATAACAGCGTGTTTTAAGTGTATGATTTCAGGGTACTTTAAGTTGAAGATGTCAGCATGTTTAAGGTTGGAGATGTCAGCATGTTTTTAGTTGGAGATGTCAGCATGTTTTTAGTTGGAGATGTCAGCGTGTTTTAAGTTTGAGATATTAGCCTGTTTTAAGCTGGAAATTTAAAAAAGTCTCTTTAAATGTGTGAAAAATGTGAAAATAAAGTTATAATTCTATTTTGAAAATATTTCCATAATGGCGTGTTGGTAGAATATGATTTACAAGCAATTTATTTAAATAAAAAATAATTAAATTTTTCAACAATTTAAAATTTGCTTGAACTACATAACAAATACGCTGCACTTATAACTGACTAGCGGTATATGATACACAACCTTTTTCATCATTGCCTCAACCCACATACTTGGGAGGTTTCGCAAGCCTTAAAACCTGGCTGAACAAACCATTTCTTAGGAAATGCATGTACTAAGTCAAAACCACTGCTGTAGTTGCTTTGGCCTTCGATATTTTGTTACAACCTTCATGCATTGATTGTTATGGGAAATTCATTTCTCAAATAACATCAGATATTTTCGCTGAGTCATAGGTATTGTTTCTTTTCATGAATTAGAAATTGTCTTAGACCAGCGGGTGTCTAATGAGATGCAGGCACTGCTTCCTTGTCGCAGCAACTGAATGCACCCATGATCCATATTAGGCTGGGGCGACTTACTATCTGTTTTTTGTAGGTTTGCTTCGTGTTTATTCGGATTTATTATCGTATATTTATTTTTGGTTCTTGTTGTTTGGTTGTTCTCCTTCCTGTTCTTTTAGTACTGTAAAAAAAAGTCCTCAGGTGAACATTATAAGTCTGTCTAAGCGACTGCCTTCTGTTATTCATTGGACTAAATACGAACGATTATGACGAATTTAACTCGCTTAAAGACATGATACTTATCCCAGGATGGCTTCTCGTGAAAAGTTACTCGTGATAAGTACATATCCTACTATTAAATCTTCGTATGATATTGTGTTGATATTTTACATAAAATTTCCGTATAAAAAAACTTAAATAGCTTAATCAGTTTGTGGTCACCGACCGTATTTTAAACTTACTTGTATGACGTTATCTTTATTACCTGTTTATATTTTATTTTATATATATATTACCAAGGCTTTCTCTTGGGATCAAATTAGATTGCTTTGAAAGTTTCATGGCATACAGGTTTGTTAATGCAATTCTGTTAACAAAAAATTGGCTTCAATATGCACCATTGCATCAGAACATCATTAACAGGACAAATATTTGTGTTATCTCTACAATGATGTAATTTACATTTATTTTCACAAGTTGCGTTTTCTTTTCTTAATTTATTTTTGGTAGAGATTATATGAAAGGTGGTCTACTGTTTAATCAGTGTATGAATGAGGATATTGTGTTCTTGCCCATTCAGTTTGTAGCTAACCTGACCTGAGTAAGATGAGCTATTTTCAGCACTCGTCGTTAACTTTTCTTTAATAATCTTCTCCTCCAAAACCACTGAATGGATTGCGTTGAAACTTTTCATACATCATCAGTAAAATATCCTCAACAAAGTTTGCATACATCATGGTCTCAGATCGACCAACAGGGTCGTTTTGTCTACAAAGGGTGTCAAAATGCAGTTTTGACTTATAGGTAATAAAGTATAATAGATACAGGAAAATCGTAGAGACTTTCCTTCTTCAGCATTAAAAGGTCTCTCCATTGACTTTGGCCCTAAACTGTCAAAATTGTTAGGATTTTTTCATTTCTCCTCGATATCTTAAAAACCGTAAGTTTAACAGAAAATGTTTTCCATACAAAATTATTTAGCTCATCAAATTCTGCAAAAATGATTCTTGGTGCATATGTGTTTAACGACTCCTTATAGAAGTTATTCCCCTTAAAACGTCAAAATTAGTTATTTTTTCAGAAGTATTGGACTTTTCCTTATAGAAAGAAAAGTTTGATAAAAAAGAACTGCATTTCAGTTGGTTCAGGTGAGCGATCCAGACTACTAGCAGCCTCTAGTTAGAGGATAGTGGTGGTTTCATCTTTAGCAATTTAATCCAATTCATCACGGTACTTCATAAATTCTGCAGCTCTGGTTAGAGCACACACTATTAGAAATAATTGAGTGCATAATATTTTTAATTCTCAATACTGTGCAGTCCCAATAATATGGGTTAGCCGATTTAAGGTTGGATGTCGTGTTAGGGTAATTATTATTGAGCTTGATCAAGAGCCATGACTAAGCCTGATTACAATTGTGCATCGTTCTTTTCAACATATTGTAAAAACTAGTAATCACTGCTTATTTATGGGTATATGAGTTTTAAAATCAATTTTTGCTGAGATTTTCTCTTCTTTTTTATTTAATATTATTACGGTTTTTAATTGTTTCTAATGGGATCTATAGATTGTGTGGATGGAAATAAGACTTTTGTAATTGTTAGCTTGAGATAAGACATGATAATTTTTTACGATAACAAACGTGTTAATTTAATGTAATTATCTTTAAAATGTATATTTATTTATATTTTTTAAAGGGATAGTAAATATATATTAGTGTTAAATTCTAGCATTGATTTCCCAATGTTATGGATGCTGAAAGTGCCGTTAAACACCATTCAAAGACAAACTAAAACAATGTTACGGTCAAAAATAATTTTTCTATTTTTAGATTTACCTGTTATAATGCATAACGCACTGTGAAAAATGTGTATTAGTGTATAAGCTTGGACATGCAATGACGGCCTGTTTAAGATGGTAAGATGCACTCACGTGGATGCATAGTATAAAAAATGTTATTTTATCTATTCTTCGTTGAGCAAATCTTTACATTTTGGGTCCAGTTTTCTGGAGCGTATTTGATGTGAAATTTAGTTGAATTTAACATGTAATTTTTACGGAAAGTTTGGGCATAATTCGAAACTCAGAAAGAAGGTTTTCATTTAGGCAAAGATAAAAATGTTTATATTGCGAATCAATTACCGTAATAGTATAATCATACTGCCTTTGAACGAGTTCATGGGTATTACGCTTTCTGTTATACTGAATGTATACATGTATTATCTAAAGAAGAAACGCGAAAACTATGTGCGATTATGTGTTGTTTGACCTCTATTATCAATTATGTTTATGATCATTCTCATAATCTTTTATGATTTTGTTTTGTGTTTATCTTTCTTTGCTGTATTTTAACAAATTTTGTAAATATAAATGATAATTTACAATGTTGTTACTTTGACATTTGGTGTCTTGTAGTATACACATCGTAGGCCGCATTATTCTCTTGCATATTGCCGACTTCTAAAAATACACGTGATGTATAAAGTCAGAAAAAGTTTTATTTACATTGAAGCAAATAAAAATAAAACTTCATATTTCAGTAGGTGTAATAGATGGTTGAAACACAGTATAGTTCCGTGTGCAAAGAAAGATAACTCTTCTACCGCATTTGTTTACTGCAGTCGTGCATGATTTTCTTTGATACTGTTAAAAGATGAAGCTCTATTTAGCAATAGTTAGATACTTTTAGGAGAGTACATGCAAATGTAAGTCTGTGAGAATGCATTTATTAACAATTATTACATAATTAAGCATTTGTCTGCTTGCACGCTTTAGGACGAATCTTCGCCTCTTCTAGCCTACTTCGTTCAACACATATAGACAGTTTTGAGTAATAATTACAATCAAAATATAAAATCTTAGTAATTAAAACAAAACTATTTCTTTTCTTTTTATTATCATATTTTCCGTCTACGATTACTATATAGTAATGCTGTATAATTGTTACGGGGTTCACATATCTACAGGAAGGTTCCATATCCCAACATTTTAAGCAATAAAAAATCGCATACTTCGATTCTTACAAAATATTTTCAACATTAGGTATTGTTTACTTCAATTACTTGTCTTATGTTTTTGTCTTTACCACACAAATGCACTTTTCACATAAAACAGCGCGTGTGTAAGAATATTAAAGTTTGTTTGTCCCAAAAATATCCCATTCAATAAGAATTAAGCATGCAGGTGTTGGTGGTTTTTACTCTTATAAAAAGTGTTCGTTGTTGTCGTTAACTCATGTACCGGAAATTAGGTTTGTCCGACTGTTAAAATCTGTATCGGTTTACTATACAAAAACATTATTACATGAGGAATCTGGGACCATACAAAGAGGATTCACTGTGCCCACTCCTCATACCTGCGCAGCCCGTCCCCAAATAGGGGATAGGGGATGCCATCTCTTTGGGTGTGGGGGGATGGGTCAAGTCATAATATGGAATATATCCCGCCTATACTCATACTACATACCTTATTTCGGTCTTATTTAAAATTTTCTACCCTTTGGTCCATATGTCTTGGACTGATTTATTGTTTGTTAACTTGGTCTCATTCTGAATATAGCTTAAATATTGCTCGTTGGACGTGAAGTTAACATCCCATCATTTAATTAAATGCGGAAAATAAAAAAGGTCTGGAATGAAAAAATTTTCAATGTGTACAATGGTCCCAAACTTCTCATGTATAAGGTTTAAACATGTGACTTATGGTTGAAACGCCACGCCAGCTACAATTTTTTTTAACTGTTTATTTTCCATTTATATACGATCTTTGTCTACATTCCAAAGATAAATGTGTATTATTTTGATAAACTTGATGAAATATATTAACAAAAATACAGCCTGTTTTTATACATTTTATTTACAAATATGTGTAGCTGTAGGTGGCTCAGATGAACGCGTGGTTAAGTTAGTGGTTAAGTTAGTTATTAACATTTGTCACTAGTAGGTTGCCTTCTGGGGAAAGGGTGTGTTCGACTCCTATCCTAAATGGCTATGCGTTTCTTTCTTTCTTTTTTTTAACGGTATATTATCTGTGATTACATATTGTTGAAATTACTTAAAAGGGATGCATGACAAATTGTCAGTCAAGAACGATATGTTCCGATTCACTTACAACTGCAAAACAAATGAAAAATTAAAAGAGAAAAAGAAAATATTGCCGTTTTCGCTTTGAGGCAATGCCTCATTTGCCCCATATGTAGTTACGGCAATGATAGCCTGTTATATTATTGATTGATCTTATTTACTATAATTGTATTGCCATTTATAGCTGGCTTGCCAGTTGTCTCCCATTAAGATGCTAAAGGTTCACTTCATTTTGATTGGACCTTCATATGTAATCCTTTTTCTTTCGTATTTCGTAAGACATTGTCTCTGTAAATTGTATTCATGGTACGTTCAGTCTGTGTCTGTTGGTTCATAAAATTGTGCGCCTTTTGGAGATTACCGGTCATAACGTTCGCTATATCGTGGCGTCAAGTTTTTTTTTGTTGTTGTTTTGGGGAGGGGGGGGTAGTCAACTTTATAACAAAATGTTTCTCTATGGTTAGTTTTTTAGTGCGATATATCAGCAGGTGTGGCCTCGGTGGCCGAGTGGTTAAGGTAGTTCGTAAACTATTGATCATGTGGTATGTCAACACTGAGGTGGCGGATTCGAGTTTCTCTGAGCACAGGTTGCACTCGACTCCATCTCTAAAGGATTGCCAGTTTTCCTACCGAAGGTCGGGGTTTTCTACGGGTACTCCGGCTTTCTCCTCCAATTAAAATTGGACGCCATGATATAGCTGAAAAATTGCGGAAGTGGCGTTAAACACCAACTAAACAAACACAACAAAAATCATTAGCAGGTTGCAATGAATTTTGATCACAATAACCGGAAAACGGCATAAAAAAAATTACTAAAGTTACACATTTTATATATTTAGCGTTTACATATATCAAATTATTTTAGTACTGAATCCATTACTTTAGCGTCAACGACGATTTTACTATATCAAAAACCAGTAAAGACAAGAAATCTACGATTCATGTTACAATTGATAAAACAGTGAATTGCGGCAATAGTGGATATGTACTATTAAAAATCATGCTAAGACAGAATATAAACCAATTTAAATTGTAAAATCTTTAATATATGTAAATTGTAATTACACATATGATACAGACAAGCAGGAAAATACAAAGACATGTCATAAGAACAATCAATTACTGAGCAGGAAAATGCAAAGACAGGTCATCAGAACAAGCAACTACTGAGCAGGAAAATACAAAGATAGGTCATCAGAACAAGCAACTACTGAGCAGGAAAATACAAAGACATGTCATCAGAACAGGCAACTACTAAGCAGGAAAATACAAAGACATGTCATCAGAACAGGCAACTACTAAGCAGGAAAATATAAAGACAGGTCATCATAACAGGCAACTACTGAGCAGGAAAATACAAAGACATGTCATCAGAACAGGCAACTACTAAGCAGGAAAATACAAATACATGTCATCATAACAGGCAACTACTAAGCAGGAAAATACAAAGACATGTCATCATAACAGGCAACTACTGAGCAGGAAAATACAAAGACATGTCATCAGAACAGGCAACTACTAAGCAGGAAAATACAAATACATGTCATCATAACAGGCAACTACTAAGCAGGAAAATACAAAGACATGTCATCATAACAGGCAACTACTAAGCAGGAAAATACAAAGACAGGTCATCAGAACAGGCAACTACTAAGCAGGAAAATACAAAGACAGGTCATCATAACAGGCAACTACTGAGCAGGAAAAAAGAAAGACAGATCATTAGAACAGGAAGGAAACTGCTGAGTTTGAAAATACAAAGTCAAGTCAGGGCAACTACTGAAAATGTATTTAATGTTATTGTTAGTGGTATTTCGTAAGGTTTTGAAATTTATTATAGGTTCGTTATTATTATACTAAGTGTTGACGTATTGCGGAGAGGGTTTCTTGCGTGAAAAATGAAAACTGCTTACCGCGTACGGTTAAGCTTATGCTCCTTTTGAAGATCAAGAATACTACTTTTTGAAATCAATAATTATTTCCTCGAGATATTCAGCGTTTTGAAATATGGAAGTTTTGAAATTTTGAAATGGCGATTTTCCATACTAAAATTTGACCTCAATTGGAACGGAAGCGTACTTTAGGAACAATTGCTTGTTGTCTACTCGAAAACCTTCGGGTGATGTCGTCTGCAGTTAAGGCGGGAAAAGTCTCGCGGTTTGTCCGAATACAATTGAACGTCACGAAAGCAGACGAACATATGTAAACATCATAATGTCCCTTTAGAAACAAAAATGGCTGACTTATTATGTAAACTTCCCGTAGCAAAAGTCAAGGACGATTTGTAACAACTTAATACCAGAGGCATATTATAAAACATGGACAAGTTATCGTATCTACATTTTTTCTACTGAATTTTCGTAATAAAAAGGTAAAATATAGAATAATGAAAAAATGCAAGCAAACTTATTTTCCCAAGGGGGGTTGGCATTAAGTAAATGTTGAAATGTTAAACTAGAGTAAAAAAACCTGTGAGCAATGCTCACCATTGATATCCCCCGCTTCACAATTACTTTGAAAATTCAGGTGTTCTTAATTATGAAATTGAAACTTTATCTAGTTAAACGTGAAGGCGAAGTTGCAGATAAAACACGTAACCCTCCCCAATCCCCCAAAGAATGGCATCCCTATGTCAATGACAAAGTCCATGTTTTTCTATGTGAAACCTCCAATAATATTCTGATCAAAATGTTTAATATCCAGTGCACAATGGCAATATGTGACCAAGATTCTGTGTAAGTTTCAACAAATTCAATTCAGTGGTGTAGGAGGAGTTGCAAATAAAAGATGGGTATCCCCTTATGTCCATGACAAAGTCCATGCTTTTCTATGGGAAACCCCAAATATCATTCAGATCAAAATGTTAAATATCTCCTGTACAATGGCACTATGTGACATGGATTCTGTGTAAGTTTCATCGAATTCCATTCAGTGGTGTAGGAGTAGTTGCACATAAGAGATGGGTATCCCCATATGTCAATGACAGTCAATGTTTTTCTATGGGAAACCCCAAATATCATTCCAATCGAAATGTTTAATATCTAGTGCACAATGGCAATATGTGACAACATTCTATGTAAGTTTCATCAAATTCCATTTAGTGGTGTTGGAGGAGTCGCACATAGGAAATGGGTATCCCCTTATGTCAATGACAGTCCATGTTTTTCTATAGGAAACCCTAAATATCATTCCGATCAAAATAATAAATATCTCCTGCACAATGGCACTATGTGACAAGGATTCTGTGCAAGTTTCATTAAATTCCATTCAGTGGAGTAGGAGGAGTTGCACATAAGAGATAGGGACCCCCTTAGGTCAATGACAAAGTCCATGTATTTCTATGGGAAACCCCAAATATTATTCCGATCAAAATATCTCCTGCACAATGGCACTATGTGACAAAGATTCTGTGTAAGTTTCATCAAGTTCCATTCAGTGGTGTAGGAGGAGTTGCACATAAGAGAAAGTGTAACGGACGGACAGACGGACGGACGGACACCATGAACACTATATACCCCCAATAACTCCAGATGAAGATGATATAAAGCGATATACAATTCTCACCAATCGTGAAACTATTTCGTTATTATGAAAAGTAAAAATGTAATTTTTGTGACCCTATTTATAGCGCTAAAACAGGGCATCTTTGAGATGCGATAAATACAGCAAAGCCGTGGCATCAAAAAAGAGAACAAATATAAACAACCTTTTTTCAAATTAAAATAATAATAATAATAAAAGACATATGAGTAATCTGTTCATACGCGGATATAAAACCGAAACGTGATTCCATGGAAGTGACGTCACAATGTCTTTTTCGTATCTTTCGTCACATTAACTGCCAATTGTCTGGGCCATTTTTGAAGAAAAAAGGTAATTTAAGGACAATCATAAGAGAATATATTTTATACAATATAGGCATTCTATACCCCCTTTTGTTGCGTTTAACCTCGTAGGCGTAAGGTTTTATTTAAATGTAATGTAAATGTAAAGATATGTACGTGTTTCTGTATTTATTCCTGATATAGGTCATATAAGTCTATTCCTCTTAATAAGAAATCTAATCTTTATAATCAATTTATGACACGGCAATGTTTAAACATATTAACTACTTAAATATAATGGAGTAGCTGCACCTAATATATATTCCATTGTTTTGTGATTTTTAAATGTGAATTACAAATATTACTTCACGCACGCGGTTTTTTTTTGCACTAAAAAGGAACTCGGATTTATTGTTATATTTACATTGTTAAAATTTGACCATTCAATAGGTGTTTAGAAAGCTTTGTTTTGATTTTGTTTTGAATTGTGTATTAACGCCACTTTCAGCAATTTTTCAGCTATTTCATGGCGTCCAGTTTTTATTGGGGGAGGAAGCCGGAGTACCCGGAGAGAACCCCCGACCTGCGGTGTTTAGAAAGCACATATAAACTTGTGATATGCATAAGAAAGTCCAATATTATAGGATTCAATGGCTCAAAATGTATTTTGAACATAATAGTTTATGTTCCGAATAAGATATTTATTCTGAAATTAATATGTATTTTGAGTGGCGGCAATTTAAATATCATTTGCATTTGGAACAGTCATTCTACGACTATTACATGAGAATATGTATGATCTCGTAATGTGTTTTCGATCACAGGTTTATTCAATGGCCTACTTGTCATACGCTCTGCTACTGCAATGTTTATATATAAAAAGCAAAACCCAAAAATTTTACGGTTGACGTTTGTGGTACAACTTCCTCCTAAAAAAACTTTTCTTTCATACCATGTCATCTTCAGCCGTTTTTACGCCCTTTAACGCTTTGATACAGATTTATTTCATCACTAATCGTAACTTGATTTGTCGTCTGCACCTTCCGTTAGAAATGTGCTACGTTAGCGTCATCATTTGACATTTAGATTTTACCATTGGAATTTCTTTATTTGCTTAAATTTCGTACACATTAAAATTCTTTTATTTAATTCTCAGATTTGTTCAAATGATTCCACATCGAATTATTGCTCACAACATATATTGTTGGAACTCACTGTTGGAACTAAACAGTAAATAGAAAAAACACGTAAATATCATTTTGAACCGAGAATGTATTCAAGGGAAAACACTGTTTTGGTTTTACTCCATGTTCTTTCAAAGGGTATCATGTGTGATACTAATAGAAACAAACTAAGAAAATTTAAAAGCCGAAAGAGTAAGCAAGAGCTGACTTAGTCATGCTAAAAAACTGATTACCAGCCACACCTAAAAATGTCAAAAATCAATCAATTCAGACAAGGTAGTCCCTTTCAATAATAAATTATCATTTTTACCTTTTTCACAGCCAATACTTTGTTTACAATTTTCCATGTAAGATTACAGAAGCCTTTACTATTAATTTTACCGACAACCTCGTATCAATCTGTTAAACGGAATTTAATTGAACCGTTAAAATGTATATACAATCGATTTAAAATAAACCACTTCTGTTCTGCAGTGATATTTACATATAGAGTGGTTGATTTGAAAGTTAAGTGATCATGCGTGCATACACAATGAAATGTAATCTAAAATTGCTGGTATTATTTAAATTTCCTTTTACACACTGTAATTTAAAAACATTCTTTGATCGTTTTAGTAGGACACCTGTAGAAATTCTTAAATTTGTAGAACTATGTTAGTTTTTTTAATTTTCTCGAAAACTTTAAACACCGTTTCACTATCAATGACTACCAATAAAAAGCAATATACAATGTGCGCATAAGACATGTTAAAATTAATGCAATTCTATGTGGTTGTCATTATTTGCAATTTGGGTTTATTCATCCTCCAAAAACTTGTCACATACATGTAATTTAGTAGATTAATGAATACATCATAAAAAAAATTACACTCAAACCAAATCAGTTTAGTTAAAACTAGATTCGCCACTTTTACTGTTTTTGATAACTGGTCTATTTAAAGGCCTAAAATTTCTAATTTATTCAATTTAAAAAATATTTTAAAATTTTGAAATTATTAACATTTTAACATGATTAGTAACCTTTTAATAATGCTAAATCCTACGAGGAAACATCCGGGTTTCCCACAAAGTTGTAATGTTATATTGCAAATGACACTAAAAACAATTATTGTGTTGGAATTTCGTCCAAAATATTTTCAAGCATCACTTATACAATTCATGAATAGTTTTAATACACGTAAGAAAATTCAACAGAAATTTCAACTATGCCGTTTTGATATCCATAAGATTTAAAGAGGTATATTGCTTTTAATAATTTACCATGGCGGGTGAAAATGATATAGATTGCATTTTACTTGATTTAAGACACTTGAATTTTCGGAGTTCTGGAAGATAATAATGCCATTAAAAAAAACAAGTTTCCTGATTTTTTTCAAATATTTCCGCATCAAATTTTTGCACACAATAAATATTGTTTGAACTTAACAGTAAATAGGAAAAATACGTAAATATCATTTTGAACGGATAATGTATTCAAGGGAACAACTCTGTTTTACTCCATGTTCAATCAATTACACCAAAACTTTCTTTCAATGGGTGTCATGTGTGCTATCAACTTAATATAAATAAAGAAAACATTTTTTTTAAATTATTTGGTAGGTATTTAGTACATACATGTTAAGATCAATCTTTTTACTTGCTACATTACAGCCCGACAATGTACATTTACGTTTGCATTATTACCATGTATTTTGTCTTCTGCATTGTTATATACTAAAAGTTAAAATTAATCCGATAGGATATAACTTTACATAACGATAATTATTTTCGAAAATCGGAGGTTTTCAACAAGAACTGCAGCTTTCCCTCTTGGTTACGACACAGATAAAGACTTCCGACTTCATTGTTTTTCTCATTCACGAAAACACTGACAAGTGTGGGTAGCATTCCTCAAGCGTTTGTACTATATTTTGGAGGTGTACATTAATAGTTTCTAAACTGACTCATTTCATTAACTGTGATCACTATTCTTTTAAGCTTAATAGTCACATGAACAGTCCTTATTAACAGAAACCCCACTAAAGTACAAACTAAAAATAGAAACAAACTAAGAAAGTTTAAAACCCGAAAAAGAAATTTTTTACAAAAATTATGTCGACCAAAAAGCTACTTTAAATATTTGCAAGAGTAAGCATGAGCTGACTTGGGAATGCTAAAAAACTTATTACCTCCCACACCTAAAATGCCTAAGAACAATGTATTTCAGGGAAGCATTTTTCTACAATAAATCGTTATTTTTACCTTTTTTTCACAGCCAATACTTTTTTTAAAATTTTCCATGTAATCTTGCAGAAGCCTTTACTATTAATGTTACCGACAACTTCGTATCAATCTGTTAAACGGAATTTAATTGAACCAAATTGTAGATGCAATAGGTTTAAAATAAACCACTTGTATGCTGCAGTGGTGTGTACATTTATAGTGGTTGATTGATCGTTAAGTGATCATGCGTGCATAACCAATGAAAGTTATATAAAAACTAATTTAAAATTGCTCGTATTTATGTTTTTATTTTTGAAAAGAGACAAATTTCAGTTAATTTAGTGGAATAATAAATACATCATAAAAATAAATTATTCAAAAGTGTAAAGCATTAGAACTCATTCAAGTCAAATCAGTTCGGTTAAAACTAAATTCACTACCATTACTGTTATGCTTAAACAAAAATGTTTTTTGTTTTTTTTTTAATAAAAATTGATTTTGTTACAAATACAAAATTTTATATAGAAAACTTAGCAAATTAAAGTTTTCCTTACAGATGTATAAATGAGTATCCCCTAAATCTGCTGACTAACAAGCTAGACATTTTTAATGGTGTTTTACACAAATTTTTTTTTTAGCAATTTTCATTTTTTTAGTTAATTTTAAGACGCCAAGTTTTCAATGGGGTATTCAATGAAAACTCACTATATTCTACAATTCTTGTCAATTAAGATTGGAGTCAAGCTGCCCTGAACGGAAGTCAATTTCGAACTATCAACCAAAATAAGCCACGCATTGAATATTTGGATGGCTTATCATCTGAGCCACTTTGCTGACGAGACACTTTCGTTTCGACATAAGTATCTTCTTTTGACACTGTCCTATGGTTTTTTGCTTTTTCGTATACCTTTCTCTTACAAGTTTGATATGAATAAAATCAACCAGAAACATACAAATAATACTACTAGGGTCACATGCATGGTAGAAAAACATGCTGTTATTTTATAGTTGTAAGTAAATATTCAATTAAAATCTAGTTTTGCTTGATTGACTGAATGTTGGCTTAACGTCAATCGAGCAATTTCAGCTATATTCTGATAGAGAATAATTTATCAAACAATCACACCAGCCGTAAAAGGTGGTCGGGCATCGGAAACAAAACTCTGTCTGCCACTGAAAAAGTACAGAGTTATGGATATAGGGGCTGCGAATTTAGATTTGTAGACTTTTGTCAACTATGTCTCAAAACTAAAACAATCGGCCATTTGCTTTATTCGAAATTCCACGACCAATATATTTGTTTATATTAACGTCGGAATATTTTAGTTATCACTAAATAGGAGGGAAATATAAACTGTAATGCCCAAATAACATTAGTATGGTATTTAGGTGTTTAAAGCGGATATTTTATATTGAATAATAACTAAGGTGATAAAATCAATTTACAAATATTGACAGTAAATATCAGTCTTATAAACTGAGCCCTTTTTCCGTCATATCTGATTGATTCGCCATAGATGATTGCAAAAGTAATATGTTTTCATTTGGACGCCAAGCATACACAATTCACTAACAACGTCACTATATAATAATATTTCATTTGAAATGATACACGGCCAGTTTCAAGTTGCACGATTACACTGATTTTAACTTGAGAATGTTCACATAAATCTTGTATAGAAACATTCTCTAGTAAGTTATATATAAAATATATAACTGGTTAGATAAGTATACGTTTTTTTTGTTTGAATAGTGTTTAAAGCTACTTTTAGCAATTTTTCAGTTTTATCATGGCGTCCATTACAATACGAGAGAAGTTTTATGTTTTGCACGACCACTGTTACAATATTATATGCTAATATATTGTAGTCTATTTTTGCTATTGGTTTTAATTATTTTTAACCAAGTTCATTATTAAATGCTAAAATAATGTTGGCTCACCTTATTGGTGCAAAATTTATTCACGATTCCATTAACTAATATGATTTGTTGTTGTAACCTCGAATGGATGTAGTGTTTCCGATGAAACCGCTGCAAAACCGGAAGTATTATTGATTCCAAATTTATGGACGTATTGACTTGAACACGGAAGCTTGGTTTTGCTGACATGGTCTCTCCTTCTGTTATTTAAAACTTCCGGTTTGCAAGAGAAGAAACCGAAACAACCGGAACTAACACCGATTTAATTTGAAATTCTTCGACATAATGATTTAAACAGTGTCTTCTACTTTACTATTATAGAAGCGTCGCTTGCAATTACATAATAATTGTTTCAAAACCGATAAGTGACTTGGTATTTTTTAACCTTTTCCTGGAAAATTGATCCTTGTGTTCAATTTTCTGTTTAATACTCGAACTTTTTAAAAACATAAACGATCCTTGGTATTTAACATGTTGAAACCCGACTCCGTTGTACATTTAGTGTGTCTTTTCTATTTAATGAATTGTTCGGTATAACATGTTACCTGTTTTTTCGAACTTACCTCCATGGGAAACTAAACCCTGTTGATTTTAATCTGATACACTCAGTTTATTATTTGTTTCATTTACACGGTATTTTTACAGTGAGGAATTATTTTGAAATATCTCCAAGGAGAATGAATCACAATCATTTAAAAACCCTCCATTTTGAACCTCTAACAAAGAGACATTGACCACCAGTTTACTACTTGTAGATTTAACCAGAGTTTTAATTCCCATGAGTTGATCCAAAATGCAAAGGCAAAAGCTTTCAAATCATCAGGTAACTTGACCCCATGTTCAAAATACCACCAAGGGCAAATATCACCCTGATATCAATCTATAAGGGTCGAACATACTTTGACATTGCATAGTATGGGATTTACATACTAGTAGTCTTTTATAAAGATCAAAGGAATCAACAAGAATGTCTTCATCTTAGAAGTTAAAGCAGAATAGTTCTCTAATTTAGAAGTACAATTTGTAAGCTCCTTGGAGAACCGAATGTAGATAGATTTCTGGCTCAATGTGGAAAATATAAAACAAATGTGCAACTGGAATAAACACACAAAACGAAGATCCCATGGGCTCCTGTAGGTAAAACAGTGGTATGCACGTTACACCGCTAACATGTGCGTAAGGCTCCTGCAAAGTTGACCTTTGTATCATCTTTTTAAAAATTACTACATCAATCAATCAATCAATCAATCAATCAATCAATCAATCAGTATTTAGTTTTAGTAATCTGTTGCTAAGTTTTATATAAATACGAAGAATAGGGTGTGCTACAATTACGTACAGTTTTATTATACTTAGTAATACTCTTTCCTTTGGTACTAACAGTGTATCACTTGTTCTATGTCCTAGTAATTTTATACGAGTACATTAACATTTATAAAAAGGTAGTATCGTTTATCTGTTTAAAACATTTATACTTCAAATACATATTAATATGTGGGGGCATATTTTTGTCCTATTTATAGCATTTGTATTACTTTACAGACATTTAAATATGTACACTTAAGTGATCTATATACAGAGCTGACTTAAATAACAGACATGTATCCAAATTTCATTGAAAGTTTAATAAGAAATAATTATCGTGGAAATCTTTTTCTTTAACTTTGTTATGAATGCACGAAAACATACTTGTATAGGCGTTAATTGTTCTCAAATACTACCACAACTATGTATATGAAAAAAACATGTGTTATTAAAAATCGAAGAATGTGTCCATGAGACACAGATGCCCCCGCTTAATGAAGTCCCAAACAGGAAGTAGTTGTCCGACAGGTCCGGAAGTCGCTTAGGACGTACAACTTGAGATACTGAACCACCCTGCCAAATTTCATATTGTTCTCATTACGGTTTCTTAGAAAAGCTTGATGGAAATTCGTACGGACGTATGTACGTACGTACGGACGGACATACATAAGTAAAAGTTAATGCCCCCCGACATGTCGTCGCGGGGGCATTATCAGTTACCTACGTTATTACCCGTATGTATGGAAATTGTACCACTTGAAAATACTTCTGTTCAGCATGAGGCGAAGCCGAAGCCTGTCCAGAAGTACTTTCAGGTGGTACAATTTCCATACACTCGGGTTATAACGTAGGTAGCGGATTTATCCCTGGCTTACAAGTTTAAAAGACTGAAAATATGTTCTTTTGTCGTCAGAAATAAGCTAAATGTGCAACGTCATCAGAGTTGCTTACAATTTGTTTTTCTTTTTTCATGCAGAAAATGCCCATTTTACCAGGTCGAGGATGGTACCTTAGGTACCAACCTCAGACTTCACGGGTTTTATTAGTTTTAATTATGTTTTTGATTGTTTTTTTTCTACTTTCGGTATTTTGGCGGCTCAAGTCACGTTATCATAACGTCAAGAGACAATGACGTGAAGTTCCGATTTCATTCATATTTATGTATTTCTGTGTGAACGTAAGACATCAGCAGTGTTTGAAATGAAGTAAAAATACAAATATAAAAGTCGGAAATATTCCTTTGGAAATAACATACACTGATTACTCGAGAACACACATTAGCAACGCACAAACAATACACCTTGCGACGTTAGCAACGAAGACGTGGGCATGCAATTTGTACAGACGGATAATCAACCAATTTAAAGTCCGCATTTGTTACAAGCCGGGGATAATATAAGTTATATACGTTCATATCCGTAGATATGGAGATTTTAACACCTGAAGTGCCCCAAGTACGCCCTGAGGCGAAGCCGAAGGGTGTACAGGGGTGCTGAAGGTGTTCAAATCTCCATATCTACGGATATGAACGTGTATAACGAATTTATCCCCGGTATTAGTTTGAAATAATGGATTTTTATGTACTTTGTCAACGCAATGACGGACGTTAAAGTGACGTTTTCATCATTATCAAAGGAAGTTTGATTGAAATTTGATAAAAATGAGGCTTTTTTACAAGGAGTAGGGTACTATAGTTTTTTTTGTTGGATTCAAACAGATGTTTAAGAAATACATTTTGGCGCTGAATGTCTTGCAGAGACGTCATAATAGTGTGACGTCGTTGTTTGTCAAACTGCATATCTTTTGTTTCTTTTTCTGTTAAAAATAAAACACATTTGGACCTTTTGTTAAAGATTTCACCATCCTATATATGACACAAACCGATTACCATTTAAAATATAAACGCATCTTAAGTACTTTTGTGCAACTAACGGTTAGCAACACCCGGGTATATGACTTAGCAACGAGCCGGGTATATTGGTTTTGTAAAGACGTGTAACTGACCAATCAAATTCCAGGAATAATACCGATACGGGGATAAAATAAATTGACGCAATTTCAGTGTTGACAGACCACGTGATCAATAGTAGACGAAATACCTTAACCACTCGGCAACAGAAGCCACTGAACAAGTCATGATGATGTTGAAATTATTTGACTATTTTAAAGACTCAATTTTGTGTATTTACTGCATTTTCTGTTATTGCTGTATTAAATATACAACACAAATATTTAATTTGTGTAATAGATTAATAAATGTAAACCTAACAATACTGTTCTGAGTCGCTTAAGTACTAACCATACTTACGTAAAAATTAAAGTTCCTCATTTTAGACTAGTCTTGAATACCGTGAATGCTTTGTTAAATCTAATGTAGTTTAGAAATAAGGAGCAGAATTGAAAGCCGTAATGGTAAGAATTACATCAAATAACTATATTGTTATCCTGTCCTTAGAATGTAAAGTCAAGAAAAGAAAGGTCAGAAATGAAGAATTTAAAAGACAAATACCCAGTTTACCAATCGATTAGACAAGAAATAAGCAATAAACAGATGGAACATGATCTCCTATGACAACCATAAGGGCAAGCGATTTCTGAAACTAAAAAATGTTTAAATGTTAATAGTTGCCATTTTACTGTGTATCTTATAATTCTGAGAAGATTTGGAATGTAGGTTTTTGACTGGCAATATAAAGTAGATATATGGTATCGAAAATAACATGTTCACCAATTTAATATGTAAAAAATTACATCTGCATGGTACTAACTAACAAAAGCACTATACTGTCATTAAAACAGCTTGAATTGGTAAAATGATACCAAAAATATTAATGAATAGTGACGACCCCGTTCCTGCAGCCCAATAGGCAAGGTCCACTGTTGTGAAAATCTTGCAATGAAGAATACTAAACTTCATTCCAAGTTAAAGCATTTAATAATAAGGTACTGAGATCACTTCAAAATAAGTATGGTTTTCAATTTTTAACAATTATTAACACTTGAATTACCCTGTGGTAAACAATATATAGCTTAAGTAAGACAGAAACAGAAGTTTATTTAAGAAACCTGAATACGGGATAGTTTTCTTATAATATTTTGCTGGCGATTGCAGATCCAATATGGTAACACACATAGAAACAGCTTTTAAGAAATCAGCTCACTTGAGCATTTCAAATCAAAATTAGCATGTCAGGTTTCCAAAAAAGTTTTTAGGTAAATCTTATAGGCTCTTGAGAGTATTTGCTTCTACTGTATATGCACCAATCAAACATCTAATTTCTGGTGGGTTTTTTTCATAAGAAATAATTTATTGTTAAGACATTTTATGAAAAGTGTACATTTTCGGACGAAGAAAATTGTTAATGTTAATAATTAGATATGTTCCTGTTTACCTGTATATACCTGTATATACCTGTATAAAATACAATTTTGCGACCTTGAAGTCCAATGCCTTTTCCGGTGTTTAATTAAGAAATAGATTATTGCGAGCGGGCTTTATGGGAATTAGAACATGGTCAGACCTTATATTTGTCAATATTTTATACCGAGCGATAGCGAGGTATAAAATGAAGACAAATATAAGGTCTGACCATGTTCTAATTCACATAAAGCCCGCTCGCAATAATCTATTTCGATTCTAATATGTCTAACAAATGTTTTAAAATTTCGAAGCGGTTCTAAGAGGACGCTTTCAGTGGTAATATTGTTTTTTTTGAAACTAATACGATATATCCCAAAACAGTATGTTAAAGCAAATAAAATTGACATAAACATATTTTCTCGTCATTTTATTGAATGTACGTACCTTTTAAACAAAAATATTGAGAAATCTTAATGAAATTGCATAGTTCCAGTTTGAAATTTTCAGTTCAGCGTAATATGACGTCGGAATTCTAATTGTGACGTCATATTAATTCGAATGTAGAATTGTTAAAAAAATAATGTATCGGGAGTAGTTTAAATCATATAAATCTCAGAATTCAGACTAAAAGTAACTAAATTATTAACAATAACGATAATTATGGATAACACATAACAAACGGCATTTGTAAGTCAGTTTTTACATTTACACTTAACACGCATTTACGCATGTGCGAACTAAACTTATTGGAATTTTGACACGGCTTTGTTTACATAGCTAAAGCAGGACGTCATATTAGAATAATATTTATAGCTGCAAGCGTATAACTTCTTACTCAGCAAGTTATATTCGTAGAAATTAAATTTTACAATGTATAAAAACCGATCCCTTTGCCCGATTTCATGCCTTAATAAATATGTAACTGAAAAATGTTTTAAATGGAAAAAGTGACCATTTTTCTATGTATCTTATAATCTGCAAAGATTTCGTATAATGCTGTTTCTAGGAAAAAAGTTTTGACTGGCAGTACGGAGTAAATATATGGTATCGGAATTAAAATGTTGACCAAAAAAATGTGAAAAATGAAATCTGCAGAGTACTAGCAAACATACGGAAGCCTATTAGTACCATATGTGGTATTTTTTTAAACTTGTTATAACAACTTAGCTAACTTGTAATAACAACTTAGCTAACTTGTAATAACAACTTATCTAACTTGTAATTACAACTTAGCTTACTTGTAATTACAACTTAGCTAACTTGTAATAACAACTTAGCAAACTTGTTATAACAACTTATTATACAGCTATATAATATAAATTCAAAGTACGTCATTCGACCATCGTTTGTAAGGAAAGGTGTCGACTGTTGCAGTCGGAAGATAATTAGATGTGGAATAAGTGTACGCGACACAACCTACATATATAAACTGCAATTTAAAGAATCCACAATGGAAAACAGCAAGCAGCCTTCAATGTGACGCCTTCAATTCAAGTCTTCAATAAATCAGCTTTTTAAAGCCAAAAGCTTCAATAATATTAATTTGTTTTGCCAATGTAACCTACTCCTTAGGCCTAGGTAACTGTAAGCCTCCATAAAAACGCGATTGCAACCAAACCCATGTAAATATTCCAAATAAATGTATACTAGTCTGATTCACGACAGGCATACATCCCACGGCCTCTTTATTTTCAGTTTTTCGATTTTGAAATGTTTTTTCTCTGTAGACTTACATGTTGAACACCATATATTATGGTATTCATTAAATTAACAAACAAACGACTACTACCCCCCCCCCCCCCCAAAACAACACCACAAAAAATGAGAAAAAAAACCGCAAACACCAACAACAAACAAATAAAACACTACCACCAACAACAAACAAAAACAACAGTGAGATATCAGCTAATGGCACTTTTTGTGGGGCTTAAGTTTTACCAAAAAAAGTGGGGGTAACTTCCATTATAAATTAGGTACGTACATATGTACGGCCCAAGAGGGTTTACTTTTTTGAATATGCAATATGTGAAAATGGTGGAAATTTGATGTTGCATATATGATAAGGTGTACTTATATCAATAGCCGTTGACAGTGACACCAGAACTTCAGCAGACCAATGACAACAGAAGGCGATCAACAAGAATACAGTCGGAACGTTTCCTTACAAACGAATGACGTACTTTGAATATAGCTGTATAATAAGTTGTTATAACAAGTTAGCTAAGTTGTTATTACAAGTAAGCTGAGTTGTATTAACAAGTTAGGTAAGTTGTAATTACATCTTACCTAAGATGTTAGCCATGTTGTATTTACAAGTTAGCTAAGTTGTAATTACAAGTTAGCTAAGTTGTTATTACAAGTTAGCTGAGTTGTTATTATAATTAGCTAAGTTGTTATTACAAGTTAGTTAAGTTGTAATTACAAGTTCTAAAGTTGTTATAACAAGTTAGCTAAGTTGTTATTACAAGTTAGCTAAGTTGTTATTACAAGTTAGCTAAGTTGTAATTACCAGTTTGCAAAGTTGTTATAACAAGTTAAAAAAAATACCACATATGGTACTTATAGGCTTCCGTACAAACAAGAGCACTATATTGTCATTAAAACAGCTTGAATTGGTAAAATGACATCAAAAATATTAATGAATAGTGACGACCCCGTTCCTGCAGCCCAATAGGCAAGGTCCACTGTTGTTACAATCCTTGCAATGAAGAATACCAAACTTCATTCCAAGTTAAAGCAATAATAATAAGGTACTGAGATCACTTCAAAATAAGTATGGTTTTCAATTGTTAACAACTATTAACATTTAAATTATGTTATGGTAAATAATGTTTATGATTAATTAGGACAGAAACAGAAGTTTATTAAAAAAAACGTCAATCCGGACAGTTCTCTTATAATATTTTGTTTGCGATTGCAGATCCAACATGGTAACACACATAGAAACAGCTTTAAAGAAATCAGCTCATTTAAGCGTTTGAAATCAAAATTAGCATGTGAGGTTTCCAAAAAGGTTTTGTGGGCGTTATATCTTTCGAGTCTCTGGTTTCGGACAATTAAACAAACTTTCCGGTATGTATTTGCTTCTACTGTATATGCATTAACTAAATATCCAACTTCTGTGTACATTTTCGGATGCGGAAAATTGTAAATGTTAATAATTAGATGTGTACCTGTTTAACTGTTTAAAATACAATTGGTCGACCTTGAAATTAAATTCCGTTTATTATCAGCAAGCGTATTACTACTTATTCATGAAGTTATATCAAGAATTTTTTTTCAATGTATAAAAATAGACGATCATTCTGCCAGATTTTATGCCAAGGACAGGGTGATCTTCCACGAGCGATAGAAATTGTGTCTTTTCGCGAGTGGAGCTTTAAGGCATAAAAATTTCACGAGTGGAAGATCATAGGGCTTTCCCAAAAGCGCATGAAAGTACCTATTTCTTCCAGTACTTTCATTTTGCAATATCCTATAGACTCGCCATTGTTTAATTCTCCATTGTCTCCAACTTCCAATCAGAGCGCGGAAACACCATAACACCGTGTTTCATGCGGTTTGATTAGATGACGCGTGAGCTCATCTGTACTTCGTAATCTGGACCAGAAATCGGTCATTTACTATATTCAGGACAAATCAAGTTACTTAAATGCAATCTCAGAAAGAGGTTGCCTTGCGGATGAGAAGAGAGCAAGTTAGTAACAGTTAGTATAGACTGTCCCTGTTAGAATTAAATAATTTCGAACTTCTAAATAAGAAGAAATAAACAATAATTCACTTGATATATCAGACTTTAGTACAATAGATAGAATGTTGATATAATATTCATGTATAAATATTTAAATATTCTCCTCTTGTTGCAGTGTATGCTGTTCTTTCTATATGATTTTTTCTAGGTGGTCATATAACCTAAATGTACATGTATATGTAATATATTGAAGAATTCAAACAATGATGTGGCCCCTTTTGATCCATTATATATTTCGACAATCGTACAATGTAAGCACATGAATAACTCACATATAAGAGAAATCTTATAAAAATTCCATTAATATAGGATTGAAAATAAGGATTTTACACTCATAAATATGCTGAAAATATTGGAAAATATCTAAAGAAGTTAAAAATAAAAATATTAATATGCGAGGTTTTTTTTATTGCAAAAACGAATCAACTGGAAAACATGTTTCCATTAAAATAACATTTTTGTATGAGACTTTTTCACTGCTTTTCACAAATGTGTATTCAATATAAATACAAGCCAAGCACTTATTGTATGCATTTTATCTCCTATACAATGTCTATACTTAATAATTCCTTTGCTGTGTGTTAGGTTTTCTCCCTTTACCATCGTCCGGCATCAAAATAGTTAAAAAGTATTAACAATTTTTCTTTGTTTTTGATTTTTGTTTGTTTGTTTGTTTCTCTTTTTTTGTTTGAATGATGCTTAACTTTTAGCAAATTTTCAGCTAGTTTTTATTGGGATGGAAGCCGGAGAAAACTCCCAGACATTCAGTTGGAAAACTGACGATTAATGTCAATTAAGTTTCGAATCAAGCGCAGCCTGCCCGCAGTAAGTCTATAGCACCCGCAACCTCAGTGTTGAAAGAGCATGTTAAAGTAGACGAACTATCCTAACCACTCAGCCACCGGGGGTTCTTGAAAAAAAAAAGATATTATTTAATGTTTCTTAACATCTGCAAGCAGTATTTTAGCTATATTCAAAAAGAGATAAAAACTAACAAACAAAAACAATTGAGAATGGGAGTAAAAATTATCCAGACTGCAAGTATTTGGTCGGGACGGAAAATTTGCCGCTTGTATAACAGGGTATCTCAGCGTACAAAGAACGAATATTTGATAAAGGGCTTATCCGATTTGTACTTAAAGTAAACTTCAATGTCAGAGAAATTAGTGTTTCAATATTTAGTATCGTAGTTATTTGGAAAAAAACAACAGGTCATTGTGAAGTTCAAATGACTATTAAAACATCCTACCGGGTGTTTTCCAATCGGAAAATGTACACAACACATGTATATACGGTTCCAAGAAGTAGCTATTTAAAATGTGACACTATATACTGTATGACTCACACCTGTGGTATCTACCTTACCTCGTTTATACGAATACATTTTTTAATAATAAATAATAATAGTTCGCAATAAACTTAAAACATGCTTAGGAAATCTGTGAAATTTCGGATCATTCGCCAACAACTTATTCTGATCTAATTTATGTTTTCCTTACTTGTGTTAAGGGGCCGTAAATTGTATGTTTTTCTAGAATAAAAGGAAAAATGGGTGCTTAAGGATGTGCCAGAAAGTTGAGTGACTTTGGGTCTTAAAACGTCTCTAGGGGCTTGGAAGATGCATACCCAGACCCCGTTCTGCCTCCTCTTTAGTGCAATTAAATATACGACCATGGTTTGCAACAAATATCGTCATAATATAGCTTAAATACTGCTCGATGGACGATAAGCAAAAAGTTAAATAAAACATGGAATACATTTTAATGATTTGCAAATTGTTGAGAAGAATATATATGTTGTTTTATCATATTTTATTAGAAACAAAACCTTTCAATTTTTTCGAAACTTAACTGTATCTTTTTGCCGTAATTTTTTATCTGTTTCACAATTATACAAAAAGACAATTGTTGTGTATGTAAATTTATTCTTTCTCGTAATATTTTTATTTTTGATATGAACATGTTTTCCTTTCTTTGGAATAAAAATATATTTTATGAGAATATATTTAAATTTCATATTTGGAAATAATGTCTTTAATCTATATCTGATTAATTGCTTAACATCTGGAGGCGTTTGTTGCGGTGCACTTTTATACAAACTGCAGACTATTGTTGCGTAGCTATTATAGACAAACTGAATGCGTTTGTTGTTGAGCACTTGTATACATGTACATACTGCATGCTATTGTTGCGAAGCTATGATAGACACACACGCAGGAGTTTTTTGCGGAGCACTTTTATACACACGGCAGACTATTGTTGCGGAGCTATTGACAAACTGCAGACAATTGTTGCGGAGCAAATTATAGACAAACTGAATGCGTTTGTTGTGGAACACTTTTATACATGTACATACTGCAGACTATTTTTTGCGGAGCTATTATAGACAAACTGCAGACTATTGTTGCAGAGCTATGATAGACACACCGCAAGGGTTTGTTGCGAAGCACTTTTATACACACTGCAGACTATTGTTGCGAAGCTTTTATAGACAAACTGCAGACTATTGTTGCGGAGCTTTTATAGACACACTGCAGGAGTTTTTGCGGAGCACTTTTATACACACTGCAGACTATTGTTGCTGATCATTTATAGACAAACTGCAGACTATTGTTGCGGAGCTATTATAGACGGACTGTAGGCGTTTGTTACGGAGCACTTTTATACACACTGCAGATTATTGTTGCGTAGCTATTATAGACTAACTGCAGGTTATTCTTGCGAAGCTATTATAGACACACTGCATGCGTTTGTTGCGGAGCACTTTTATTCACACTGCAGACTATTGTTGCGGAGCTTTTATAGACACACTGCAGACTATTGTTGCGGAGCTATTATAGACGGACTGTAGGCGTTTGTTACGGAGCACTTTTATACACACTGCAGATTATTGTTGCGTAGCTATTATAGACTAACTGCAGGTTATTCTTGCGAAGCTATTATAGACACACTGCATGCGTTTGTTGCGGAGCACTTTTATTCACACTGCAGACTATTGTTGCGGAGCTTTTATAGACACACTGCAGGCGTTTGTTGCGGAGTTTTTATAGACACACTGCAGGCGTTTGTTGCGGAGAGCTTTTATACACTCTGCAAGCGCTTGTTGCTGAGCACTTTTATACATACTGCAGACTATTGTCGCGGAGCTTTTATAGACAAACTGCAGACTATTGTTGCGGTGTAATTATAGACACGGTGCAGGCGTTTGCTGCAGATCACTTTTATATACACTGCAGACTATTGTTGCGGAGCTTTTATAGACTCTGCAGGCGTTTGTTGCGGAGCACTTTTATACACACTGCAAGCGTTTGTTGCTGAACACTTTTATACATACTGCAGACTATTGTCGCGGAGTTTTTATAGACAAACTGCAGACTATTGTTGCGGTGTTATTATAGACACGGTGCAGGCGTTTGCTGCGGAGCACTTTTATGTACACTGCAGACTTTTGTTGCGGAGCTTTTATAGACTCTGCAGGCGTTTGCAGCAGAGCACTTTTCTACACACTGCAGATTATTGTTGCGTAGCTATTATAGACACACTGCAGGCGTTTGTTGCGGAGCACTTTCATATATACTGCAGACTATTGTCGCGGAGCTTTTATACACAAACTGCAGACTATTGTTGCGAAGCTATTATAGAGACACTGCAGGCGTTTGTTGCTGAGCACTTTTATACACACTGCATACTATTGTTGCGGAGCATTTATAGACAAACTGCAGACGATTGTTGCGGAGTTATTATAGACACACTGCAGGCGTTTGTTGCGGAGCACTTTCATAAACACTTTAGACTTTGTTGCGGAGCCATTATAGAGATACTGCAGACTATAATTGCGTAATTGTTAAATCTGATTGATTACATTTACGACAGACTTTTTTAGGGGTCAACGACAGAAGTGTTCTCTAATTTGCCCTCTGTGCTACAAGACATAGCAGAGGACAAAGAAACAGTAGCGGTTGTTCAGTGCTGTATCACGACTATATTTCTTGTCGAAATGTTATACAATTTTGAGCAACGTTTCCAGGTTTGAACATGAGCTTCGTTTAACTTTTGCGGGAGTTATTCCTATTGGAATATTTACTTAACATTGTATTAAAAATTGCATTGTAAGCGTTCTCTTTTCAACATCTCTGTAAAAATGTTTTATACGAGTTTTATTAAGATTAAAAATATTTTACGTTGAAAAAGCATAAAAACTTATTATGGAAAGCTATGAATCATATAATCAGATAAAACAAGTTATGAATGAATAGTTGTAAGACCTAACACATTAACTTTTTTCCGGTTGGGTCTTGTTTTACACCCCCCGTGATAACTAGATCAATTTGAATTGTATCTGAATTTTTATATAGTATTAAAGATGTCAAACTGGTGAAAACCGAATATGCCAAATTACATGTATTAGTCATTTATCTCGCTTGTCGGTCAATCAATATTAATGCTATGTTTCATATATTTACAGATACAAAATCACTATATCATCTGTCAAAAATAAACTAGTTTATTTTTTTTTTACATCAGTCACATGTCCTTCGTTTGAATGCGGTTTAGTGCCACTTTCGGCAATTGTAAAAAAAATGTGTATTCTGAAGCCCAACTATTTTTTAAACAGAGGATAACTTTTTTGATTAGTCTGCGTATTTAGTTAAAAGGACAAAATGCGTTGGTGGATAGGTAATGCTATTTTTCAAGTATTGTTAACCGATTTTGCTGCGAATTGTTCCAGTAAATTTCTAGATATTTGGGGCGAAGGAGTAAATTGTGTATTTTCACAATTTAGTAATATTCTAAAAAAAGTAATGCTCCAAATTAACTATTCAAACAAAGAAACTAACATTATGATTAACCACATAATTACCCTCTCTTTCATGGAGTTAAGAAATCATACAATAGTCAATGTTGTAATAAAAATCATACAATAGTCAATGTTTTAATGATCCCTGCAAACAGAATGTCGCTGATCAGACGTGCGCGGATAGTATGAAGACCAATAAGACTGAGTACGAACACTGCTGACAACTCTGGTTGCAACAATGTTAACAATTGAATGGGAGGGGAGGGTCAGAATTTTTTCTTCCGTTTTTTTTTCAAGAAATTACTTCAATCCAGTTATGCCGTCAAGACATATTAGGAGCAAACTCGCGTGGTTTAATTATTTTCGTTTTTGATACCTGACAAAGCTACGCACAAAGAACGTCAGAAGCGCATTTAAAAGAATACAGAACGGAAACTTTTAACAGTGACAACTATACTTAAGAAACTAATTGCAAACTGTGTTGAAAAAGAAATTCACTTTAAATGCTTAAAATTCACGAAATATAACATTGAATATTAGCAAACTTAAATTCACATGCATTGAAAAGACATTAATTGGTCATGTGCCTGTCCATGCTATGGTTGTGTGTTTGAGCCATACAGCTGGGGTTTGTACTGGACTTTAAAATAATTGACAAGGATTGCAAGTTTTCCTGGCCAAATCTGGTTGGAGGTAACCAGGCTTCCTCCTTCAATAAAAAGCTAACCAAAAAATTCTGAGATTGGCGTTAAACCACATTTAACTAAAATTGAAAGAAAAAAGTCGCTAGTTTCCTCTCCATACCAATCTATACGATATAGGTAATTAAAAAAATTGTTTAATTGTTCAATTTGTTTATTTTAATTCAATTATTCTAGTTTCTATTAGGATTGATATGAATACATTTAGTCATCCACTGGATTCTTAATAGAAATTGCTTGAAAACATGTACGAGCTCAGTTTTGTAGAAAATCTAACACTGAGTAATCTTTTATATTTTACCCACTTTTTAACAAAAAGAATTTTTTCATTCTGTGTGTAAGGTTACTTTCGCAATATTAATAGTTATGAAATAGGTAATTAGAATTTAAGAAAATATTAATAAATGTTCTTATTAAGCATCTTTAACTAAAGTAAACTTAACATAGTTGCTATTAATATTCGTAATGTAGTGAAAAATATATTCTCATCTTAAGCTACCGCGCAATACTTTAAGATACAAAGAAATCATTGTCTTTTTTAAATTGATTTCTCAGTTGCGTATTTAAAAAATGTGTCATTATCTGTAGAAAGTAACATTACAAACAACTATTGTCTCTTTTAACAAAAATAATTAAACAATAATAAATTTAATAAATAAAAAATAGAAACAGACAGTAAAAGAAAAATGCAAAAAAAAATAATTCACTTCTTATTTCATTTTTAAGAAAATATTTAAATTTAATTATTCCTTTTTACACGTTTCTTAAATCTCAATTGGTGGTTTAAATTTTTCTATGTTAGGAAGCCTTCTATACGTAGAATACATATAAACAAATGACAATAAATCTTTAAATATAAAGTTTCCCTTCATATTATTAGGAGTTATCAGTGTTTATACTGGCCCTTACAAAATTTGATTAGATGAATGTTTGTTTACAAAACTATACTTCGTGAGGTTTTCCCATGTTAAGGCTGAAATGAATGTGCTCACACTAATTACCGAGTCGGAAACAGGTAAGGTGCTCATAGCGCATCCGGGAATTCATTAAGATAGAATTGTCCAAGATATTCATTTCCTATATTTAGATAACAGATTTCCTTCTGCAAGGCCGGAGGGGTATAAAAATGCGAATTTTAATAAATTCTTACAGTTTCCAAAATTACTTGAGTAAAGGAAGAATTTTGAAAAAAGCATGTTATCAGCAGGAGTTAAAATTATATTATTTGGTAGGAAAACAAGGTTTTCATTTTAAGTTAATTTATATATATATGCATAATGTACTTCTAACTAATTAATATAATAATTAAACAATTTTCTTTGAAAAACACTGACATGCAATTAATACACACATTGGTTTATAAAGCTGCAATAGTTTTGTTTTGTTTATTTC
Source organism: Limnoperna fortunei (assembly GCA_944474755.1). Classification (NCBI taxonomy): domain Eukaryota; kingdom Metazoa; phylum Mollusca; class Bivalvia; order Mytilida; family Modiolidae; genus Limnoperna; species Limnoperna fortunei. The sequence continues at coordinate 77,436,075 of OX104116.1, forward strand.
ATTTATTTTAGTTCTTGTAAATCGTTACTATGCATCTCTATTATAAATGAATGTCGTACTTCTAGTTTTTGTCTTTAAACTAATTGTTGATATATTTTTTGTTATTTTCCAGGAACGTTTATCTCTTTCATTCGAAATCTAAATGCGCTGCCTTCTGGCGAAGAGCGGTGGAAAAATGCATGTGGAATAACTGCACAAAACGCAAATATTTACAACTTATCCTCCATTCCAACACAGTCACCTGTAGATATAATTACTAGCATGCTTACACGTGTACATGAAGGACAAAAACTCTCCAGCGAGTACCAGAAGAAAATCGTAAGTTTTTTTAGCACATAGTAGTTACGTGTTAAATATTTGGACATTTGTTTGAATGGGGTTCAATACCACTTACATTACTTTTTTAGATAAAAATATGATTATGTACTCGTCTTTTATTTTTATTTTTGGGGAGAAGGGGGAAGGAAGTTGCAGTACTCGGCGAAAACCCCCAACCTTCGACAGGAAAACACATTTCTTGTTAATTTGTTAAGTATTGTTAATTACCGCAATATGTTTGAACCCGAGGAAAGATGTCTTACTACATTCACCACTCGGCTACATAGACTACCACTCCGTGAATATGGAAAGTATCATTATCATTAAGCACGATTTGTGAAATAGGCCACCATGTTTATTCTCGAGAATTATCAATAATTTAAAATTGCTTGTTTAATACAAATAAATTTGTGTGTTTGTTGTTTGTTGTTTTTGTTAATTTAAGTTTAATTAAGAGGGAAACTGTTAATCAATGGTGTAAATTTCATTCTTTACAATGTACTTGTTGGTATTTAAAGTAAACCAGGTAGATTTAAATAATCATTCATAAAAGTCATATAAATTACTAAAATCAACAGCAAACTGAAGTCGTTGAACTTTATGGTCACATTGTCACGGAACCAGGAAGTGAGTAGTTACTCATATTGTGTGTATTATACGGTGTATTGCAGTTATATAGATATTTGAATCATAATACACTTTTATATTAAAACAAAATTAAAAAAACAATAAATGCGGGAAGAAAAATAAACAATATGTACGGTTGCTGTCATTACTTATTTTGTTAAAACAATAAATGTAAAAAAATTCCTCAACGTTGTAAATTTCAACTTTTTGGAGAAAACTTAAAAATTGATCTGTTTTTTTTTCAGGCAAACGATAGAATACATAATATGAAATATACAGCAATGTTAGACACTTTAAACTTTCAAGAATTTCCAGGTGTAAATACAATAACGGAAGCGGAAATACCAAATTCCATTAAAAACGTAAGTTAAAAGATAACAATGAACAAAACAATAACAAAACTAACGTACGATGGGATTTCTGAAAAAGAGACTGACCGATTTGTTCAAACATTTGACTGACACTCAATAAATATTGGTTATTGACAATTTAGAGAACTACAAAAAGGGTCCGTAGTCAGACTTTTCGTATGATAACCTTGTAACCCACTAACGAGATAGCCTCCCCTATCCGTCACTTGGGGACACGCTGAGCAACTCTGCGGTGGGTCGAGTACTGGAAAAATATTCGGTACTTAGCGCTTTATTAAATGTACATACCAAAGCAATATATTTGTGCGTCTTGATAATATATTAGTTTGGCTTGAAAGGATATGAAATAACAAAAATAACAAAAATGAAGCACGACATTTCCTATTTTGGGCCGCGGCCATTTTACCTCTACTTCGCCTTTGACAAGGGTATTCATTAACATATGATGTCATGCCGATTAGCATGAAGAACAAAAATTCAGGTAACTAGAACACTTTGAGAAGTTTTTGATAACTTTAATCTTTGCAAACCGCGACTAATTGTAACATTTTTTTGTGGACAAATAAACACGATGTCGATAACTGGTACACACAGCTACCAAAAACCCTACAAAAATTTAACATATTTCATGAGCCAAATTTTAATACACATGCACACTGGAATTGTTTACTGACCTGATTATAGGTTTCTTGGGGGTAATTATTAATATTTTCACACCCTTCTGTGTATTGATTTCCAAGTAAAGAAAACATTTACGAAAAATTTCGATAACTGGTACATAGCCAGTAGAGATACTACTACATGCATGTATTTATATTTGTTTGTGATTACAGGTAACAAAAACTCACCTGGAAAGTTACAGGATTTTATCAATTGCGACAGTGTTCATAGAACAGATGAAATACGATGAAGAAATATACGAACAGAAACAAAACTCAAAAGACATTGAAAACTTAGAAAGCAAAGCTTTCTCTGTGCTCTGTTATATTGATCAAGCAATAAGAAATAGCGGCGTTAGCATTGATTACGTCACTCGCGATGTTATGCCAATGAACCTGCGCAACATTTCAAGTACTATGGACCGCTATACTCGAGATTACATCACAGTGAAAGACACTACAAGAGTCTTAAAAAATTTAAATGCGACATATACCGCCATTAACATTCATCTAAGTCCAAATTAAGGTCCCATATCTGTTATCGCCTTGGAGAATTTATATAGTTCTTTTATCAGTAAAAGTTTGGTCAGCTGACTTGCCAAGTGTGTTGAGATGACAATTAAGATTGACACTTGCATACAAATGATACTGGGGTTGTGGATACAGTAATCACGTAAGCACAATATCAGAATGATGAATTTCCCGAGGTAAAGATTGAAATCCTGAGTAAGGAGTATGTCAAACTGGATACAGTGAGGGTAAAACTTTCACCAAGTGATGTACTAGGTAAAACCTGGTAAAGATCGTAGCATTAGAACAATCAATGTTCAAGTTATAAAAACCGATATTAAAATCAGGATTTTCAAGAAGAAAAAAAATCGAAAAAAAACAATGCATTTCCACGACATCTTACACAAATATCATAGACTACAGGTAGACTGAAAAAATGAAATTTTTTAATTATATAGTTCTGTAACTGCAGCGTGTATGCCAAGTAATCGGAGCTTTCAAGAATCGAATGTGACATTTTTGACGATACTGAGGAAAAAGCATTAATAAAGACAAAAACGTGTTGTTATTTTTGGACTTGTATTGTTAATTTGTGTGAATAAAATACTGTAAAAAAACTTTTTCTTAGAATTCTAATATTTTTTTCCAATGATCACAATACTATGAACATAAATCCATCAATTGCAATTTTGAAAAAAATGGATGGATAACAGAATATGCCAGAAAATTGAATGAGTAAAAACATTAAGATCATAGATTCAAATAAGAATCAATGAGTACAAAAGCGTTACAAGTCATACAAACTCATGATGTTGCTATAACTACTCATGACAAATATATGTTGTTGTTCAAGCAGATAAGGCCCCTAACAACATCATTTCTTATGCTAGAAACATTATATGGTGTGTGTAATTATTAAATTAGGCACTTGCCAATCCTATCTACACAAATCTTGAAAATTACCAGTCGGGTTTGGCTCTTTGTCGATGATATTGCTCTTTGCACTAGTGACCAATACTACACCAAATTCATACAAACAAATTGTTATTGTGGGATGTCTAAGTGTACCCCAAAACCTCTTTCAAAACTCTTTACCACAATTTGAACAGAAATAAAAATGGCTATCAAAATGTACAATGGCATTTAATATTCCAGAAGCGACATAAATGTAGAGAGGTCCTGTTGGACATCCTAAGGTTAATAGCATTAAAACTAACGATTTTCGACATTCTTCCATCCCCAACTTAACAACAGGCTTAAAAATCACATTAAAAATATGACAAAAGAGACAATTTAACTCAATTCTGAACCTAAACCAATGACTCTAAATCATAAAATATAAATACTAAAAATGAAATATGTTTAAAGTTAAACTTTAAAAATTGCTTTGTATGACGTGTCTTAGACTCTTCTGAAAGGTAACTTGGCCAAACTACTAACTAGACTCTTCAACAAATGTAATGACTTTTACTTTTCACATTGTCAACTTCGTGTTTCTTGCGATCGATATTCTTTATTCTTATTTTCTATATCGGATACTGGTGTTGACTATTTAGCTACTGAAGCGGGTTTGCTGTACCTAAGTTTATGTTCTGTCAATACTGGGATAATTACGAAAAAATGTTAAAACTAATGGATTAGGTGTTGTTGAATAATAATTGAACGGCATAGACATAAAAAGGTATGTAGCGAACCAGGGAACATGCAATTTAATAGCGGATAAAATGCATAAAACCCCCGGATATGAATCACGCTTCGGCTGCTGGGACAGTCAGTAGCTCATGCAGTAGCTCCGCCGACATAAAAAAAAATCAGCTTTTATTGTAGCTAGGTTTTTATTCAGTTTGGGTTACTCAATTTCTGTTTCGTGTTTTGGTTTCGTGTGGTATATGATTTTCTAAATCCGGATTTGCAATCCTTATTGACGTTTGCTCGGTTTTCTTATTTTATTGAACACTAATTTAACATTAGAAGGGAGCTAACTCTTATTTACTTTTTTTTATATGAAAATGCTAAATATGTAATGTTTAGATATTGTATAGGTGTCATTTACTCTTGAATGGTGATATAAGGTTTTTTTTATTGAAGTTTATATGTATATATCTTCTTTATGGGCTCATATACACACCACAAATACCAATATTAAAGCTCACTTAGTATGATATTAAAGAAAAACAGATATTTGTATATAATAAGCAGTGAGAGCGGTTTTCTCAAAATAAAGTAAATTTACAAATAAGTTAATTTTGACAATTTAAAAAATCGGGGAATGGACAGCTAATATTATCCGAATATCCTATACATCTTTTTTTATGAAACATATTTTTAAAATTTTGAAGTTTTTACGGATTTGTTATACGATTCTTATGTAAAAGGTGATGAGGGTAAAATTATATATGCGTTGTTGACCATCTTATCTGTACCCTCACGCCCGTGATGTTTTTTTTTGACCGCTTGACACACTCGTGAAATGATGCCAATACAAACGATCCTACACAAAGGTCACTGACACAGTGGTTCGATAACACATTCTTTAATTGTACACGCACAGACTATAGAATTAAGAGTAAAATTCGCTTATGGTTCCGTTACAATTATTTATGTGGATCTCAATTACCCATACAATTTATATTCAGTGCCATTGTCATTCACGTGCATAAAGGAGATGAAGTTCTACTTATAAAGTCTAATTTTTTATAATACCTGATTGTTTAAAAACATGTTTTGATTGGATACAGTTCGTAGCACTTTAATTATTAACCTTTCCTTTACATTAATGAAGGAAAACGTTAATTTTTCTAGTCTGTTTATTCAAATACATTTTGTTCTTATTGTTGTTTGTTCAGTTTCTGATCTACTTTACATACATCTCTATACTACACATCACCGTGTTTTGGTGAGGGTTTTTCGTGTGACAAATAAAAACTGCCTACCGCGTATGGCCCAGCTTATGCTCTTTTTGTAGATCAAAAGGATATATTTTGAAGTTATAAATTTTTTTCTAGAGCTATTTAGCATTTTGAAATGCAGAGGTTTTTTTAAATTTAATATGGCGATTTTGCATATTAAAACGGAAGTGTAACCTAGGTGCAGTGGATTTCGTCTATTCGAAGACTTTCAGACCTTGTTGTTTGCGATTTAAAGAAGATTAAGGTGGCGAAAGTGAGATTAGAACATATAATGTTTGATTCTAGTCAGGAATGGGTATATAATCCCTATTCCTTCAAGGAAAGCCTTTTGTATTTCATTTCCTTTCACATTAATTTAGTATTCGACCTTTATACACGGAAACTCATTGTCTACAACATCAATCTTATCCAAAATTTAACTCACAGCTCTCTGTCGCTGAAATTAGTTTTCAGGATGAATGATTTTTACACATCAGGGTAAAGTAAAACGGGAGGACTACAGAGAAAGCGTTCTTTAGTTTGTCGAAGGCTTTTTGGTATCTTTGTTTTTTTACAGGAACATCTCTTTGTGTCAAGTTTGTGTGAGAAATTCTGCTTAAACCTTTCTACAAATTTTCTTTAATCGTTACAAAGTTCCATTGTTTCGTTCTATGTTACATGTAAAGAAAAACTCTTAAACTTTCAGTAGATCTTATTTTATATCTCTTCAAGAGTTAAAGCACAGCTTTCGTGAAAAAAAAAAATCACAACTGTTTGCTTTAAGCATCAAACCCGAAAATATGATGCTTCTCATACGTTTTGCAAAGTACCAGAATGTCATCTACTTTACTTGAGATTAAAAACAAAATAGTTAGCGATCAGTCATCTGTAACTGATCACTCATCAAGCAGTCACCAATCAGCCATGCAGATCATTCCAATCGTTTCTAATTCGTGCATCTATCAATTGGCAAATGTATAGAACTGATCACTGATCTGACGGATTGACTGGACCTACCGCTCAATCGGTTCATGCAAACTTCCGGTCAATAAAATAGGCAGACTGATTGATACATATATATTTCTAATTTCATTTTACTGGAAAATAGTACGCTGATTGGAAAAAATTAGCCTTTTTGCACTGAAAAATCAACTGGAGTTTTAATGTAAAGATAATTGAGAGTATTAAGATGTAAATGATAATGTCATAAGAATGTGCGTATTTAATTAAACTGATACAATTAACGTAAGTAGATATTATAACGCATCCTCCCAAGTCAGGGATTCTGATTCCACGTTGTCTTCATCATCACCCTAGGGGTTAGAATATCGCCATTTGGTGGTAACCGGAGTTGGTCCCGACCAATGAAATTTCTCGTAATTCTCGCCTGCGGATTACATGTTTACAAGTGTATTTATAGTTGTAGAAATGTCAGTGCCTAGTATCATTGATTGCGAAATTATGGAAAGATTCCCACCGTACCTTAAACTAATATATAATAGCGAAGAAAGCAGTAACCGGAATAAAGAATGTGCAACAGCATATCAATACGAAGGATACCTTTAGTGTTGAACGAACGGCAGTCACAAGTTTTTAGGGAGCAGGCAGTGGAGTCGAATGAATTAGATTTCTGGTAGGTGAAGAATGATGGAACCTTAATGAGAGAATTGATTGTCGTAACCCATCCTTATAATCAAATTTGACATTTTTCTTCATCAAAATGTAAGCCAGAGTCTTTTTTATGATAGCAGAGACCTGACAGAAGAATGTAAATTTGTAAATAGTCCAAACAATGCCGATGAGTGACGAGGAGAAATGTTTTGGTAAATGGATGAAAATTGACATTTACATGTATAATGAACCTGCAAGCACATCAATTAAAGATGAATTAAGTGAATGTTATCTAGTTATTTGAAACTGCTACATGTCATTACAAAAGAAAAAATACAAATGAATATGAATGTTTTCAGAAATAGACTGTACATGTTGAGGAAACATAGTAGGAGCACTTTAATTGATAATTTATTAATGGCATGTACTAGAATAAAAGATAAGATGTATTGCTGTTCATACAGTATTATGCTTATGTTTATGATCTTAAAACATGCTACAACTTGAATTTTTGCTGTTTAAGATTCTACTTGAACTAACTAGCAAAAGCCTGAATTTCAAGTTTTCCCGTTTGGTTAAATAGAAGTTAAATATAATTGCAAGGCTAACTTAATGAAAATTGAAAAATAAATTAAGTTTGGGCTCGACATTTAGTTTCCTTAAGAAATTTACTTCTTGTTTCTTTGTTTAAATGGTTTTAATACCACTTTCAGCCATTTGTAATATATATAATGGTGTCCAGATTTTATAAGGGGATGAAGGCGAAATACATGTATCCAAGAGAACACCCAGACCTTTGATAGAAATCTCGAAATCCTTTTTAATCCAATTATTCATATTAGAGTCGAGCACACCCTGTCTGCACTGCGAGTTGAAACCCACAACCTCTTTGTTGATACCATTTGATTAATAGTAGATAGCTACCTTAACTAATCATCCACATAGGCCACATAATAATCGTATTAATTTTGCATGTTAAATTTGTTGATACAAGACATATTGCCAAGTAGCATGTCCAACCAATCTAGCTTTGTGTACATGCTATGGTCATGTTTTGGGAATAGGGCATGTACATGTAAATAATTGTTTAATTAGAGTATGTTTCTGATGTGGATTAAACCTGTGTTTGCGATATCTGTAAAATATTTGCTTACTTCAGAGATAAATGCACAAGCAGCAAGTACAATTTTATAGACTTTGACATGATCCTTTTTTTTCAAAGTATGCAAGACACCAAAGCAAAATATACATGGCAAACTAAATATTTCTTTTTGGTTAAAATGATAAAATCTCTTAACATGAGCTCTGGTCCTTGTACATGTATACAGCCTAAAGTCTTCATGTCAAGCAACTATATATGGTTGATGTATGACTGTGTCTTTGACCTTCATGGACATGTACGTGTAAATTTACTTAAAGATTCTGTGAAACTTGCTATGGTACATGCTGATAATTAAATGTAAAACTTAACATTTTCCTACTCGGTGAAACTAATCCATCATAATCATTTGTCAGAATGCAGACAAATACAATATAATATGTACAGCACCCTGTACTAGTATATATGTGAAAAGAATTACTAACAGTAAACAACTTTCGAGTGTACCATCCCTTGGGTTATACAAGCAGATGTTAGAAATTAGCATTACACATTTGTAAATATATAACTGTAACATGTTGATGATGATGTATCTATGCATACACTGTGTTTGTTTAAAGGGGTTAAATGCCACTTTCATCTACATGTATATCATGACATCCAGCCTTTTTAAGGAAGGAGGCAGGACAAAGTGTATATACAAGAACTGATTCTGTATAAAAATGTCATTTTGTAGTATGATTATTGAAGTATTTAAACAGGAGAGCATTAACATACATCTTAAATTACAGGATTTTTTTTTACATCTGTGAAAGGTACATGTATATATTAACCAACCACTTCTTTTATGTAGGGATGGAGGTATTGAATGGGGACGGATCTATAAATAGAATACATGCATAACACCAACCATTTTCCCTAGAAGCATGCATGTTCTTTATTTAGTTTGGGATTACTGATTGTGTAGTTCTTCTTCTGGATAAAAAAACATTTTGTCCAAAACAAAATCGCAACCCCACCTCTACAAAATGTAGTAGGTCCCTAAAGAGTGATTGACTGATACTGGCTAATAGGAACATGATTAATATTATTTATTGAGTACAAACTGATTTTTTTTTTTAATTTTTAAAATCATACGAATCTTAATTTTGTACATGACAAGAGTTCAGGGTGTCTCATCTTTTAGAGTAGAAAAGGGTCAAAAGATACATATACAATATTCGTACAGTGTCAGAAAATATAAAATTTATTTGTACGAGCCTTAGAAACGGGTAGAAATGCGAGGCTCTGCCGAGCATTTCTCACCTGTTTCGCGGCGAGTACAAATAAACTTTATATTTTCTGACACTGTACGAATATTGTTTTTATCCTGAAACCCTAAAAAAACATTTTATAATACTGAAAAACGTTCACTTTTAGCCGATTTCACAGTTGAAATTTTCGGCGCGGATTCTAGTGACACTGACGTCACAAACGTCGTAAACCAGAACAGACTACTAAATGTCGTAAGAAGTGAGGTCAAGGGTACCAGGAGACTTTATTCGGCACTTTATTTTGGAGACATGCGTAATATGTATTGAGACATGGATATGTAGCTTACATATATTTGGAAAAAAAAAAACACAACAACAATTAAATAACACAATAACAAACCGCTAATACGGTGTTTTCTCTTTGTGTATAAAAACATCATGCTATTAAGCCACAAAATTATTAACTTATGCATAACAAATGTGATAAAATGTTACTTAAATCATGTAAATTATACACATATTAATAACTGATGAGCATACTAACGCCATTTTCTCAATTTTCCTTTCATAGAGTAATTTTATTTGAGTAAGTTCCATGATTTCCATTATTTGTAAACAAATATAAATATAATTTTTCGTTTATTAGATGTACCGTACATTTTTGCAAATGTTGCTCTTGCATAAATATCCTTAGTTATTACCTAAAACAATAGGTTTGGATTAATAAGTTAAATGGGTATGGTGGATCATGATCGAGTTAGAGAGTTCGAGTTGAAGTTAAAGTTAAACTTCGAATTAGAGTTAGAGAAGGTTTCGAGCTCCAGTTGGAATTCGCGTTTGGTTTCTTTGTGTCTAGTGTCATTTTCTCAGTCAGGGTATTGTCTGTCTTATAGATTTATTTTTTAAAATGTGCTGACCGTTTGTTTTTCTTACATTTTACTTATCTTGTTAATAAACCCATTTTATAGTAAAAGCTGGACACTCCCATAGTCTTATAATATATATCACAACGGTCTCCCTGTATGTTGTAAAGCAGGTGTAGACAACTTTTAAATGTTATTTTGAGTGTAATGGTTTATATACCTCTACCAGTAAATGCTTTTTCATAACAGTTTATACATGAGATTCCCACCAGTCTACCAATATTGAATTCCGTGTACAACTTATTCAATAAGCCTTTTAGGGCCATGAAATTTACTTTTTATAATTTGTTATAACAGATTATTAATTTGTTATAACAGATTATTAATTTGATATAACAGATTATTAATTTGTTATAACAGATTATTAATTTGATATAACAGATTATTAATTTGTTATAACAGATTATTAATTTGATATAACAGATTATTAATTTGATATAACAGATTATTAATTTGTTATAACAGATTATTAATTTGATATAACAGATTATTAATTTGTTATAACAGATTATTAATTTGATATAACAGATTATTAATTTGTTATAACAGATTATTAATTTGATATAACAGATTATTAATTTGTTATAACATTATTAATTTGATATAACAGATTATTAATTTGTTATAACAGATTATTAATTTGATATAACAGATTATTAATTTGTTATAACAGATTATTAATTTGATATAACAGATTATTAATTTGTTATAACAGATTATTAATTTGTTATAACAGATTATTAATTTGTTATAACAGATTATTAATTTGATATAACAGATTATTAATTTGTTATAACATATTATTAATTTGATATAACAGATTATTAATTTGTTATAACAGATTATTAATTTGATATAACAGATTATTAATTTGATATAACAGATTATTAATTTGTTATAACAGATTATTAATTTGATATAACAGATAAATAATTTGTTATAACAGATTACTGATTACATTTGGCATTTTGCTTCTGACTGGCGTGGAGTGGAGAAAGCGCGGGTATGTACATAATGATATATTTATAACCGTGAAATATATTTAGTATCAGTAAATATAACCAATTCCAGCAGGTACCAGTATAAGCATGAAGAATATAAAAAAAACCACCTACATAGTTTAACCAGTATTTGAATTAAAGAGATAAACACACTTCCTTCATATAACGTTTAGTTTCATTAAAATCCACAAAGCGGTTTGGGAGGAGTTGCGCTTACAAAATCTGTGTTGAGAAAAAATACTAAAGTCTAATTATCTCCCTTAAATGATATTCGAGAGCAATGAATTGTCTTCATGTACATTTTAAAATGGCATACTTTATTCATATAAAGTTTCATCAAAATCCATCGAGCGGTCTAGGAGGAGTTGCGCTTACGAGATATGTGGACAGACAGACGTACGGATGGAGACCGACAGGCAGACAGAGAGGGTGATTTGTTTATACATGTATTGTTCACTTTACTTTACATTTACGATTCTGTAATAAGTTACTTAAAATACGATTTAAAAGAGCACAAAAAAATGTGGCACTAAATTCCAACATTTGCAATGCCCTGGAACTCATAATAATCATGTACAAATTAAAGAATAGAATAGAATAATAATATTGACAGAAGCACATTATAGTATTGGCACCGGTTCAATGAACAAATAAGTTCTGCATCTGAATTATAGATGTGCGCATGTAGTTCCTTAATTTTTTTATTAGATCGCATTACAACAAACAAGAGGCTCCTAGGAGCCTGAACAGCCCACCTGGCTTTATAGACCAATAGAATGAACAGAATTATTTACCAATTTTAAGGGCATTTAAGGGGAAACAATCCTATAAAGAATCATCATACAACTTTAACCTATAGAGGCTTTCGTAGAGCTCATTTAGTTGAACATTTCAGCAGCTAAAGCTTTTCATTATCTTTAACGGTTTTCAATGTATAAGATAAAAACGAACAATTACTCATATCGGTAATCTGACAACGTGGACCCAATAGAGACTTTTGTAGCGCTCAATGAGCTGAAGGTTTAAGCAAGCAATAGCTTTTCTCTATCTGTTATAGTTTCATTCTCTTGACCAAAAACACGAAAAACGCTATTTTTGAAATTCAAATGGCCAAACTCCAATCCGGGGTCATCTGACAACTTCGACCCAATGGGACTTGTCTCAATGAGCTGAAGGTTTTAATCAAGCAACAGCTTTTCTCTATTTGTTATAGTTTTCATTCTGTAGGCCAAAAACATAAAAAAACTCTATTTTTGATCTTTAAAGTGCCAAAACCCTTACAAGGGGTCATCTGACAACTTCGACCCAATGGAGACTTTTGTAGAGTTTTTGGTTCTGAAGAGCCTAAGTTCATTTAGATTTATTTTATCTGTTCAAGTTTTCAAGTTATAAGCCTTTAAAGGTGATTTTATCCTTTGTTCTATTTTTAGTAACAGCGGCAATGTTTGTTGACAAAACATAAAGCCGAACATAATTTTTAAAGATGATATCCTGATTAATAATTACACCAGGTTTGAAAAATTCCCTTCAGTTGAAGTTTCAGAAAAGATTTTTGAAAAAGTAACGGACGGACGGACGACGGACGCCTAGTGATGACAATAGCTGACCTGACACTTCGGGTCAGGTCAGCTAAAAAGTTTTTAAAATTTCGTAGTTAGTGCATAATCTTGAAGGTACAAGTTTTTCGTATCTTAAAAAAAATAGAAGATAAAACGATCGTCGTCTTTATCAAATGTTTTCGTCTTTTATTTTTTAAATTTTTACAAAAAGTTACTATTTACAAATATGTAACTCTTTAGTTTACAATGTAACTTTTTACACTTCTCGACTAAAATTAAAGTGTTGATCGCATGGTCTTGATCGATCGTTCCCCCTATCTTTGTGTTTACGCACCCGTTAATAATTTGTCATAATATAATTATAAAAATAAACGGGAAGACTGCAAGTGAGAACCAAAATGGCCTCGCCAAACTCAAAAAGGTAAATATTTTGTCAGATGGTAATGGATAAAACGTTTGTACTAGCTATACACGCATACGATTGTGAATGAAAAGATTTTTTATTTTGATTTTGATTCAGGCATTTTACGCTCATTACAATATTGCTGCTGTGTTTTTTTTTAAATAACTAAAAACTAGTGTTTACAAATGCTCGGGACCTAGCTGTCCTCATAACTTTACTTAATATGTTGAATATCTTCTTTACGCCTGCACTTCTATAATAAGGGAACAGAAGAGGTTAGTGTTTAAAGAATTATATGGACCAATGTATTTTGTATTCACAATAATTAATATAGTTTTTGATGTCCCTGCCAATAAAGCGTCGCTGCAATAAGTTCGAATATATAAAGGTATATGAAATTGTCTGTGTACATTTCATAATTTTCAAATCCCTGAGCTTCTTCTAACAGACATTAGGTTGATCTTGGTCAAAACTTGGGTTCAAATATTGCTTTTTCGTTTATTGTTGTATGCTCTTCATATTCATATCTTGTTTTTATTTTTTTCAACACCTTTTAACCAGAGCGCTTCTAATGAGACTAAACCCGCGTAATTATGATTTCACAATATTTACATCTATTCCATTGGTGAATAGATGAATTTATCATGAAACATCCATATTGTGCGATATCAGTGCCTTGAGTGCTTTGAAAATTTTAGATTATCTTCCTGTCAAAGGAGTTATCTCACCCCAATCGGAACATCTCTCGGCCATTTCCGTCAAGGGTCGAGAAAGTGACCTCGGAGGTAAGTGATCTCCATTTTGAACTATTTTCAGTGATTTCAAAGAATTTGTGACGTCACAAGTTCGTTTGTGACGTTTCAGTTCATTCATTTGATTGGCTTGTCGTTGACGTTTAGTTGATTGTTACTGATGACGTCAGATTGTAAACAAATACTTATCCATTTAAACGTTGTCGGAGAAGGAATTTTTTGGCAGTGTTAGCGAATTTAAGTTTAAAAAATACAATCTTGTATTAGATTTTTAGTTCTGCTTCGATAAAGATCTGTATAGTTGAATAATTAAAGGATAATCTATTTCATCGCACTAAAATAATGTTGTTGTGTAAACAGGCTAACCGTATCACATTTGGACCGATTTTTGGTCCATATCCATATACTTACCTCCGAGATTACTTTCCAACCATAGGCGGAAATAACCGAGGTGATCCGATTGATCTCACCCTTGGGTATTTAAGCAATTGTGCCGCGAAATTTCATTCTTTTGCACGCTGTAACCTGTCTGGTAAGATGCGTTTTGCATATTGCACATAGATTTTTAAAAAAGTGCATTGAAACAGATCAATTTTAACTTGTACAGTTACGCAACGATGAAACTTTATTGAATATAAGTACACTATCTATTTTTAAACGCTTATTGTGTAACAAATCAATGAATTGTTTGGAATTTACGCCATTTACTCGAATCACAAATTTTATCTACGTCACACGTGGCAAAGATTACAATATGTGCATCTTGAGCTTTCATCGTCTGACAATAATATGTTATAACAAAGTGAATAATTACTAACGGAATCATAGGATTTGAATGATGTACAGTATTTATTAGACAAAAACATGAATCTTGAAATCAGACGTAAATACAAAGAGCAGATAACTTCCGATAAGTGTTCGCGCATTAACTTTTACCTTCTAACCTATGTAATACAAAAAATACAAATAGTTTCTTTGAGATAATGAATACAAATGATCATTATGTTCTTATTGGCTTAGCTAAATTCTGTAAAATTGTAATGTCAATTTTCAAATGATATTTACCTTCCCACGGGTCCCACTATTTACCGACAAGAACCGACAAGAAGGTATAATTACCGACAAGAAGCCTTTTTTACCGACAAGAAAAAAAAGATCATTTGATGTAATTATTATATTTTTTTGTGTGATTATTATGAAAAGAAATTAAAAAAATAGATTTTTGTGATTTACGGTGTAATTTTGTTGACGTTGTTTTTTAAAAAGTTTTCTGTAATTCGTAATCAGATTCCGCTAATAATAACAACAATAAAATAAATAATAAAAAATGTAATACAAACAAAATCTTCGATTTTTTCACCATAAAAATCTTCAATATGATATTATTGTGTCAAAAAGGTAATAATTTCGTTTCCAACTGGCTTTTATTACAGTTTGATGTTTTACGATAAGCATTTAACGATTCTTCAAAAGAAACAATTATCACGAGGTGTGTGTCAATTATGGCAGCGATTGCTAATCAAAGGATTACACAACCATAAATGATATTACCGACACGTGCCTTCAATTAATCATCCCGATTCTTAATTATTATATAGTGCATATTATTGTTTGAAATTATTATATATTTAAGCATTTTTTTTTTAAAGAATTTACTAATTTATTATGACTTAGTTATATACAAATTTATTATTAAACTTTCTTGTCGTTAGTAAATACTACAATACATCAGAGACATATTGAATACATGTACAACAAAACAACGACAACAAAATTACACAAAAAAATTTAAATATCCTTTTTTTTTAATTTCTTTTCATAATAATTACATCAAATGATCTTTTTTTCTTTTTTGTCGGTGAAAAAATGCTTCTTGTCGGTAAAAAATGCTTCTTGTCAGTAATTCACTTCTTGTCGGTTCTTGACGGTTCTTGTCGGTAAATAGGGAGATTGCTCATGTGAGGCCTTTTAGTGAAATAAAATGTTTCAAAATGTTTCACTGAACTTTCTTTTTTGTCGGTGAAAAAATGCTTCTTGTCGGTAAAAAATGCTTCTTGTCAGTAATTCACTTCTTGTCGGTTCTTGACGGTTCTTGTCGGTAAATAGGGAGATTGCTCATGTGAGGCCTTTTAGTGAAATAAAATGTTTCAAAATGTTTCACTGAACTTTTTTACTGTTTCAGTGGCGTTGCTTTACGGCCTTCAGTTGGAACGATAATAATCAGAGTATCAAAATGTAGTTTATGAATTCTTGGGGGGATTGCATCACATCCGGAATGCAAAATTTCGTTGCTCGTTTAAAGATAGTTATTTGCACAGTAAATTAATGAAATTTGACTACATGTACTTTCTCATTCAGGAATTTTAATGACCATTAAACTGGGGCCTAACAATTTGTTGGACAGTGGTTGGCCACACACTTATCTAGTGCTAACGGAAATCCCAAGTTGTCACAGGAATCAATATATTGATTTCACAATATCTGAAAACGAGCCAATTTTTAGTAAGGAAAAAGCAACAAATACTTTCTCTAAAATTTATTAATAACTTAATGTATAGTTATTTATTCTATAGAATATACGTGTGCTTGCACTGCTAAAAAAAACTTAAGAATTATAAAAAACTACCTAAATCCAAAGGTGCTATAGCCTTAAAACACTCGACGTCTTTATTTTGCATGGTAAATTATACAGATTTCTTTTTTTTTGTTTAGCATGGATTCTGATCACGAAGAAAATTCTTTGTACTGTTTCTTGGTTGCAAGAGGAGTTGATGTACAACCACTGAAAGAGCAAAAGGTATCAAAATATGATTATCAATTGTCTTTCCTCAGTTGACCCTTAATTAAAGAGATAATGTGTAATAAAAAGTGATTATGATTTACACATAAATGTAATACTAGACTGCATGTATGTACACCTTGCACAGATGGTCTATACAATTCCTAAGGAAGTTAAATATAAGCTGTTTCACTTTTAACAGTTCCAAAGGTTCATGTTGACTACTGACAGCGCATTTATCCTGTTGTTCATGAAAATTAACAAAAATGTTATTAACTGCTTACTCAAATGCAAACAAACTTGGTGTGGTTGTTCTCCCTGGTACCCTTTTAATACAAAATTATTGACTGGTTAGGCTCATAACGTTTATGGCAGTAATTGCCAAAAAAAAGGACATCAAGGCAAATTACAGTTTTCAGCTCTCTAGCTTAATATGTTTGTTTGTTTAATGATGTTTAACGCCACTTTCAGTAATTTTTCAGCTATCTCATGGCGTCCAGTTTTTATTGGGGGAGGAAGCCGTAGTACCCGGAGAGAACCCTGACCTTCGGTAGGAAAACTCGCAATCCTTGTCAATTAAAATTGGAGTCGAGTACACCCTGCCCGCAACCTCAGTGTTGACAGACCACGTGATCATCAGTAGACAAACTACCCTAACCACTCGGCCACCGAGGCCCCTCTAGCTTAATATGTTAGCTATTACTGTCACTTGTACTTGGATATCTGTTTAACTTTAAAAAATTTTCAATGAATTTTCTCAAAAAATTCTTAAGGTGTTTTATCCAAGCAAACGAGATGCAGCATTTTGCCCTGTAACAGTCTTTGCAGAAGGCGACGAAGATTTGCACTTTTATAAGTCCCATGAACTTGTTCAAATTATAGCTTACTTTTTGTCCCCCGCCTTTTGCGAAACCGGGAGGGAGCTATATAGAAATTAGTCTGTTGTCCGTCCACCCAAAATTGATTTCCAGGCAGTTTCTTTTGAACATCTTGCTAGGATTTCAGAAAACTTGCACATAAAGCTTGATGTAAGGGAGAAATATGTTGAAATGTTGATCCACAAGTCAATGGTCAAGGTCATAATCCTAAACAACTTTGAAATTGTGTGCTAAGTTGGAACATAACCTTTGAATGTCTTCATAAAATTTCACGAAACATTCGTACATGTATAATGTATAAAAGACACCTAATGATTTTGAGATCAGTAGGCCAAATGTAACAGTCAAACTAAAATGGCGAAATTTACATATCGAAATGAAATGTGTATAGGTCATAACTTTTTAATGCTAGTTCATGTAATGAAACTTACACTTATCAATGCTGACGATGTAAGTGTGACACCTATTGACTTTCAGGCAACTATAACTAGGTAAAAATTGCACGTCCGACTGAATTTCCAGGCGGGTGACCAGCTGGAGTTGTGCTCCTGTTTGATTTATAATGCTTAAAGCTTCGAGGGGCCTTGGTGGCCTAGTGGTCAAGGTAGTTCGTCTACTATTGATCAAGTGGCCTGTCAACACTGAGATTGCGGGTTCGATTCCCACTGCTGGCAAGGTGTACTCGATTCCAATCTTAATTGACAAGGATTGCCAGTTTTCCTACCGCAGGTCGGGGGTTTTCTCCGGGTACTCCGGCTTCCTCCCTCAATAAAAACTGGACGCCATGATATAGCTGAAAAATTGCTGAAATTGGCGTTAAACATCATCAAACAAAAACAATAAAGCTTCGATCATCCTATTGAATCCTATTTCGTGTTGATATAAATCATGGTTGTTAACATATTTTGCTCCCTTGGTTTAATAAAGTTATCGTATAGTCACATCTTAAAATGTTGTAGTTCAAGTTGAAATAATTATATGGCCTGCTTTTCCAAAAGCGACAAGTAGGATTCCAACTAGCAGTGTCTTCTAAAATGCCTGA
Organism: Limnoperna fortunei; assembly: GCA_944474755.1. Lineage (NCBI taxonomy): Eukaryota > Metazoa > Mollusca > Bivalvia > Mytilida > Modiolidae > Limnoperna > Limnoperna fortunei. Next base: position 77,454,748 of record OX104116.1, read on the forward strand.
CTTTTGGTAAAAATTAGAGCAAAGCAGCTAAAAACTCTATTTTTAACCATTTTTCGTTATTTTAACCAATATTCTCCAAAATTAGACACAAACTTTATTTTTAGGCAAAAGACTCCAATTTTAGCCTTTTCGACCGTAACTTTCTAAAGCGCTCGAGTGATCGCGATTTTTTTGATAAGGTGATCGATAATCTACAGCCATTACATGTAGATATAAAGAACCGTTTAAATGTCAAAGTTGCCACTAGTTAGGGTAACTATTTCAAGTCTGTAGTTTAAATATTATGGAACGTAAAAGCTTCCAAAATTTACTACAGACTATGGTAAATTAATACAATAAATTAAAATTAAATATACATTGTTTATTTATTTTGTGCGATGATAACTTGTCGGGCATTTTAGCCGTTTAGGTTTATCAGTGTCTTGCTATTTGAATATGGCAGCTTTCAAGCTCAGACCTAAGGGTCATGTGAGCTATTTCCATCACTTGGCGTCCGTTGTCGTCGTTAACTTTTCTTTAAAAATCTTCTTCTCCAAAACCACTGAAGGGATTGCTTTGAAACTTTGTACACATCATCAGTAAAATGTCAGAGTTTGCACAAATCATGGCCTCAGACCAACCAACATGGCCACCATGGCTAAAAATAGAACAGGGGGGGTGTGTGTCAAAATACAGTTTTTGACTTGTAGTTCAAAAAGTAAAAAAGATGCAGGAAACTCGAAGAGACATGCCTTCATCGGCATCGAAAGCTCTACAAAACACTCCATTGGGTCGAAGTTGTATGATGACTCCTTATAGGAGTAATTGCCCTTTAATTGTCGAAATTGATTATTTTTGACATTTTTGCCTCAAAATCTTGAAAATTATTAGAACTAAAGAAAAAGTTAGCATTGCAATGAAAGGATTGCTTTAAAAAATTTCACACATCATCTTTAGGATGTCTTGTACCAAAATTGTGCAAATCATGACAGCTGACAACTTACATAGCTACGTTGGCTTAAAATAGAAAGGGGGGGGGGGGTCAAGAGAGTTTTCGGCTGATAGTTCAAAAAAGTATAACAGGTACAGCAAATTTGAAGTGAACCTCCCTTCTCCCTCTAAGCATCAAAAGCTCCTCCTTATAGGAGTTATTTCCCTTGACTTTTGCAGAAGTGTTGGGCTATTCCTTGTAGGAAAGAAAAGCTGGATAAAAAAGGATTGTTTGGTTTCAGGTTCAGGTGAGCGATACAGGGTCCTGGGAGCCTCTAGTTTACTTTTGGCCCTTCTTTTAGCTGGCTTTATTTTTCAACTTTGACTTTAAATTTCAGTTGAAAACCTAAAAAGGAATGAAGGTGTCCCTGGGAAGGAACTTCGGTTTTATTTGACGCCTTTACTTGTTTTCTCATTCCTTCTTGTCCTTTTCTCTCGTTTTACACTCGTTCTCTCGCTCTCCCTCTCTTTTTTTATGGGGGAGGGGCATACGCCCGGTACGCCTTTCCTTGGATCCCGCCTGATAGACCCCCTTTTTTTAAGCAGGCATCATAAAACACAGAGAAATAATTAAATAATCGACTTTATCTAATATTTTTAATGTGCAACATCAACTGCATGTAAACTTATACATATTGAAGTACGAACTACAGCTATAGACTTATATGGGTTAATATTGCGCTATTTCTCAGTGTTTTGTGATACGCGCTTAAAAAAAGTGGTCTATAATTTTAGTAGTATAGATTAACCTAAATTACATTTCTTGTCCAACCTCAACTTTTCTTGAATTTTATTTTATTTTTCCCTTCCTCCTATCCATAAATTTGAAGAACAAGTATGTATAACTCCATGGGTGGGGGTAACTCCCAAGTATTTTAGGGTACAGGTGTGAGGCCCAGAAATATTTTACCCACCCAATTTATATATACACCTGCTGAAAGAAAGACACACATTATATATTTCTAATACATTTATGTGAAGTATTCATATACAAGTATCTATAAATATGTAGATTCAATATTTATCCTTAAATGCTTTAATGAATACCATAATATATGATGTTCAGCATGCAAGTCTACAGAGAGAAAACATTTCACAATCCAAAAACCAAAAATAAAGTGACCCGGGGTGTAGGCCTGTCATTAATCAGACTAGTAAATATATATCTGGAATATGTACGTGGGTTTGGTTGCAATCACGTTTTTATGGAGGCTTACAGTTGCATAGGCCTAAGGAGTTGGTTACATTGGCAAAACAAATTAATATTATTGAAGCTTTTGGCTTTAAAAAGCTGATTTATTGAAGGCATCACATTGAAGGCTGCATACTGTTTTCCATTGTGGATTTTTTAAATTGCTGTTTATGTTTAGGTTGAGTCGCGTACACTTATTCCACATCTCATTTTCTTCCTACTGCTACAGTCAGAACCTTTCCTTACAAATGAATGACATACTTTGAATCTATATTATATAGCTGTATAATAAGTTGTTATAACAAGTTAGCTAAGTTGTTACTACAAGTTAGCTAAGTTGTTATTACAAGTTAGCCAAGTTGTTATTACAAGTTAGCTAAATTGTTACTACAAGTTAGCTAAGTTGTTATTACAAGTTAGCCAAGTTGTTATTACAAGTTAGCTAAGTTGTTATTACAAGTTAGCCAAGTTGTTATTACAAGTTAGCCAAGTCGTTATTACAAGTTAGCTAAGTTGTTATGACAAGTTATCAAATTGTTTTAACAAGTTAGCTAAGTTAAGAAAAATATTACATGAAACTTTTCTTAACAATTTTAAAATTCTATATAAAAAACACAATTTCTGTGAAATCAACAAAACTGATTATTTTCAATATTTAAAATAATTGGATAAAAACTTAACTTTCATAAGTATTTGCATCAGTCTCGAATTTAATTCGGGTGGTCATCTCAGTACAAAATAAAACGACAAAGGAGACGATTTTTATTTTCAAAATATTAATTTTTCCTTCATGCAATGTGAAAAATGAACATACCAACCACACTGCAGATGGTGTCTATATTTCATAACTCCTGTAGCATTTCAATATTGGCTTAAACGACCCTTTTAGAAGATATGGGTCTTTAAACGTTAAGAAATTTTTATGCCCTGTTTTCGAAAGTAGAGGGTGCATAGGGTTCGGGGCTGTTTGTTCGCCAGTCCATTCGTCCCAAGTCGGGTTTACCTACAGTTTGAAATTATTTTTCCATGAAGGAGTATGCTATCATTATGAAACTTAATACACATATATATGCATCAGGATATAAACAAGCTAAAATCACCATATGTCCCATTAACTTCTTAGTTGAATGATTTTAGACAAAAAGGGGTGTTTACCTAGCTACAGGTTTAAGTGACTTTTCCATGTCATTATACCCCCGCATCGAAGAAGTGGGGGTTATACTTGTTTACCCATGTCCGTTTTTCCGTCCGCAACATTACTTTCGTAACAGTTTTCTCAGCAACTACTTATCAGAGACTTGATAAATTTGGTATGCAACTTAAGTGTATTGAGCATTTAGAATTAAAGGCCTAATGTAAACATCTATTTTGGGGGGTGGCAGGGGTATAATGAGTGAGCAGATTTCTAATGAAACTTTATTCGCATATGTATTAGGATTATCATATGAGCATACAAATATCATCATAAAATATACATGTACCCATGACATCAAATTTTTTTGTTTTTTGTAACATATATGTGCATCTAAGAAATGGAAAACTTATCAATTGCTTTATTTTATGTTTTTTTTTTTAGATTGACGTGAAAGTTATCCAAGAGATGGATGATCATGAGCTTTCAAAGTTTATACCAATGTATGGAGACAGGGTGATAGTACGAAGTTTTGTCAGAAATGCATATAAAGGGAACACTAATCAACCAAAAAAGAGACCAAAAAGCAGCCTGTTGTCTTCCTTGAGAAAAACAATTAAATCTATGAGGGGTAAAAAGAAAGACAGTACTAAAAGTTCAGACTCGGAATCTGAAGGAACAAATAAGTACATTGGAAACAAAAATGCAGTAAAAGGTACAAGGGAAATTAAGCTTGTCCCCATGAAATTGGATATGGGACAGTTCGTTAAAGTAAGAACACAGAAAGGTGGGGGACCTCGAAAGCTAACAACAAAAAAATCTGCTAAAAAAGATGAACTTCGGAAAAACTGAAGAGACTTGTAAACTAGGATCAGTGACAGATTTCACATTCCAGTTGCAAAATTATGAGGGTGAAATAATGAATGATCATGTAAGTGTTGGAGAACTGTATGACTCGACTGGACTAACATTGCTAACTTTCTACTTTTTGATGACTCCCGTCGACGAAGAACTTCCAAAACTTGTTACACCAAAGAAGAATAAAAAGAATGCAACACCAAAAGACTAAGAAGAAGGAGAATCACAGAATGAAGCAATACAAGAAAAGGAAGGAGAATCTACTATGTATACACAGTCAGGTACAGACCTTCTAGGCCAGGCAATGTTTGCATCAGGTATTGATGGGTCTCTTGATAACATTCCTGACTTTTTGGAAATAGAAACAGATGACATTGTACATGCAAGTAATTTTTCATTGCAAGATCTAAATCAAAAAGCATCTCCAGACATGTTGCCAGGTATAGATGTGGATATTATCCCATTTGAGAGAAAGATCAGAGTTCACAGAACGAACTTGTTATATGATATGATAGAAGTATTCAAACAACATGACATTATCAATACAAAATTATCATTTGAGTATATCAATGAAGTAGGTGCAGACCTAGATGGCGTCTCTAGAGATGTATACTCTGTCTTTTGGATCGAATTTTTTTAGGTGTTCTTCTTCTTCTGAAGGTGAAGAGTGTAGAGTTCCAGCTTTAAACACTAGATGGCAAGCAGAGGAATGGATGTCAATTGGACGAATTTTGGCTAAAGGTTACCAGGATTATAAAATATTTCCTTTACAGTTGTCAAAGGTATCAGCCATTGTTATAGCATTTGGAGAGGATGCATTGACTACAAATGCTATATTTGACACCTTTCTTAACTTTGTAAGTAGATCTGACCGTGAGCTAATACAGTCTGCTCTTCAAGAAGATCTTTTTGGTGATGATAAAGAAGAGCTGCTGGACCTCTTGGACAGATTTGGTTGTGGTACTATTCCAAACAAAACCAACATGAGAAGTATTGTTGATCAAATCGCACACAAGGAGCTTATCCAAAAACCCAAATACGCCATGGATAACATGGCAACTACCAGTAGAGAAACTCTCATGGGAGCATTTTTATCTGTAGACAATCTCTTGAAATTGTATGAAGATCTCGAACCAACTCCTAAAAAAGTTTTAAAAATTCTCAATGCAGACCCTTCAAACAATGCTGAAAATACCTCATTGCGTTTTCTGCAGCCATATATTAAAGGCCAGAACTCAATTTCACTTAAAAATTTTTTAAGATTTTTGACCGGATCTGAAACCATTTCAGTTTCTAAAATAGATGTTAATTTCACTCAGTTAGAGGGTTTGAATAGACGACCAATTGCACATACTTGTGGGCCAACATTGGAACTTCCATCAACATATACCAGTTATCCAGAACTGAGAATGGAATTCGATTCTGTTTTGTCAAATGACATGTGCTTTATCATGAACATTGTTTAAAAAGGGACGTTAATGGAAGAAAAATGTATAAAAAGAATGATTAATATGTATGAACAAAAACTTTGATTTTTATACCCCCGCAAACTTGTTTGGGGGTTATATAGGAATCACCCTGTCTGTCTGTCCGTCTGTCTGTCCGTCCGTCTGTCTGTCAACATCCCTCGCTTTGTGAGCGTGCTCACAGTCCACACTGTTTTCTTTGAATTTGTTAAATTCATCTTTGTATTTCTATTATACTTTTTAATGTTTTGTTATTGTTTGATTACAAGAAGTAAATCAGAGATGTTTACATTGTAGTTTTGATATTTTACAGTAAGACCATGTTTAAAACCATAAAAACATACCTTCCCTATTTCTATGCTAACTCGGGAAAACACTGATAGATTAATATTTATATAGTCTATATTAAATGAACTAAAATAGTTTAACAATTGCTTAAGTCAAACTGTTGTAATTATCAATCAAATTAACAAATATTTCGCTGGACCACCAGCTTCATCACCTGCTGCATGGTCCGCTTGATAAATTTCGAATATAATCATGTATATATAAAGGTAAAAACAATATTACCGAACTAGGATGATCAATCTCAATGTCCAAGAAGAAAAGACAAGTCACAGAGAAGACACACTGGAGAAATTAAAGTTCATAATGGTCCTGACTTGGTACAGGCATTTAAATGAAATGGTGGGTTAAACCAGGTTTTTATGGCGTCAAACCTCCCTCTTAGAGACCCAATTCAGTTCTTCAGCTCACCTGGCCGAAGCCCATGTGAGCTATTGCCATCACTTGGCGTCCGTCGTTCGTACGTTCATCTTTTCAAAAATCTTATCTGAAACCGCGTGACCAAATGCAACCAAACTTAGTTTGATTGTTATTTAGGGTATCCTTTCCAAAAAATATTGTTTGGATTTTTGAATCGACAAAAATAATGGCCGCTGTTGCTAAAAACAGAACATAGTGGTAAAATCACATATTAACCCCTTATAACTTAAAAAAAAATAACAGATAGACTAATATGATGGATCTTGGGCTCTTTAAAAAGTTCTACAAAAGTCTCCATCGAGTCGAAGTTGTCAGATGACCACTTTAAGGTGTAATGGCCCGTTGTAGGTCAAAAATCACATTTTTCATGTTTTTGCCTTATATAATGAAAACTAATTCAGATAGAGAAAAGCTGGTTGATTAAATGTTCAGCTCAAATAAACTCCACAAAAATGTCCACTGGATCGAAGTTGTCAGATGACCCCTTTTAGGGGTTTTGGCCCTTAAAAGGTCTTAATTTGTTTTTGGCTTATAGAATGAAAACTATTGCAGGTGGAGAAAAGCTGTTGTTTACTTGCATGTTCAGCTTGAGGAGCTCTACAAAGTGTTTATTGGTTCAAGGTTGTCAGATGATCTCTTTTAGGGGTTATGGCCCTTTACAGGGAAAAAATCGTGTTTTTGGCTTTTTGAATGAAACCTATTGGAGATAAAGAAGAGCACTATAGTGATCAGTCTGTCCGTGCGTCCGTCCGAAACTAATCGTGTCCGGGCTATAACTTTTTAGCCGAGTTGCAACGAAGTTGAACTCGGCTATTGTTATGATGATGGCGGGCGTCAACAATTGGTTTCCGGATCATAACTCAGAAAGTTGTGAACCGATTTTAATGAAACTTTAGGATATTGTTACATACCATAAGAGGAGGAACCCTATTGATGTTGGGGTAAATCCGTTCAAGGTCAAGGTCACAGCGACAGAAAAACGTTTGAAAATTTCTTGAATTAGTGGTTTCCGGACCATAACTCGAAAAGTTCTCAACCAATTTTATTGAAACTTTGGGATATTGTTACATACCATAAGAGGAGGAACCCTATTGATTTTGGGTTAAATCCGTTCAAGGTCAATGTCGCAGCGACAGAAAAACGTTAGAAAATTTCTTGAATTAGTGGTTTCCGGACCCATAACTAAAAAAGTTCTCAACAGATTTTAATGAAACTTTGGTATATTGTTACATACCATAAGAGGAGGAACTTTATTGATTTTGGGGTAAATCCGCTCAAGGTCACAGTGACAGAAAAACCTTTGAAAATTTCTTGAATTAATGGTTTCCGGACCATAACTCAAAAAGTTCTCAACCGATTTTAATGAAAGTTTTGGTTAATAAAATACGGCAACTCGGCTTTTGCACCCCTGTGCATATCGATTTTTAATCTTTTGAGATGGGCTTTTAATTTGGAATGTGGGTAGATAATATCAAGGCGATGTGTCGCATACCATGGTTGATGACATTTCACTTGACCTCGAGGTCGGCGGGTACCATCTCTCCGATATCTAGTTTGCTTAAATGTTCATCTCATGAAGCTCTGTAAAAGTCTTTATTGGGTTCGAATTTGTCAGATGACTCTGTAATTTCTGTGCGCCTCGACAGGTAAAAAATCGTGTTTTTCTTTTTTTGCACTATAGAATAAAAACTTTCGATAGTGTTGCTTCAAAGCTCTACCATAGTGTTGTAATAGACCTTTACATTTAAAGTTTTAAAGTATCATTAAAAACCAGGTGAGCGATTCAGACCTGGAAGCTTCTATAGTTTATCAGAACAACACGCTTGAAACTTTTCCGAGTTATTTTTCGAGGCTTATTTCTATGCAGGGTAGTGTGAAATAAACCGATACAAGTGTTTCTTTTACTCTATCAAGTGAACCCTTCTGGTTACATTTAATTCATTTGAATCCTTTGAAAAAGACTGAGAAAATCGGGCTCCGTCAAACTGATAAATGAAAAAAAAATAATGACCCCTCTTAAAAACAGTTAATATTCAAGGCCCGAGGTCAAGGTCACTATGGATTTGTGTGTGTGTGTGTGTGTGTGTGTGTGTGTGTGTGAGGGTGTGTGTGTGTGTGTGTGTGTGTGTGTGTGTGTGTGTGTGTGTGTGTGTGTGTGTGTGTGTATAATATTAACCTGTGTTAACATTTGGTCTATGAATCTCTAGAAACTTGTAGTATTGCAAGATAAAACTCAAGGTCTCATTTAGTCAGATATTTGTATGTTGTACAAATCAAGGGGAGCGAAGTCAAAACTGTTTAAACAAGCTTGTAGATAATCAGTTTTTGTTGTCTCTATTGCAACTATCAAGGTGACTGTTCAACTTGGTTGTTTAGCTCACCTGTCTAAAATGCCGTGTGAACTTATGCTATCACTTTGCATCCGTCATTGTCTGTTAACAATTTCAAAAATCTTCTCTGAAACCTCCCAACAAATTGGATTGAAACTTTGCAGTAATAATATATGGTATGTTGGCAATAAACGATCCTCATAATGAATTTGAAAGCTAGTCTGTAGTCTAGAAACAACACTGACTGGCCAACATGCATGTTAGTAGAATACTGACATTGAAAGTCAATAGTGCACCTACCGACAAATAAAGCTTTGCCACATATATTTGATGAATTGACATAACTTTTAATATGCGCATCTGGTACTACATGTGCTAAGGAAGCAGAATTATTAGAAAGAAATAAAAGAAAAGCTGTAAATGTAACTCCAAACAACAAATCGCAATTATATTCTTTTGGAAGCCCAAGATGTCAGTTATATTAAATTTAAAAAAAAAGAAATATTATTTATAAACCTTTTTTAAATTTCATTCATCTTCCCTTCTGGAGGAACGGCCATAAACTGATTGGATATTGTCACTTCAAACATCATTATTTTATTAACTTTTTAATTTCATAATCAAACAACACTTTTCATTCTATAAAACCATATTTCGAAAGATGGATTTAAGTGATAAATACAGGTTAATGCCATCAGTGGCACGTGCAGGTTCAGTCCAATTGTTTGCTTCCATTTCACCCATGCATAGCTCAAGAAAGTGTTTCATCCAATTTATATTATGAGGTCGATTCTATTGCCTACATGTTTTTATTTCTGATTTGTTTTTGTGGGTTCCGTTTTGGATCTTGAGTACTTTTTTGCCTCTGTAGTACACGTAATTTGAAATACACGCTTGATCCCAAGGGTTCTTTTTATCGTTTTCAAATGCGTGACAATAAATTACCAGTATTATGATTAGACTGAAAACAAAACTGCCAGACAAATTAACATTTACTAACATATATTAACATAACATATACTGACAATGCTATGTCAAAAATTAAAATATATAATAATAACTTACTAATTACCTGAATTAAATTCATGAAACAAAACCTTATAAGATTCACATCAAGGAAGTCTCCGATAAAATTACCATCATCTTTCAAAGTCTTAAAAACGTCCATCCAAAATTGAGCACTTTCTTTGCGTAAAATGCCCCACCAACTTTCTATGCGTTGATTACATTTACTTGTTCCGTAAAGAAATGCGTCATTGGTGTATTTTCAGTTCCAAGGTCTGCTTTGATGCGTCGAGGGCAACCACCTTGTTCACGAACCGTTTTGATAAAGTATGCCGCTATCACACTAGGGTCATTGTTTGTTATGTACGCTTCTAGCCACATTATATTACGTGAAAATCCATCTATGCATCCATGAATACATATTCCGTATGGTTTAAGCTTGTCGTACCCATCCATGTGCCACATATAGTTAGGACCATTATTCATGTAAGTTCTTCTTTTAAGTTTCCTTCCATTTCGACATTTCACACCATTTGGATCAAGACACTTGATTATAAGTCGAACAGACTCTTTATCTATATCTAAACCCTTTTCTATGCATTTAGCATGCATCCTTCTGTACCCATGCAACTGTCCTGAATTTTTCAACTCTTCTGATATAAAACTAGCAACATCCAACAAGCTATTGGAAGATTTGCGTCTGTATAATCCTAGTGAGGCAGTTATCCGTTTGAGGTGTCTTGTTGAAATAATAACTTTGTGCTTAGTTGCCAAAATAAACTTTATTTCATCGAACGTTAGACGTAATGCGTAATACATTTCAATCAAATTACTTCTATTTTCCATCTTAGAGGGTTTAGCTTAACTATGGTACCCTGCTACTACGAAATGCAAACCAGTCTGTCGTTTTTCATTTAAATAGTAAAAAAATAGTTAAAACAAATTATTTATCTGTTATATCAAATTAGTAATCTGTTATAACAAATTAATAATCTGTTATATCAAATTAATATACTGTTATATCAAATTAATAATCTGTTATAACAAATTAATAATCTGTTATAACAAATTAATAATCTGTTATATCAAATTAATAATCTGTTATAACAAATTAATAATCTGTTATATCAAATTAATAATCTGTTATAACAAATTAATAATCTGTTATATCAAATTAATAATCTGTTATAACAAATTAATAATCTGTTATAACAAATTAATAATCTGTTATATCAAATTAATAATCTGTTATAAAAAATTAATAATCTGTTATATCAAATTAATAATCTGTTATAACAAATTAATAATCTGTTATAACAAATTAATAATCTGTTATATCAAATTAATAATCTGTTATAACAAATTAATAATCTGTTATATCAAATTAATAATCTGTTATAACAAATTAATAATCTGTTAAAACAAATTATAAAAAGTAAATTTCATGGACCTAAAAGGCTTCCGTAATACACAATTTTAATCCACTTAAAGATTTAAGATAAATTAGCACGATTAGTGTCATATTTGTGATTCTAATATGGCGTCCTTCATACGCTTTGAGAGCACATTAGGGTTCTAATAAGCATAGAGCATGGTGTGACGTTACAATTAGAATTACGATGTCATATACGCTCAAACTGAAAATTTCAAACTGGAACAATACAATTTTGTTAAGATTTCTCACTATGTTTTGTATAAAAGGTACGTATATTCAATAAATATATGTTTATGTCAATAATATTTGCTTTAAGATACTGTTTGAAGAGATATCTCATTAGTTAAAAAAATATATATCACATTGTAAGCGTCCTCTTAGAGCCACTTCAAAATTTTAAAACACATTTTTAGACATATTAGAATCGAAATAGATTATTGCAATTGGGCTCTATGCGAATTAGAACATGGTCCGACCTTATATTTGTCTTCATTTTATACCTCGCTATCGCTAAAATATTGACAAATATAAGGTCGGACTTTGTTCTAATTCGCATAGAGCCCGCTCGCAATAATCTATTTCTTAATTAAAGACGGTATTCGACGATAAACCCCTTGCATAAATTTTAACCTATGATATTATTGTTTTAGGGGTCGTCCATAATTGTCAACCATTTTCATAAGTGTGCAAACCGCACATTTCGACATTTTTGCGTACACTTTTTTTTATCTTCAGAAATTTTTCGTTTCCGTGGAGTTTTTGTATTAGTTTAATGGTTGATGTACACTTTTTGATGGGGGTGGGGGGTCTCAAAAAGTGTGCTTTTTGCACACTTGTGAAAATGGTTGACAATTATGGACGACCCCTTAAGGAAAAAACATTTAAAATGGATGATGTAAAAAAAATCACAATAAATATTGTGAATTGAAAAGCTGTATACAACATAGTTGCTATTTGTAACTGTTCATTAAACAAAATAACACTCGGCTTAGTACACATGCACTCACATAAATGGTCTTCTAGCTGCTACACTGTTATAGGAAATTTATCCTGCAATTTACTGTCCAATAAAGGTAGCCGAATAAATTTTTGCTTTATTCGGCAGTGCCGAATAAAATCTCCTGGTACCCTTGACCTCAGTTCTTACGACATTTAGTATTCTGTTCTGGTTTACGACGTTTGTGACGTCAGTATCACTAGAATACGCGCCGAAAATTTTAACTGAGAAATCGGCTAAAAGTGAACGTTTTTCAGTATTATAAAATGTTTTTTAGGGTTGCAGGATAAAAACAATATTCGTACAGTGTCAGAAAATTTAAGTTTATTTGTACACGCCGCTAAACAGGTGAGAAATGCTCGGCAGAGCCTCGCATTTCTACCCGTTTCTAAGGCTCGTACAAATAAATTTTATATTTTCTGACACTGTACGAATATTGTATGTACGGCGGTTTTTTTTCCGACGCAGTCGGTATATTTTCGAATTGTGAAATTTGAACTAAAAGACGCTTACCCATGGGAACGTACTGTTATTGAAGACAAGCTTACATTCTGATTGGACAAAAATAGTAAAAAATTCTGCACATTCGAACAATCTACTATAGTATACTCTGAAAAACATCCCTATTTGCATTTCCCAACTATTATTCCTGCAGACTGGTGTTGGAATCGTTCCAATTTTCTCTGTATTTTAAATGATAGTTGTGAAAAAAAAATATCCCATCAAAAACTATCACTGTAAGACCCATTGATAATCCATTCATGAATTCATATATTAGAAAAGAGATACGAAAGAGGGATAGAGCTCACTATAGAGCAAAACAAAGTAATAAAATGGAACACTGGGAAAAATATAGAAAACTGCGAAATAATGTAATCAAATTAGTTAGAGAGGTGAATTTATGTTATAGAGAGAAATTGACTTCACAACTGACTGATAAAACTATAACCCCAGGAAAATGGTGGAGGATAGCTAAGTCATTTTGTAAATTAAACAAGTGTGAAAAAGTGTCCCAACCCCTGAAGCATGAAGGTAGAATCATTGTTCATCCTTCTGAGAAGTGTGAAATCTTTAATAAATTTTTCAGTGATATTTCCCATATTGATGAAGAACCAGATTTACCAAACACAAATACACATGTTATTTCTGAAAATATATGTCCTGATCTACAGATAGTTGAGGATGAGGACAGAGATCAATAAGAGATATTAAACTGTAGTAAACCTAGTGGTCCCGATGGTGTGGCACCAAAAATCCTACGTAACATCTCAAGTTCTATTGTTAAACCACTTACAATACTATTCAATCAATCAATACAGAGTGGATGTCTTCCTTATATTTAGAAACGCTCACTTGTAACACCAGTTTACAAAAAACAAGGGTTCAAAATCTGATGTCTCAAATTTCCGACCAATATCTATTACTTGTGTCTTGTGTAAAGTAATGGAAAAAATTATAGTTAAACATTTACATAACTATATGCTTGAACATTGCCTTATTACAGAACATCAGTCAGGGTTTCAACCCAAGGACTCGACTATTAATCAACTTCCTAATATATATCACACTATAATTAGCAATTTAGATGTGGGAAAATACATTAGATTTGTATTCTGCATTTGGCAGAGTATGGCATAAAGGGCTAATATATAAGTTAAATATAATGGGGATTTCAGGAAAATTGATAAATTGGATATCAGGCTATTTACAGAATAGAGAACAAAAAGTAGTCCTTGATGGTTTTAATTCAGGGTGGGAAGAGGTTGATGCAGGTGTCCCTCAGGGATCAGTACTTGGTCCTTTTCTGTTCCTTATTTATATTAACGATATTACTGAGGGTATTGATTGTGGAATAAAACGTTTTGCTGATGATACATCACTGTTCGTAATAGTGGATAATAATAACTACATAGAAGCGGCAAATAAATTAAATGCTAACTTAGCTTCTATACATGATTGGTCTAAGAAATGGGCTTTAAAGTTTAATCCTGATAAAACAGAATCACTTCTTTTTAGCAGGAAGAAAGTTAACCATTCTCCAATCCACTTTGGTAATCCAGACAATATTGTAAAAGATGTAACCTCCCATTGTCATTTAGGTCTTGAATTCCAAAGTGATTGTAAATGGAATAGTCATATCAATAAAATATATAACAAAGCATGTGAGCGTTTAAATATACTTAGAATGCTTAAATACCAAGTGAACAGGAAGTACTAATAACTATTTATATGTCATTTATTCTACCAATTTTAGAATATGATGATGTTGTATGGTATAACTGTACAACTTATGAAGCTAATCTATTAGAGAGTGTGCAGAATTATCACCGATTAAAGAATAAACTCGTCTAAAACTAAACTTTATGAAGAACTTGGATGTGAGCCTCTTTATAAGAGAAAAGAAAAACATAAACTTATATTATTATATAAGATTATGCACGGCTTAACGCCACAATATTTACTTGATAATGTACAACCATTTACAGTCAATATTCATAACTATAATCTGAGAAATGCTATTTCAGAGAGTAATTTTAGATTTCCTTTTTGTAATTCTGTATCTTATGATAAGAGTTTTATTCCCAACACTTTTAAACTTTGGAATAATCTTCCAGGGTCAATTAAAACAAGTCCCTTCATCGAAATATTTAAGAAAAGGTTTGATGTACTGGCTTGTCCCGAATATTTCAATGAAGGAAATAGAAAAGAAAATATAATACTCTGTCAGATGCGAAATGATGCCAGTAATCTGAATAAACACTTTCTATGTCATCATTTATCTGATAGTTATGCCTGTCCTCGTTGTAACCATCCAAATGAAGATCCCAGCCATTTTTTCATGTATTGCCCCTCTTATAGTATTCAGAGACAAAATCTGAATACATTTGCAACTTTAAATATTGACTTTAACATTCAAAATATTTTATATGGCAGTCCAATTTGTAATAATGAACAAAATAAAACTTTGGTCCTGTCTGTGCATGATTTTATAAAGGGAAGTAAAAGATCTAATAAATTAGTTAATTAATTAATTGATTAATAGTGATACAGGTATATAAATGAATATTAATTAATATTATTAATGCATTTATCAATCGAGAGCATTAATGATAATTATGATGACTAAAATATTATGTGTTATTTCTCTATTTTGTTTGTTTGTTCTGTTTATTTATTTATTATTAATAGTTATCTATCATCTATATTTCCTTGCGATGATTTTTTCTCTCATGTACTCGAAAAGCCACAGATCTCATATTCCATACCCTTGCTTGGAATCTATTTACATTTGGTTATGATTTATACATGTAAATCATCAGATAATTCGTTTTCATTTTTCTTATTAATAATTACAAAGAAACATTATAATAACTGAGATTTTTGGCTTACAACAGGATTTGAGTTGTCTTTTTTTGACTTAATTATGACATGTTTGTGCCATTGTTTGATGTTACCATGGAAAGGATATATATAGGCCTGTTCCTGCTATCCAATCCAACACATGTATTTCATGAATAAAATATGTTTAAATCAGACTGGTGTTTTAAACAATTGGTGGTCGTAATTAAACTTAAGAGAATTATTTTATGCCTTAAGAGTGCCATCCAGAACTGATCAACAATAATGATAAAACCATACGTCGTGTAATTTTTGCGCATTTCGTATGGGGTAGAATTATATTTGCTTTGTTGACCATCGTATCTGTAAACAATTCTCACGCCGGTGATGTATTTACACCATATTTGACACACGCTCCTCTCTCTCTCTCTCTCTCTCTCTCTATCGTGAAATTATTGTCACACAAATGATCCTACACAAACTTAAGTACAAGACTTGCACGATAAAGAAATAAAGAACCATTTTGTAGACCCCTAAACACGTTTACCACCATGATCAGCAGTCAGGATATCTTTGTATTACTTATCTACCTGAGTCATCAGGTCAATTATGTAGTGGAGTGAAATTGGCCAAATTAATTGATGCGTATTTGAAAGATCATTATTTATTTTTTTGAGGTTTGAAAAGATTTTCCATCTTAAAGGATTCTTTAACACGTACATTTGTATTAAATATATATGCAGTTGGAAGAAAAATTTGATCATGGAATTGATATATTTATTATCTTTATTAGTGATTATGACGCATGGAAAAATAAAACGATAAATTAGTTTAATTAATTCTTTAATTGGCAAGAGATAGTTGAAAATGAAAGTACGTTGGACGAAGGTAAGTGTAGAATTTGTATAATTTTAATAAGGGAAAATAAGCAGATTCTGTTATTTAATTTATGATAAGAATAGTTTTTTAAGAGTTTAATGAAAGTTGATTAACATCGGTGGGATCAATCAGTGTTGTTGTTAATAAAATTAAAGGGAAAATACGAGACGCTTATTTATGAAACACATGTTTGTTCCATATTCTTTGTTTATTTGTTTAAATGATGTTTAACGCCACTTTCGTAAATTTTACAGCTATATAGTGGCGTCCAGTTTTTATTAGTGGAGGAAGCTAAATTAAACAGAGAAACCTCCGAACTGGCAATCATTTGGAATTAAGATTGGAGTCAAGCACACCATGTGAGACTCGAACCCGACACTTCCCTGTTAACAGGCACGTGATCATTGGTAGAATACTACCTGAACCTCTAGACCACGAGGCTCCTTGTGTGTTTATAATAATTTTAGACCATTTGTTTTAGGCATATGATAGTTTTTAAAGAATCGCATTTGAAATAAAGGTGATAAAACAAATAGTTTCCCCTCTATGAGCATAACATATATCGTTTGTGTTTCGTTTGGTAAACTGAATTTAACGTTACGTGTTTCTCATAGTTTATCGTATGGTGCATCATTTCGTACGTCATCAATATATTTCACATAGGTTAGGTTTAACATTGCTTTACAACGGGATTACCATGTATGTCACATTATTTTATCCCGAGCGACATAGACAGTGCTTTAGCGTCTTTGAACGATCTGCTACATTTTTCTGTCCAATTCCATTTCCTGTCCTTTTTAAGCAATTCATTCAATGGTTTAAGTACGGTCGCGGAAATCTGTGATAATAATTGATGATTCCCCAAAATGCGCATAATTCCTTTACATTTTTCGGAATTGTAGATTTTATAATAGCTTTCACTTTGTCGGTCATTTTCCTTAATCCTTCGGAACTGATTTCATGTCCGCAATATATTTCCTTGTCCTTCAGAAAAGAGCACCTTTGCAAAGTTCTGAAGTCTTTGCAGTACATGTCGTAAATTGTTCAAGTGTGTTTCATCATCAGATCCCGTAATAATCATGTTGTCTAACATACACTAAACTCCGTTGTCTAACATACACTGAACTCCGTTTAGGCCACTAAGTACTTGGTCCATCGTCTTTTCGCTGGTGCTGATAAAATTCCGAAAATTTCCACATACACGCACGGAACATTTTCTTTCATCACTCGGACAATCGGTAAAACCCATTCACTGTGTCAACCTTTGATAATATTCCTTCCTTTTCCAGTTTGATAAGTTCTCGCTATAATACGGTTTTTTTTAAATGGTATGGGTCTTGCTTTGACGAATTTAGGGTTGCATTTTCCTTAAGCGTAAGCTTTGCTTTAATGACGGCCACGCATCCGATTCCTTCTTGATATACATTTGAATACTTTTCAGCATCAATTCAAATTTTTCACTAGTATTTCCAGATGCAAATATTTTTTTATCCACTCGAGATTTTCCAATCAAGATTTATTTTCTTAAACCACTCTTCCCAAAAACGTGCAAGGCCACCTTTTTTACCACGTAGAATTTTAGATTTTCACACTGACCATTATATTTTACTTCAACATTTATATATCCTTCGGGAATCAGTAATTCACCAGAATATTTGTTCAGTGTAATATGTAGCTTCTCAAGCTTATCATTTGTGAAATACTTTTTCAAATCAAATAAAGAAATTGCTGACACGACTGAATCTGTATCCTGCTCCATTTTTAATTTCTTTTCCACTCACATTTGGCCTGATCAAAATTAAATCTTGTGAACGTTGAATGTTCACATAATTAATTCCCAAATAATTATCCTCATCGCTGCATTCATTTTCATTATCTAAAAAATGAATTTTCTTTTGCTTCTGTCTATAGTTCACTGTTGATTTCGCCGAATTGCACGCTTTACGAATGTGTTTTCTTGTCGCAGTTTTGACCTACACCTTTTTTAAATTTACGGTTGTCCGCTCTATGATTCTTCCCATTACACCAGTAACATGATCTGTGTTGGTCTGCATTGCTTGCGGCGATCTCTGTTTTCTTTGTACCCTATGGACAGAACTTTCTGGATCAAATGTTCCTCTTTTTGCCTCTTTGTATGCACTTACAACAGCTTTAGCGATCTCTATAGCTTTTAGGAATGTCAGGACCGCGACAGCTAACAAGTTCTTTTAAGCCCAAACCACAAACTGGTCTCTCAAAGATTCATTCAGATTTCCGAATTCACAATGTTCGACTAGTCGTCTAAGTACAGGTACATATTTATTGCAGTTTCTTCTAGGAACTAATTGCGTTTATAAACCCGAAATCTTTCTGCAACAATTATAGTGGAAAATAAACATTAGCAACCTAGTTCTTCGTTTATTTTTTGGAATCGACTCTACACCTTTTACCTGAATGTTTGAAAACTTAGGTCATAATATGGAAATGAATTTAATTAATTATATAATTCTGAAAAAAATGATTTAAAATCATTTAAATTTTACACTTATTTTTACTTTCATTTACAAAATTTATTACAGATTTCACTTCACGAAACAACAACATGTTGTAGTTTAATGAAGAGAAATTTGAAAGTTTGGTTACCAAACGAGTGAAAACACACCATAAACTCAATTATTAGCATTGTATTCCATAAAAATTATCCTGATCCCAAGCGCCTGTGTTACACCAATATCCACATATGTTATTTGAAATGTTGTATGTTTATCTGTATAGGATGGTTTCATGATTTCTGTTGGTTTTAGATTGTGCATTTAACCCCTTTGGATTTTCAACAGATAGTGAATGTAATAATCGTCATTCATCACATGTTCTATTAATTATTTGATACCCTCCGATGTTGAGCAGGATTAAGAAAAAACAATCAAAGATCACATGTGCTATTAACTATTTGATAACCTCTAATGTTTAACAGGATTACAGACAAAAAATCATAGAGAATTCAAAGAATAAATAATGCTATTAATGTCTTATTGTCCAAACAAAAGTAACTGAATCTTAGCTATGTTAGTGAAACATGCAAGCCTGACTTCAAATACATAGGACTGATTTTCTGTCATCTGAGATCGCCGCCCACATCATGATGCCACCACATCCGTTCTATCTATTTCCTGGACACATGACTGCACAATCGTTCATTTCGTCGGCGGTAAACATGCGTTCTACCATCACACTTCTGTAGCATGAATCGCTACTCGTCAGATACTGCGTCAGTTCTTGAATGTCCTGGATTTTATTTCACAAAAAGTGTCAAATTTATCGTAAGTGTTGGAAGATCAAAAGGAAATTTATTGGGACGTCAGCACTTACGATTTATTTTACACTTACGACTTTTTGTGAAAAAAACACAGACCCTTAACCTGTTGCACTAAATGACTCTTTCCACATTTACGTATACAATTTTCTCCGCAACGACAATTCCACTGTGGGTAAGCGGATGTCAGTTACCGACATCCCAAGATGGAGGACGCCAAAACAGGTAGTATCATTTTCTCTTGTTTTCTCCGTTATATTGATTTGTCTTTTCAAGCATGCATCGCAGATATGCTCATTTTTATCAAAAGAACGAAACTGAAGTGAACGTCTGTATGAAATACTCATAATTTGGCTAAAACCGCTCGTTCTTTTCCACGCTATGATGTCGGTAACTGAAATGTATGATGTCGGTAACTGGATTTTGGCAAAAATTATGATGTCGGTAAGTGATATTTATAATGTAATAGGGACCATGTTTTATTTGTGGTGTGAGAGCTTATTTGTTGCTTTAAAATTGCTATGTATGCATGCAAGTCATTGAGAAACTTCACTGATCAAGTCGTCAACTGTTTTTTTTTATTTTCGTGTTGTTTTCGTTCGTGTCGACTGGCTTTGTCTTTGTCATTTTAGATTCTGGTTGCTACTTCTTTAAAACATAATAATACTGATATTAGTGAAGGTTAATTTTATTATTTTTTTCCCAAATAAATTCAGTGCCTATTTTAACCTTGGGCCAATCGCAAAACTACGAGCAGCGCCTACTGGCCTCGTTGAAGGAAGCTGACTGTTTTTCATTGTGGTTTTTAAATTTACGCTTGTTTATGCGGGCTGTGTCGCGTTCACTTGTTCCACATCTCATTTTTTTCTATTGTATAACTAAGATCCTGAAAAATATGGAAGATTGTGTTAACCATGGTATCTTAAATTTTTCATGTAGTACTTTTACAGTAGATTCATCACGTAACACTACGAAGTAATTTCATACAATTTACATAAACTTCAATCTTCATTTGCGCTATAAAAATCCTATTGCAAATATGAAAAAAATCTTCGAAGTCAAAAATGGTCGATGTCGTTAAACAGGAAGTAGGTGAGCGAAAGACCTGAAATCGAATCTCACGGTATGGGAACCCATGCTGATGCCTTATATACTAAATATCAAGGGGCTGCGCTTAGTAGTTGCTGAGAAACCTGTTACAAAAATTTCCCCGCCCACCCGCCGACTGACATTCGCCATTTGATAACTCCCAGAAATTCGGCAAAAATGTCTTGATACAACCGCATTTATTCTTCAAATAGATACCCGGTGTACGTGATGCAACAGTAGACCTGCATGGAGTACTGTGTGCCCGTGGCATGATAGACCCATCAAGCCCATGCATCGAGCCCGTGGCATGATAGACCTATCAAGCCCATGTATCGAGTCACCTGGAACATATGTATATATTATAGACATAACAATTGTAAAATTTTAATAAGCCATTTTTACAAGCACGTTTCCATATTTATCTATGTATAAACTAAAAATGACAAAAGTACTTTTTAGCTTTTTATACATTTGACATATTTGAGAAACAAAATTTTACATCAGACCAACCTATTTTCAATATAAATGATCTTAACTGACTTCGATAACATGCATAAAACGAAACAAACAATTTAACACAAACCAATATGAATATGAACGGCTGTATAAATTGAAATTTGAATCTATAGTACTGAGGAAGATGGTATGATATACAAACGCAGTGGTGGATCCAGAAAGGGGGGGTCAGGTGGCTGGAATCCCCTCTAACGTTCGAAAAATTGTAATTTTGTTGTTGTTGCCTGCCTTCCGCTCTCAGTGGAGTGTTACAATCGGGCCTTTAAAAAAATCTGAATCCCCTCTGATGCGTATTTAGTATACAAGTATTATGTCTGTCATGTCTTTATTAAGTTAAATTTTACGAGAAATAAAGGTCTTTTAAGTTAGCAGAAATGTATTTATATAACAGAAAGTGCTGTCAGTCTTAATTACTAGATCATAAATGAATTTGAACCTCATAAATTTTTCTATCTAACCTTCGATCATACTACAAGATTGCTGAAAAAAATAATTATGCAATAACCATAATCGATGCAATCTATTTTAAACTTATTTAAAAGTAAGATTTGGCAATTTAAAAACTTAAAAACCAACGGTACTGGGTAGTATTGTTATATATTTAAATCGTTCTTCTATCATGTATGAATAAAAAGAAACATTGGAAGAAACGTGTTTTGAAAGAAATTTCAATTAATAAATTAAAAAAAGACACGCCTTTAGCTAACAAAAGTGTACTTATTCACGAAAAAATTAACATCTTTTAACAGGAATTACTGAATTAAAAACAACTGGATAAATAACGAGGAATTCAAGGATGTATCTTAATTTAATAACGGATTAACAAAAGAATGTAATCTATTATCAACCGACGATTTACTCACCTCTGCGATGTTTACTGAGGTCTCTGCTCCAATTAAATACAGAATGTACTCATGAATAAACACGTTTTTTTCATTTAAAATTATGTAATGGTCATTCAGTTACCGACATCGTCGAAAAAAGTTACCGACATCACGTTTTCATGACAATAAAAGTTACCGACATAATAGCGTGGAAAAGAACGAGCGATGTTAGCCAAATTATGAGTATTTCATACAGACCTTCGCTTCAATTTCGTTCTTTTGATAACTATGAGCGTATCCGCGATGCCTGCATGAAAAGACAAATCAATATAACGGAGAAAGCAAGAGAAAATGATCCCACCTGTTTTGGCGTCCTCCATCTTGGGATGTTATCGGTTACCGACATCCGCTTACCCACAGTGAATTCAACATCAAAACAGTATTTTGAATGTAATTTTTTGTTGAATTTCTGATTTCTTAAACAGTCATTAAAATGACAAAACCACGTAAATATAAGCAGTTTGCACATTTCATGGCCAGTTAATTTTAATCGTTCTCTATTCATAAGTATTACGACTGTTACTGATATTTATGAAAATTAGAATATTTTAATCATAGCATACTGCAAACTTGTAATGCTAAAATTATGAAACTACAGTTTGAAGTGACTTTTATTGTAATATGCACTGAAGCAGCACAATTTAATCTCTTATTCTATTATCCATTATTTCTATAACATTGCAAATTATGGAATTTATTAGATCAAATTTTATGTACAGCGTAAACCCACCCAAAATCGTTTATATCCAATAATCTAAAAAGCAATTGAAAACAATTCTTATATTTTAAATTCCATATTATTAAAAGAAATAACAAAAACAATATTTAATAAGTAGTCAAATAATATCAGCAACAATCAGTCCGTGACGTTCTGAAATACCAAGTTAGGTTATACGAAATGTACAATGTTGCTCAGCTGTTGAGTATTTAACAGAAATTAAAATATTTCAAGTCAAATTTTATAATCCCTGTATTGATGTTCGTATTACCATTGCATAAATTCAAGCTTCAAACTTTAAAACCTTTTAAAGCTTTAAAAGCAATATTTGATGGTTTAAGGCCAAAGTGGCAAGATATGCCACCCAGTTAAAGCAATATTTGATGGTGAAAGACCAGAGTGGCAAGATGTTTCACCCAGTTGAAGCAATATTGGCTGGTTTAAGACCAGAGTGGCAAGATGTTTCACCCAGTTGAAGCAATATTTGATGGTTTAAGACCAGAGGCAAGATGTTTCACCCAGTTGAAGCAATATTTGATGGTTTAAGACCAGAGTGGCGAGATGTTTTACCCAGTTGAAGCAATATTTGATGGTTTAAGACCAGAGTAGCAAGATATAAGCAATATTTGATGGCTTAGGACCAGAGTGGTGAGATGTTTCACCCAGTTACAGCAATATTTGATGGTTTAAGACCAGAGTAGCAAGATATTCCACCCAGTTGAAGCAATATTGGATTGTTTTAGACCAGAGTGGGAAGATATTCCACCCAGTTGAAGCAATATTTGATGGTTTTAGACCAGAGTGACAAGATGTTCCACCCAGTGGAAGCAACATATTAAATGGATTAAGACCAGAGTATCAAGATATTCCACCTAGTTGAAGCATTATTTGATGGTTTAAGACCAGAGTAGCAAGATATTCCACCCAGTTAAAGCAATATTGGATTGTTTAAGACCAAAGTGGCAAGATATTCCACCCAGTTGCAGCAATACTGGATGGTTTAAGACCAGAGTGGCAAGATGTTTCACCCAGTTGAAGCAATATTGGATGGTTTTAGACCAGAGTGGCAAGATGTTTCACTCAGTTGAAGCAATATTTGATGGTTTAAGACCAGAGTGCCAAGATGTTTCACCCAGTTGAAGCAATATTTCATGGTTAAGACCTTAGTGGCAAGATGTTTCACCCAGTTTAAGCAATATTAGATGGTTTAAGACCAGAGTAGCAAGATATAAGCAATATTTGATGGCTTAGGACCAGAGTGGTGAGATGTTTCACCCAGTTGAAGCAATATTGGATGGTTTTAGACCAGAGTGGCAAGATATTCCACCCAGTGAAAGCAACATATAAAATGGATTAAGACCAGAGTATCAAGATATTCCACCTAGTTGAAGCAATATTAGATGGTTTGCGACCAGAGTCGCAAGATATTCCATCCAGTTGAAGCAATATTTGATGGTTTAAGAACAGAGTGGCAAGATGTTTCACCCAGTTGAAACAATATTTGATGGTTTAGGAACAGAGTGGTGAGATGTTTCACCCAGTTGAAGCAATATTTGATGGTTTAAGACCAGAGTGGCAAGATATTCCACCCAGTTGAAGCAATATTGGATGGATTAAGACCAGAGTGGCAAGATGTTTCACCCAGTTGAAGCAATATTGGATGGATTAAGACCTGAGTGGCAAGATGTTTCACCCAGTTGAAACAATATTGGATGGATTAAGACCAGAGTGGCAAGATGTTTCACCCAGTTGAAGCAATATTTGATGGTTTAAGACCAGAGTGGCAGGATTTTTCACCCAGTTGAAGCAATATTGGATGGATTAAGACCAGAGTGGCAAGATGTTTCACCCAGTTGAAGCAATATTTGATGGTTTAAGACCAGAGTGGCAAGATGTTTCACCCAGTTGAAGCAATATTAGATGGTTTAAGACCAGAGTGGCAAGATGTTTCACCCAGTTGAAGCAATATTGGATTGTTTTAGACTAGAGTGGGAAGATATTCCACTCAGTTGAAGCAATATTTGATGGTTTAGGACCAGAGTGGCAAGATATTCCACCCAGCAAAATCACCTGATTTAAATTCCATCGAACATCTATGAGACCAACTAGACAAAACGTGTGAGCCAGCGCCAACCACCGCTGCCGACCCTGGATCAACTTTGATAGCTGTTGCAAGAGGAATAACGAAGAATATCTCGCAATAATGTTCGTGTTTTGATAGCGTCCATGCCGGGGAGATGCAGAGGAGTGCTAACTTCTGGAGGTGGTCACACACGTTACTAACTTGCAGTTAATCGGAAGTGACTTTGAACTGTGATTAATTGACTGTGATTTGTGATTTGCACTAGCAATGACTTTTTACTTTGTATACAACAAACATTTTTCAGTGCATATCGTTCGAGCAATTTTTAAATTTTGATTTGAATGTCGCATATTAGAAAATGTAAAAACCCCACTTTGCGTTTCTTTTTTTGAATATATTAATCGTAACATAGCAGAATGATATGGCATATTTGTTTTGTTAATTCGGAAGTTAAAAAATTATAGTAGAAATAGTAATTAAAGCCTCATTTATGTAAATTTAATGGACATGTTTTTTCTTGAACGCAGAACTTTATTTAACATATAACCAATTGGAGAATTTTTTTAAATTCTTGTTCTCCGAACCAGTTCGATGAATCGAAACAAAAAATTAATATGTATGTGGTTCCTTTGACAGATTAATATTTTAAGACAATCAGATATTAAACAGAAATAAGTTTAACATCGTATTATATACAAACGATCAAATCTTACTAAGATGATTGTGTCAGGGTGTCGAACTATTACGGGTTTTGATAACGTTATGTCGGACTATTGCAGTGACGGACTAATGGGCTGTCGGAATATCGGGTGACCCCATAATGGTCACCTGTTTTCACTGAAAGTTCAAAGTCCAATTTCATTGACGGTCTCGGTGATTAGTGTTTTCAGTATAATTGTAAACAGTTTAAAATTATAATTAATGAGAATTAGCATCCATAAACCTGTCATCCCAAAAACTCAATTAACGAACGATAATGAAAAAGATATTTACTGTTGCGAATCTTTTGATTTTCCAGTTGTATAGCTACAATAATGTAGCTCCTTTTTTTATGGACGGAGCTACAAAGAGGTCCCATTACTCGTTATGGAGCAAAAAAACACTCTTGGGACTTGTACATATTTTCCGGCTATTAAACTTCTTTTTTGTTGAATTTATATTTTTTCCTTCTCCGCCGTTCAGTTGACATTTCTACCATGTCTAATTAAATAGTTTTAACACTTTTTCGTAATCACAGCATTGTTGACAAAAACTGAAATTGTGGAGTGTAGAATTGTAGAATCGTATCGGTAAAAATTTTATCCCTGCTAATGCAATACATCCGGAAAAATTAAGATCCGGATGAATCTTTTACCAAATCGATTCAGAAATTATGCACTTCCGGAATTCGAATTTTGACAACAATGCCATGATTTCGAATAAAGTGTATAAATTACGAATCAGGTGTTGCAGAAATATCAGCTAAACTTTAAAATCATGAATAAGTATGTAGCAATTTAGAGAAACAGTTGAATAGCTTATTAAATGCATAAAACACCCGGGGGTGAATCACTCCCGGTTTGCTCCAATATGAGTAATGGTAGTTCCATTAATAAAACCTCTCATTTCATGTTTATTTTCAACATTTTTTATCGGATATTGATATTTTATGTTTTTAGTGAAATTCTTTAAACGCATTTTCCTGTGCGCAAATTCCGCAAGAAAATCGTGCGGAATGTTTAGGTTAAGTTTGATATGAAAAAAGTTTGGACACCCATACAAACTACGCTAGACTTAAAGAAAAATGTCTAAATTTTCTAAAAATTCCCTTACCTTAGAATATCTTATACGTTTAAAGTCCTGTTTAAAGTTTTATTTGAGATACCCCATCTTTCCCATTACATTGAATGGCCGACACCATTTCAATCTATCTTATGGATTTGTTTTTGACGAAACGAATTTTTCATTTGTTGCAAATACA
This sequence comes from Limnoperna fortunei, assembly GCA_944474755.1. Taxonomy (NCBI): domain Eukaryota; kingdom Metazoa; phylum Mollusca; class Bivalvia; order Mytilida; family Modiolidae; genus Limnoperna; species Limnoperna fortunei. The sequence continues at coordinate 77,481,657 of OX104116.1, forward strand.
ACAAATTGTATTCGTTCCGCAATAAAATAAAAATTGATTCGTAATTTTGATTTACCGTTAAATTCAAAATGTCAGCTCCCGGTAAAATTTCGCCTGGATATTTCAAACATGGATTACTTAAGTGAACATAGTTTAATTTATTGAAAACTGGTATAGTCTTTGTGTTTATGTTAGTTTCATTATATTTCACATGTTTAAATATACCGAACTTCTCAAAACATTTTTCTCCGAGAAATTTCAAACGACATATAAAACCTCACATTTCAATAATAACAAAAAATGTAAAAGACAGATGAAAATGATAAATATAAACGTGAAATGGGAGGTTTTATGTTATAGAACTAGAGTAATGGGATCTCTTTGTAGCTCCGTCAATAAAAAAGGAGCTACATTATTTTAGCTACCAGTTGTATTACTATCCAAAACCAAGAGTATCTTGAAGACAGAAGATAGGGCCTACACTATGGAATAACTTGCTTATACCATACTTAAGCCCCGCTTACTTCAATATATTTGAATGGGTTTATAAGGTGTCATGAAATCGCGGTTTAGCACGAAACGAGACGCTTCGTGTTAAATTATTTTGCAGAATGATTTTGCACAACACACTGATTAAGTGTGATCAATAGAAAGATAAAGAAAAATTCTGTATTATGTTTCAAGAGTGAGTAAGCATCAATCGAACTAATGAGAATAAGGGGCATAAGTGAAAGAATTAATTTTCATTTGATTGACAATTTAGATGTATTAACAGTAAAGTTATGTTAATAACTAAAACCAATTGCTTATCAACAACAACTTGTTCTTATAATCCAAAGTAATCTAATTGCGAGTGAAACATACTGATTTTTAAAATAGTATTTGTGAAAAAAAAATAGTTGTTAAAACTTAAATTTAACAACCAAATCATGCGTAGCGCAGGTAAACACAGTGAGCTGCCCTTTGTACAATATCGGAATATATTAAATTTAATTTTAGTTAAGAAACAGAAAAAACTAAGTACTAATAAAATTGATATTTCCGACAATGAGTACATATATTTTTTTATAATGTAATTTTAAAAAAATGCTAAACATTTTTACTATGGCTAATGAGAGTAAAAGAGAAAAGACAAATAGTAATTTTAACCATGAATTAGAAAATATCTTGCATTAAAAGGGCTATGCTAAAAATGAAGCATCCAACGTTTTTTATGAATAAAAAAAAATGCGTGATTGTGACATGAAAACAAGAAGAATTTAAATGTTCTATATTGTTAAACTGCCGTCGGGTAAGCATGTGAACCGATGGACAAGAAAGGCGAGAGGGAATAAGCCAGACTTTTACAAGATATGCAGTCGCTATCGGTATTTTTCAATCCTTATTAGTGTAAACATGTATTCATCTATGCTAGCGGCTCGGTTAATATTACATTTTGTCTTGTTGAGAGACCCTGATAGCGACCTTAATATGACTTCTAATGGAACAGTAAGCCATGAGATGGCCAACACATGATGGCAGACATAAACACTGACCCGTTGTGGCACAGATGTGAGTCATCAGCATTAGGAAACTGAAGTATCCCATGCTGTGTTAGCCAATCTGTGCACTGGCATCTGTCTCCAAACCCTTGGCATCTGGTAGTTTACAATTTGAAACCCTCTATTTGCCATTGGATGTGCAAGCACCTGCCAAATTAAGCACTCTTCGTTGAGCACAATTGCACAGTTTTGAAAAACCTCCTCTTTTTGGAAATCCTAGAACTTGTTTCCATGGAAATGAATATTTGTTCTGTCAACAAAAAAGGGGGTCGATTTGAATCCCTTTTTAGAAAATCATATAAAAAAGAGTACAATTTAGCCAAATTTAAATATACATTTTTTTTTCTGTTGTTTTTTATTTAACGTGACACAAATTTTGCGCTTGGTGCCAAGGTAGACTGAAAAAATCTAATTTTTTTTACTCTTTACTCTTATTACATAAATCCATATAAAAACTAATTCCACCAATGCATTTGGAACGGCATTTGGTCGTCTGAAAGTACCAACCTACTTCAAAAATATATCCACAAATTAGAAAACTGTTACTAGCCGAACTCTTTTAAAAGCTCTGGAAGCATCCCTATCTTCAGGGATGAAGTCCGCGAGACTAAATTTGAACTTTTTTAAAGCAGACATCCAATCAATCAATCAATCAATCAATCAATCAACCAATCAATCAATCAATCAATCAATCAATCAATCAATCAATCAATCAATCAATCAATCAATCAATCAATCAATCAATCAATCAATTCAATAATTGTGTTAATGTGTACCCGATTGTTGTCTAGTCTAAATCCTTAGGGTAATTTCGTCTTCAGTTGAGACGGGAAAAGTATCGGTTTTTTTGTCCGAATACCATTCATCGTCACGAAAGCAGACGAACTTTGTAAACAACGTAAGGTCCCTTTGGAATTAAAAATGGCTGACTTACAATGTACATTTCCCGTAGACGTAGCAAAAGTCAAGGACGATGTGTAAACAAAAGAGTCATAGTATTAAATATTTAAAGGTTATCGTGGATAAATGTTTTCTACTAGAATTTCTTAATAAAAAGGTACATTATTGAATACGAAAAAACATTGCAACCAAAAAAACCGCATTTCATGGGGTGTGACTTTTAGTCATTAAATAACTAGATGTTTCCGATATAAATTATCCGTTTAAGATATGTACAATAACTGTTTCGAAACGAAGACAAAAATGCATCTATAGATATTTTTTAATTTCTTTTAAAAATTCTATTATTTATTTCAATTTTTAATATATACATGTGTGTATGTTTTCTCATTTTGATTATAAATTTAGATATCTACGGGCATTATATCCATGGCGGAAGAAACACAACATCATTTATAGGATAAAATGTTTCGTGTAAAATTTCTAAGAAGGAAACGGAATGAAAGTTGTACACTCAACGACCGTGGAAAACACCGAACAATAAACTACTAGAAAAATTGTTAATAGTATTAAAATCATAACTAGAAATTCATTGTGTTCAAAAGGAAAAAAGGTTTGTAGTGTTATTAAAAAGGTTTCTGTATAAAACACAAAAAGGAAAAAGTCAGTTGCATAAATACGCACAATACATCATGTTTATTTATTCTTCAAATCAATTCAGACCTAATTATGTTCCTAATACCTATGTGTATAATGTAAACTTGTGATAACTTTGTTGGGATACCAACGCAAATGTCTTCCAAATAAAACTGCAATTTGATTTCATTCAAATCAGTACAATAAAATGTACCTTCATATCAAATTTCGTTGAAATCGGAAAAAGTTGATTTTTGTTTGTTTGTTGTTTCGGGAGTGGGATTGAAGCTGTTGCTATTCCAGAAATGTGAGAAATTACTTTTAATTTTAATGGCGGCCATTTTGAAAATTTTAAACAATTGATTGCACAACTTTAGGTCAACCCCAACACAGTCGCGATCTTTCGTGTCGATAAGACATCACGTCTCTTATACAACTAGCAACTTAGAGATAATGGAAGAATTACTAGTAATACTGCGTTGGGATGCCAAAACAAACAAAAAAATGGTTTAACAATCCGTGAGATTCAAGAATTGTTCTTTTATTGCTATTGAAAAATAGCAGCTATTTTGGCGATTTTTAAAGTAGACAGCACAATCACATCTCTAAGAAAACGAACAGACACGATTGAAGGTAAATAAATACGAAGAGGAGGAAGAAAATAAGAAACCGGAAAAAACAATTATTAATAAGGGACCGACCATTTAACTTGCAAGGGGTGGGGGGGGGGGGCTTGGTTTTTCCCTAAAAAAATATTTTGAAAATTGATTTTTGCTGAAAAAAATATTTTGGAAGCAGAGGGTAAGAAAAAAATTATTCTGAAGAAGGATTTCTGCTATATAAATAATGCTAATAATGAAAAAAATATTCTGTCGCGACGCCTTCAAAAATAAATATTTTTTTCCGCGCGGAAAAAGATTTTCTGACCAAAACGAAAAACCAAGACCCCCCTTCAAGTTAAATAGTCTGTCCCTAAGTCGTTAAAAACTTTCATTTGTAATAATAATAATATTAAGAAAGCGGATTTGTTTAAAATGAAGATGCTTTTATACATTCAAATACTCTAATTCAAAATTTAATAATATATCATTAATACACCATTTAAGAATAGGTCAAACCAAAGATGTATTTTCTTTTTCAGCGAATTGTCACGTTTATTGTGATATTCAATATAATTCAACACAGTGCAATGCCTACTAGATGTCAAGATATAAATGTCAAGAATTATACGAGGACACGGATATTAGACAGACTAGAAACTCAAGCGTTATTTTATGCATTGGCGTTGAAAAAGAAAGCAGTCAGTATTGTTTTGTTTATAGGGAGTTATTAACAGTTGAACTGTATATCATATTTTCTTTCTATACATTTTTTCGTTAAAAAACTTATTCGGGGTATTGTTCTAGATACAATTTTTTTACGATTTAAGATTTATGTAATTTTATAAATTATTTAACAGTTTATGATTATATAAACATTAAAGACAGGAACTGCAATGTGCCTGACTGATGAACATACATTCAGATACAATAATAGATTTATCGGTATAAAATCCACGGGCATACCTTCCTATGACTTTCTTCATTAAATATTTGTTTAAGTTGTTCGCAGGGTAGAGGAATTCGGCATCCACTCATACTTGATGCAAAGCCTCCATTTCAAGGATTTCCAAGGCTACAAAACTGGGAGAACTGTACAATTTGCCAGGTACATATCTATAACAAAATTAACTTAATGTATGAACACAATATTTTCAAGTTACAATTTGTTTTTGCTGGATTGGTTTTATGTGTAAAACTGTTCACGGAAAGCACACAATTACAAATTTGCCTGTTGCCTCCCATGCAAATAACGTTTTATTCTTCCCTTGGTTCTTTGCTACAAATAAAATGTCATCAGATACCATAAAGACTCGTCTTTGGCGCTAAAACCCAAACAATATTTAAAATCCAAATGACTAAAATGCTGTAGAGCTTTTATCAGCAAACCCCAAACGTTATACTAAATACGCCTAAGGCTATCTACACCTTGAAAATAGAAAAACTTTAGAAATACAATAATTTTCGACATTTCAGTGCAATTAATTTAGACAATTACGATCAATGATATTCCTGTCAGCATCGAATTGTGACTACTGGACTGGTGATACCCTGGAGACTAACAGTCAACAAACAGAGGCATCAACCTAAAGAGGGCAAGTTTTATAGATTTGACTACGCCAGACGCGCTTTTCGCATAATCATGACTCATCATAGGCGCTCAAACCAAAACGATATTAAGCTTTTATCACCAAATTCTAAAATGTTATATCAAATCCGGCTATGGCTATCTACACCTTGAAAACAGAATAACACTGAAATTAAAATAATTACTGCTTCGAGAACAGATCTGCCTATAGTAACGATATAAACACATTTATGTATTGTAACAAAATTATATGCACAGTATTTTACACGAGCATAAACTGTTTATTAGAATTTGTGCACGGGTCTAAGCATTTTTATCTGGATTTAAAACAGGATTTTAGACGGATATAAACTATTTATCAGGACTTTTTACCGGTATAAACTGTTTTTCAAATTTTACACGGGAATAATCTATATTTATCAGAATTTTACACTGGCATAAACTGATAACAGGATTTTACACGATTATAAACTGTTTATAAAGATTTTACACAAGTACAAGTAAAACAGCAAAATAAACCGTCGAAACAACAAGATCGAAAGTAAAGGGGCGATTACAAATTCGGATATGTACAAACATGGGTGCACTCAGGTGCTCTGGACGAGAAGGCAATGCTAGCCTCTAATTAGACACCCGTCGGGTTACTCATTGTCATGTCTAGGCCAGGAATAGGAAAGACTACCTATGACTCAGCGAAAATGTCCGATCGTAATTGAGAGATGATTTCCTATAAATTAAGTCATGGGGACAACCATTAGACTTCTGAAAAGAAATCATCAACCTAGGTACAACAAATCCTTGTTGGAGTAGTTTAGTAGTCAACAGCAGTGTGCGGTCTAGAAATCGGAATAGAGATTGAAGAGATTGTATAACCTAAAATAACGTATAAGTTGTGAAATGTACACACCATACGCTGGATCTGCTGGAATATTGCTGTCGATGAACGAAAAGTTAACAATTGAAAAGTTGAAGTCATCGCGTTTGTTGTAGAGTCTAGTTTGTAGTTTTCCCGAGTCTATTTTTAAAATTAGGTCTAAGTAAGAAGCTGACCTTAGTGTATTGGTGGTGTCTTTAATTTCAATCTCAAAAAGTTAAATTGAATGCAAATAGTCATCATATTTAGCATTGTTGAGGGACAAAACATCATCAATATAGCGAAATGTTAAATTGAAGGTCTGGGCCAGTCTCTTTACTTTATTCTTCAGCAGGCCTTCTAGGAACACAGAGTAAAAAACAGGTCGGCGAGGAAAGGAGCACAAATAGTACTTATTGGAATACCAACAGTCGTTTGAAAAACATGTCCTCCAATCATCACGAATATGTTGTCAATCAGAAAATCTAACATTGACAGTTTCGACTTCTGTATATTTATTATTTGATTTTGAGTAATTTGATCACAAAGTAAAGTTCTTTTATGGCTCATTACCAGATATTATGAACTGTTAACAGGATTTTACACTGGTATAAACTGATAACAGGATTTTACACTGGTATAAACTGTTAACAGGATTTTACACTGGTATAAACTGTTAACAGGATTTTACACTGGTATACACTGTTAACAAGATTTTACACTGGTATAAACTGTTGACAGGATTTTATACTGGTATAAACTGTTAACAATATTTTACACTGGTATAAACTGTTAGCAAGAATCTACACTGGTTAACAGGATTTTAAACTGGTATAAACTGTTAACAAGATTTTACACTGGTATAAACTGTTGACAGAATTTTACACTGGTATAAACTGTTAACAGGATTTTACACTGGTATAAACTGTTAACAAGATTCTACACTGGTTAACAGGATTTTACACTGGTATAAACTGTTAACAAGATTTTACACTGGTATAAACTGTTGACAGAATTTTACACTGGTATAAACTGTTAACAGGATTTTACACTGGTATAAACTGTTAACAGGATTTTACACTGGTATAAACTGTTAACAAGATTTTACACTGGTATAAACTGTTAACAAGATTCTACACTGGTTAACAGGATTTTACACTGGTATAAACTGTTAACTAGATTTTACACGGGTATAAACTGTTAACAGAATTTTACACTGGTATAAACTGTTAACAAGATTTTAAACTGGTATAAACTGTTAACAAGATTTTACACTGGTATAACTGTTAACAAGATTTTACACTGGTATAAACTGTTAACAGGATTTTACACTGGTATAAACTGTTAACAAGATTTTACACTGGTATAAACTGTTAACAGGATTTTACACTTGTTTAAACTGTTAACAGGATTTTTTCACAGGTCTAAACTGTTTATCAGAATTTTGCACGGGAATAAATATTTATTAGGATTTAACACGTGTATAAACTGTATATCAGTATTTTACACTAGTATAAACTGTTTATCGGTATTTTATACTGGTATAAACTGTTTATCAGTATTTTACACCGGTATAAACCGTATATCAGATTTTTACACTGGTCTGAACTGTATAATAGATTTTTACACTGGTATAAACTGTTAACAGGATTTTACACTGGTATAAACTGTTAACAAGATTTTACACTTGTTTAAACTGTTAACAGGATTTTTTCACAGGTTTATACTGTTTATCAGAATTTTGCACGGGAATAAATATTTATTAGTATTTTACACGGGTATAAACTGTATATCAGAATTTTACACTGGTTTAAACTGCTAACAGGATTTTTTCACAGGTTTAAAATGTTTATCAGAATTTTGCACGGGAATAAATATTTATTAGGATTTAACACGTGTATAAACTGTATATCAGTATTTTACACTGGTATAAACTGTTTATCAGTATTTTACACTAGTATAAACTGTTTATCAGTATTTTACACCGGTATAAACCGTATATCAGATTTTTACACTGGTCTGAACTGTATAATAGATTTTTACACTGGTATAAACTGTTTATCAGAATTTTACACTGGTATAAACTGTTTATCTGAATTGTACATGGATATAAGATGAATATCAGAATTTTACACTGGTATACACTGGTATAATTTGTATATCAGAATTTACGCTGGTTTAAACTGTTAACAGGATTTTTTCACAGGTTTTAACTGTTTATCAGAATTTTGCACGGGAATAAATATTTATCAATATTTTACACTGCTATAAACTGTTAATCAGTATTTTACACTGGTATAAACTGTATATCAGATTTTTACACTGGTACAAACTGTTTATCAGTATAAAAGCTATACAACATCTTAATCATTTGGATTTTTACATATTATTTGGGTTTGAGCTCCACTGATGAGTCTTGATCAGACGAAACGCGCGTCTGGCGACGGGGGAAAAAATTTTTGTTAACCTTGGTATGTTTGACGACATTTTATTTACACTGGTATAAACTGTATATCAGATTTTTACACTGGTATAAACTGTTTATAAGAATTTTACACTGGTATAAACTGTTTATCAGAATTTTACATGGATATACGCTGCATTGCAGAATTTGACAATGGTGTAATTTGTATATCAGAATTTTGCACTGGTATAAATTGTAAACAGTATTTTTCACAGGTTTGAACTGTTAATCAGAATTTTGCACGGGAAGAAATATAAATTAGTATTACACTGGTATAAACTATTTATCAGAATTTTACATTGGTATAAACTGTTAATCAGAATTTTACATTGGTATAAACTGTTAATCACGATGGTACACGGGAATAAGCTGTATATCAGAATTTTTCACTGGTATCAACTGAATATCAGAATTTTACACGGGTGTAAGCTGTTTATCTGGATTTGACAAGGGTATAAACAGTTTTCTGATTTTTTTGTATTTTATAGAAGTTTACCATTGAGGTAATAAATTAAATGTAATAGTTATAAAAACAATTTAATTATTTCAGAATTTTACACTGGTATAAACTGTTTATCAGAATTTTAAACTGTAAAAATATTTATTAGGATTTAACACGTGTATAAACTGTATATCAGAATTTTGCACGGGTATAAACTGTATTTCAGTATTTTAGATTGTTATAAAAACTGTATATCAGAATTTTACACTGGTATAAACTGTTAATCAGGATTGTACACGAGTATAAGCTGTTTATCTGGATTTGACAAGGGTATAAACTATTTTCAGAATTATTTGTATTTGATAGAAATTTACCATTTAGGTAACAAGCTAATTAAATGTGATAGTTAAATTTTTTTTGTTAATTTCAGAATTTAACACTGGTATAAACTGTTTATTAGGATTGTACAATGGTATAAACCTGACATATTAGAGTCTTACACTGGAATAAACTGTTTATCCTGATTGTACAATGGTATAAACCTGATACATCAGCTTTTTACACTGGTATAAACTGTTAATCAGAATTGAACATGGATATATGCTGTTTATCATAATTTTACACTGGTATAATTTGTATATCAAAATTTTTCGCTGGTATAAACTGTATATAAGAATTTTACACTGGCATAAACTGTTTTTCACAATTTTACACTGGTATAATCTGTTTATCAGAATTGTCCACTGGTATAAACTGTATATCAGAATTTTACACTGGTATAAACTGTATATAAGAATTTTACACTGGCATAAACTGTTTTTCACAATTTTACACTGGTATAATCTGTTTATCAGAATTGTCCACTGGTATAAACTGTATATCAGAATTTTACACTGGTATAAACTGTATATAAGAATTTTACGCTGGTATTAACTTTTTTTCATAATTTTCCACTGGTAAAAACTGTTATAAGAATTGCTGGAATTAACTGTTTTTCACAATTTTCCACTGGTATAAACTGTTTGTCACGATTGTACAATGATATAGACCTGATATATCAGAATTTTACAATGGTATACATTGTTTATCAGGATTGCACAATGTTATAAACCTGATATATCAGCTTTTTACACTTGTATAAACTGTTTATCAGGATTTTACACTGGTATAAACTATTAACAGAATTGTACACTAGTATAAGCTGTATATCAAAATTTTACACTGGTATAAACTATTAACAGGATTTTACACTGGTATCAACTGTATATTAGAATTACATTGGTATAAACTGTTTATAAAAATGTTTACACTGGTATAAAAACTGAATATCAAAATTTTACACTGGTATAAACTGTTAGTCAGGATTGTATACGAGTATAAGCTGTTTATCTAGATTTGACAAGAGTATAAACAGTTTTCAGAATTATTTGTATTTTATAGAAGTTTTCCATTTAGGTAATAAATAAGCTAATTAAATGTGATAGTTAAAAAACATTTTTATTAATTTCAGAATTTTACACTGGTATAAACTGTTTATTAGGATTGTACAATGGTATGAACCTGACATATCAGAATTTTACACTGGTATAAACTGTTTATAAGAGTCTTACACTGGTATAAACTGTTTATCATGATTGTACAATGGAATAAACCTGACAGATCAGAATTTTACACTGGTATAAACTGTTTATCAGAATTGTACATGGATATTAGCTGAATATCAGAATTTTACACTGGTGTAAACTGTATATCAGAATTTTACACTGGCTTAAACTGTTTATCAGGATTGTACAAGTGTATAAGTCGTTTTTGTGGATTTGACAAGGGTATAAACAGTTTTCAGAATTATTTGTATTTTATAGAAGTTTTCCATTTAGGTAATAAATAAGCTAATTAAATGTGATAGTTAAAAACATTTTTATTAATTTCAGAATTTTACACTGGTATAAACTGATTATTAGGATTGTACAATGGTATGAACCTGACATATCAGAATTTTACACTGGTATAAACTGTTTATAAGAGTCTTACACTGGTATAAACTGTTTATCATGATTGTACAATGGAATAAACCTGACATATCAGAATTTTACACTGGTATAAACTGTTTATCAGAATTGTACATGGATATTAGCTGAATATCAGAATTTTACACCGGTATAATTTGTATATCAGAACTTTACGCTGGTATAAACTGTATATAAGAATTTTACACTGGCATAAACTGTTTATCAGAATTTTCCACTAGTATAAACTGTATATCAGAATTTTACACTGGTATAAACTGTATATAAGAATTTTACACTGGTATAAACTGTTTATCAGAATTTGACAAGGGTATAAACTATTTATCAGAATTTGACAAGGGTATAAACTATTTATCAGAATTTTACACTGGTATAAACTGTATATCAGAATTTTACACGGATGTAAACTGTATATCAGAATTTTCTACAGGTTTAAACTGTATATCAGAATTTTACACTGGTATAAACTGTTTATCAGAATTTGACAAGGGTATAAACAATTTATCAGAATTTTACACTGGTATAAACTGTATATCAGATTTTTACACGGATGTAAACTGTATATTAGAATTTTCTACAGGTTTAAACAGTATATCAGAATTTTACACTGGTATAAACTATTTATCAGAATTTGACAAGGGTATAAACTATTTATCAGAATTTTACACGGATGTAAACTCTATATCAGAATTTTACACGGATGTAAACTGTATATCAGAATTTTCTACAGGTTTAAACTGTATATCAGAATTTTACGCTGGTATAAACTGTGTATCAGAATTTGACAAGGGTATAAGCTATTTATCAGAATTTGACAAGGTATAAACTATTTATCAGAATTTTACACTGGTATAAACTGTATATCAGAATTTTACACGGATGTAAACTGTTTATCAGAATTTGACAAGGGTATAAACTGTATATCAGAATTTTACACTGGTGTAAACTGTATATCAGAATTTTACACTGGTATAAACTGTATATCAGAATTTTACGCTGGTATAACTGTATATCAGAATTTTACACTGGTGTAAACTGTATATCAGAATTTTACACTGGTATAAACTGTATATCAGAATTTTACACTGGTGTAAACTGTATATCAGAATTTTACACTGGTGTAAACTGTATATCAGAATTTTCTACAGCTTTATACTGTATATAAGAATTTTACACTGGTGTAAACTGTTTATCAGAATTTTACACTGGTATAAACTGTATATCAGAATTTTACACTGGTATAAACTGTATATCAGAATTTTACACTGGTGTAAACTGTATATCAGAATTTTACACTGGCTTAAACTGTTTATCAGGATTGTACAAGTGTATAAGTCGTTTTTCTGGATTTGACAAGGGTATAAACAGTTTTCAGAATTATTTGTATTTTATAGAAGTTTATCATTTAGGTAATAAATTTAATGTAATATTTATAAAACATTTTTATTAATTTCAGATTCAAAACTGTTTCAACGATGACTGTCAACCCTTGAGAACGTTAGTAAAACTCACAGAAAGAGAATTGATGAAAGATTTTCCTCAAATAATCAGAAATATCAAATCTCAGATTGAAGCAGTTGTTGAACAAATGAATTGTACAGATGTATACAGTATCTCAATCCCTAATATTACAGATCGAATACAAAAAGAAAAAAAATATAGGCTAGCTAAAGACACAGTTGTATTTCTCAAAAATATGACGATGAAGTATAATAACAGTAATATGTTTATTATTAATGCGTCACATATAATCATTTAGTGTCATGTATAGATCAGTGTAATTTATATTGGGCATAGCCGAATCACACATAACTGGTTCACAAGGAATGTGTATTGATGGATATAAGTGGTACGGTCATAACTGACGGAATATTTACGTTCGAGCTAGATATGGATCGGGCGGAATTGGTGCTCTGATACAGAATCGTTTATGTGAAAACTTCGATATTCAGGTCGTTGTTGACTGTAGAGACGAAATAATGTGCCTGCAATTTACGGATAAACTTCGTTCGTCGAACCTATTTTACGTTTGCGTAGTCTATCTGCCGCCAGAAAATTCCACCCGTTCCGTAAATGTTTACGAATTTCTAGAGAACATAATGACACAAATTTATACCATTCCAGATGGCAGTACGTTTTATCTGTGTGGTGATTGGAATAGTCGTTGTTCTGACCTTCCTGACATTATTGAGGGTGTGGACATTCTTTCAGATAGAAACGTTATCGATTTCCAACACAACAACTATGGTACCATGTTGTGACTTTAATTGACGTAAACTTTGTATACTAAACGGTCGGAACACTCTGAAGGATGACTACACATTTTTTTCGTCCCGCGGATGCTCCGTCGTTGACTACTTTATAACGCCATATAAAATGTTAGGATCTTTTACGGACTTTATTAGGATCTCGGATCTAATTGCGCGTATGAGAAGAGCTAAAAACTTCGATCTACGAAGGATTGTCCCTGATCTTTCGTTGCTGACATGGATTATTCACCTAGATATGGAAGTTTCAGAGAATGAATATAATGTCAGACGTGTAACCGAGCCAAAAAACGACAGTCAAATATGACATCCGTAACCTTCCTAAAGACTGGCTTAGCAATGATCGTGTTATTTCGGACAATAACTTAGCGGTTTCTGCTGTGGAACGAGGAGAGTCTTCCCAAAATACGGTCGGTGAAATGTATGTTAATTTTGTAAAAATATTCTAGTCAGAAATGTCACAAACACTTCCGCATAGAACAGTACTACTGGATGGCGCTGGCAACAAACCGAGGCGGTGTCAAAAAACCATAGTGGAATGACGATTTGACTTCGTTATGGAATGATGTTTGTCGCGGATTGGACAAAATGTAAATCTGGCAATCGTAAAAAGGAACTACGCAATATATATGTTCGAGCGATAAAAAGTATTCGATAAAGCCGTTAACAGAGTAAAACGTCAATATTGGTACTCAGTGCAGGAGGATCTCGTAAATTTAAGTGATAATCCAAAAGAGTTTGGCGAAAAATTTGAAAAATGGTGTAGTTAGCGAGCGTCGAAACAAAATTCCAATGGAAGTGAAATTAGATGACGGTTCGATTTCTACGCATAAAAATATTGTTTTAAATAAATGGAAAAACGATTTTTGTGCAGTGTTGAATCACAATCATGGTAATGTTGATTTAAATTGGAATAATGAAGTATATGATAATTCATTGGATAGTGAAATTACTAAAGAGGAATTGTAGAACGTATTAAAAGCGTCTAAGAACAGAAATTGCCAGGGGTTGACGATATACAAGCTGAACTTTGTAAAAACCCTACTACGATGAGTGCTCTGACTCGTATGTTTAACATATGTTTTTACAGTGGTAAATGTCCTTAGTTGTGGAGTAAATGTGTAATAACTCTGATTCCGAAATCATCGATTTCAGATCCCCAAGATCCATTAGTCTATCGAGGTATAACGCTTGCACCTACCTCATATAAACTTTACTGTGGTGTACTTTATGCCAGATTAACTGATAAACTTGACGATATTGACTTCGTAAATGATTAACAGAATGGTTTTAGAAAAGGGCGAAGCACTATTGACCACTTGTCCACGTTAACATCTATCATAGAGACCAGAAAACTTTTAAAATGTCAACTTTTGTAGCTTTCATTGATTTTTAAAAAGCCTATGACTGGGTTAATAGAAATATGTTGTTTACTAAACTTAAAACAATAAGAATTAGTACTAAAATGTTAAAGGCATTACATTCAATATATAATAATGTACAATCATGTGTTAAACTAAACTGTTATCTATCTGAATGGCTTGAAGTGACATCAGGTTTAAAACAAGGTTGTATTTTGTTTCCTCTTTTATTTAACATTTTTATTAACGATCTTATAGATGAGGTTAAACGTTTAAATATTGGTGTTCAATGTGATGAGCATATTATTTCTACACTTTTATATGCTGACGATGTAGTATTTATAGCAGAGAATGAAAAAAGATTTGCAAATGTTATTGAACACGTTTAAGGGTTGATGTACTTCTAATGATCTTGTTGCCAACCTAGAAAAATCTAAAATTGTTCATTTTAGATCACAGTGAATAAACAAGTCAAGTTTTAATTTTATGTTCAATGGTAATAGAATTGATATTGTAGAGAAATATTCATATCTTGCATTAGTGTTGAATGAATTTTTGAATTGTAATGATACTGCAAAGGCTGTTGCAAAGTCAACAAGTAGATCACTTGGTTTATTAGTACCAAAGTGCAAAGCTAATGGTGGTTTTGAATATTCTGTTTTTACTAAATTATTAGATACACTTGTAATGTCAGTTATTGAGTATGGGGCTGCCATATGGGCTGCAAGAGAGTATTCATGTATAAATGCTATTAAAAAAATAGAGCAATGAGATTTTTTATGGGAGTTGGTAAATATATTCCAAATTTGTCATTATATGGTGATATGGGCTGGAAGCTTTGTATTTATAATCAGTGGTCTTGTATAATCAGAAAGTGGTCTAAATATACAAAAATTGTAATGATAGAATAACTAGAAAGGTGTTTTTATGAGCAAATAGATGTTGTAATAATAGAATTAAGAATTGGAATTTTAGAGTTCAAAGTAAATTCAGAGAACTTAATTTAGTACATCTCTGTAACACTGATTTTAATTTTGGTAAAAGTGTAAAAAGAAGTATTGAGAATACAGCTTTTGATATATATAAGAATGAATGGCATAATTCACTGTTTGTAAATAATCCAAGTAAACTTCGAACTTACAGAAAAAAAATGAGTATGGTGTAGACAAATATTTAAGTATTAATATGCCTGGCATATATAGAAGTGACAAATTTAGATGTGGGGTTGCGCCCATTAAGATCGAAACTGGCAGATACCAAGGTCTAGATGTTGAAAATAAAGTTTGTTTTAATAATCAGTGTATTTTACATAATTGTATTGAGGATGAATATCATGTTTTAATGAAATATCCAATGTATTCTGAATTACAAACTAATCTTTTTAATAGAGCAAATGCAATTAATTTAGATTTTATGAATTTATTAGAAGATGATAAGTTTATATTTTTATTTCAAAATGAAGATGTATGTTTTTAATTGCCAAAATCTGCCATGATATTTTAATGTTTGTGAAGAGAGTTAATTTTTTTATATAGTCTCTCATAACTCTTGTAAGAGTGGCTCTCTGTTACTAATTTTTATTATGTTCAAATGTTTTGTGTATGTATATATGTAATGTAAATGAGATTTGAGACTTAAATAAACTTTTGTCTTGGGTTGTCTTGTCTTGTCTCTAAATACTTTTAACAAAATATATTTTGTGTATCAAAAAGTAATGCTTTCAAAATAAGAAGAACAAATAGCTCGATATTGAGGGCTTGTTTCATTTTTGCAATTTAATTGAATTGCAGTGTCTAAAATGAATAATGTCATTAGGATATACATATTAGCGATTTCCTTATAAGTCCTCAATTTTAATTGTGTTATATGAAGTTATATAGCAACTATACCAATATATATGGGGAACAGTTATGGTTAGGATAATAAATTACATGTAACACCAGTGGTGTAAACGAATCAAGTGCAGATCTTTACTATAAAAATAGTCTGATTTCTCCTAGACAGGCACGTTTGAATAATGATAATTTATTATTCAATATATGTTGAAAAAGATATATGGATCATCTCTATAAAATAACAACTACTTTTAATACATTGTAGTGATAGAAAACACAAAATGGTGGTCATCAAGAAATTAAAAACAAACATAAAATCTTAGTGAATTAAATGGTTAAACAAATGAGGGGACAATAACAAAACAAATAGTAACAGAACACAAAAACACAATTTTAGTAATAAGAACCCAATAAAACCGAGGGTGAGTCCAGTTGCATGGGAAGGGTAAGCAACCTCTGCTTCTCGCGGCAGGAAGGCCTACGTATAGAGGAGCAAGTCAGCAAGAAGTGGAGCACAGTTGATTCCTATTGAAATTCTTACGGACTGCTGTAAAACAAGTCCACCAAACATCAAAGTCAAGCATTCTGAAGATTTGAGTAAAAGATAAATCAGAGTGGTCCTTTACGAAATATGATTTGTTCCAACTTAAAACCAGACATTGAAGCAAAGTGTAATTAATTTTTTTCTGTTTTCTTATAATGGGGATTAGTAGGATAAAGTTGTAAAATCAAACGTTCTAAGTACCTTGAATGCAGGTTCTCTTAAACGATCTTTAGAATTTTGAAGTAAACACTTCTGATTCACAACACATTTTGAGTAGCTTGTTTCACTATATCTCTGAATCCCGCTTTTAACTGCTGAAAAAATAGATGTTAAATGTTTGAAAATAGGTCTAGCAGACCAGGAATATTTCGTTGTTTATGCTATACACAACTGTAATACAGTTTAGCGAGGATCTTTGTTAAATTACATGTATTTGTTACACAATATTTGCTAAGCATACTTTGATTTCATTTTCAAATATGCCTTAATTATTATTGATTATTAGTCAATCATTTCTTTAAAAAAATTATCAGTACATATAAATTAAAAATAAGGTTGACTTATTTTTAACAAAATCTTAATAAAATAAATGTTGTCTAAAGACATAATGTAGACGACAGTGGTAATAAATTTAAAGACAAAAATAGCTGAAAAGCAGGATTTAAGCATATCATATATGATACTTACGAAATCAAAACTTAATTGAAGCGTTTGTTGGCAGTACTGGTAGAAGTCAAATAAATATGCTTAAAGGGATAATGTTATAGTAGTTGAAAATGTGAACGTTGCGACATATATGACGATTTGATTGGTCTGTGTTATCTCCCTCCATCGCTTTCCGACATTGTTCCTATGAAAAATAGTAAAGGAAACCCACCGGAAAGCCGAAATTCAAGGGACAATTACAAATCCGGATAGAGACAAACATATACAAAAACAAAAACCAAAATCAGAAAGGGGATAAAACGAACACAATAAGAAACTAAGGACTAATAAATTCTGTCAACAGTATTTTTTTTGGATAAAAAATGAAACAATACAACTTAATTAAAACGAGAATTGAATTTTAAAAGGTTTAAAATCCAACGCAATTAAATGAAATTTAAGTACTAGAAGTTGACTTCAACGGCTCTGGAAAATCCGTTGTCTACTGAAAATTTTGCTTTCAAACATAAACTACAGTTCTAATCCCTAAATTCCCAAACAGAATGTATATAATTCTAAGCGAATCAATGAAAACTCATTCATCGTGTTTTAGATATAAAAGCAATGTCTTTCATACATGTAAGTAGAAAGAAACGGTTATTAAAATTCAAATAAAGATAGATAAGTGGTCGTATACGTTGAACTAGTTAAATTTAATTATTCATAACTTTATCTTATATAAATAAGTAAAGTTAACATTTTTTCCACTTTCAGCAAAGTATCCTGTTTATGTTGATATTAAACACAATTCAATGCACTGAAATGCCTATTGGATGTCATGATTTAAATTGCAAGAGTTACACGAGGACACATATATTAGACAGACTAGATCAAGCATTACCAAATGCATGTGAAGTGAAAGAGAAATTAATAAGTACTATTCTTTTAGCTCGATTAGTGTCATTTTAATTTAAATTAATGTTTTACTAAAAGATAACTGTCATAAAAAATCCCATTTCTAATTCTGTCAAAAAGTATTTTGATACTGAAGACAACATATTCTTGACTTTCTGATTAATAAGATATTTGTCGTGTTTAGTGAACGTGTTTGTTTACAGACCCTTAACATTATAATGTGCCCCACTTCTTGTTGATTTTTTTTTGGTCTATACGTATGACGTAAAGTTCATTCAAGGGCTTTTTCTAAGACTAAAGATTAGCATATTTCTGTAATATCACTTTCCGCTATATAGTTTATGTGTTTTCATTCAAATTAAAAATCTAAATTCACTGAAAATGTTGAGTGCATTTCCCCAGTTGAGCTTACAATTTAGGACAAAACAGAGACAGCTCTGTCTCATACCTTGCCCTTCATTTAGTTACTGACAATGAAAGTCGGTTGATAACCAAACGGGTGAGTTTGATTTTCATGTTGTGAATTTTGCATTTTTGCGTGGCGACATGCTAGCATCACATCTGTGTGGAGTTTACATCTTTCATTGATTAGACAATAAATAGCCTGTATTTCTTATTGCGATTTCCTTGATAGAGAGCGTCTGCTGACAATTGATTTGTTCCGTTTGTCGTTGCCACTTCACCTCCTTTTTAATGAATTATTACCTATTATTTTAGACAGTGGAAAACATAGATTGTTCACATTATTTCATTACTTTTTGCTAGCAAAGGCATAGATGCTATCAATCTTGGTAATATCTTGCATCAAAAGTCTGTTACTTCCAAAATTCCACCATACTTCAAAAGCAAATCCGTTACTATTATCCTTTTATATCTTATACCTATACTACCCCCTTAAAACACAAAATTTTCAATTACAGACGTGTATTGCAGGATCTTTTAATCAATGACTTCAAAGCCATACCCCCGACCGCTCTTGCCGATCAATCTTCAGAAATCCCGATGCTCTAAAAACTTTGTCCGACATTCATGACAAATATGTTGTTGTGCCAGGAGATAAGACCCATAACAGCATTTTTTTTATCTGAAAAAACATTACATAGAATGTTTATTTAATGAGTTAGGGATGGACAGTCCACTTGGCAGTCCTACTTAACATTCACTGCGCTTTCAAAAGAGGAGATTATTGAAAATCTCAAATAGGTATTGCCCTTCTTTGATCTCAATATCAAAGTCGAAGATTGTGATCTCCCCTTATTGTATTGGATATCAAAACTTCACAAAAATCTATACAAACTGCGTTTCATAGCAGGATCGTCTAAGTGTTCTACCAAACACTATCGCAACTCATGACCACTATTTTAACAACAGTAAAAACGGGACTTCAAAAATACAGTGACACGTTCTACCCAAGGAGTGGAAAACATGAAATGTGGATATAAAAAATTCAAAAGACCTGATAGACATTTTGATGTCTGGATCTCTTTCCCATTATAACAACATTAAAGTTTTGATTTTTCGACACTCTATACGACCATCCCTCATATGCAGCTTAAAACTTGGCTTAAATATCTTATATAACTCAAAAAGGGTTTGTTGTACCTAGGTTGATGTTATCTCTCCAGAAGTTCTATGGTCGTAACAATGAATTAATTGATCGTTATGGGAAATTAGTCTCTCAAATACAATCTTACATTGTCGCTGAGTCATATGTGTTTCCTATTCCTGGATTTGACTTTTCCCTTGACATGAAAATGAGTTACTCGACGGGTGTCTAATCATTGGCAGGCAATGCTTAATCGTCTGGAGCACATGAGTGCCCCCATGGTTTTTATTGGGTTCGGGTTACTCTTTATTGTCTTTGGGTTTTGCGTTTGTCTATATCCGGATGTGTAACTGTCCCTGGACGTTTGGCTCTTGTTGTTAAGTCGGTTTTCTTTTTCTTATTACTAACAGCAGATGTGATTAATTACTGGATGTTACCCTGAGTAATACAACAGATGCCACGCGAGGAGGAAGAGTTTTTACCCTTGCGAGTGGTTTAAGCGTGGTACTCATTCTTTTTAATTGTGTGTCTATTTGCTTTGTTATTGTCCCCTCTTTTGTTTATCTATGGTTTTGTCTGTCCATCACTTGGCCAATATTTACACATATATATTCTCTAGGGTTTCTATTATTTCTACAAATATTGTTCACACGGTAAAGGAATTCGCTTCCGAATATTGCTTGATGCAGTATCTCCATTCATAGGATTTCTAAGAGTACAAAACAGTGGGAACTGTACAATATCACAGGTATATATATATACCAAGACTAAGTTGTTTATTTACTAAACAATCAAGACTTTTGTTTTTTATAGTTCTATGACTTTTTGGTCACTTTTAGCAATGTTTAGCTGTTTCATGTTTGAAGTGAGGGGAGAAAACGGAGAAACCTGGGGACAAACGCATACATTTGCAGGTTTAAAACTGTTATTACACGAAACATTTGCGTTTTCTCTGATCGAGTTTATCGAAAATCGAAAACTGAACAAGTTACTCAATTTCAGTAACGTGTAGTAGTTACTTTTCGTCGTAAAACACATACTTTATCAGATTGATGAATATAAATCTACACATTTTTACCATGGACGCAGAATGATAAATTGTTAACACAAATTGTTTTCAAATAAGGTATTTATGTCTAAAAATGCATTGCATTTTGAACGCGC
Source organism: Limnoperna fortunei (assembly GCA_944474755.1). Classification (NCBI taxonomy): domain Eukaryota; kingdom Metazoa; phylum Mollusca; class Bivalvia; order Mytilida; family Modiolidae; genus Limnoperna; species Limnoperna fortunei. The sequence goes on from OX104116.1 coordinate 77,502,963, forward strand.
AGTAACTGTTAAAAGCTTTCGTAAATTAATATGTTGTCTAAATGTGATATAGTCTTTGAAACATTCATATTAAGTTCAGATTCAAAACTGTTTTAACGAAGACTGTCGACCATTGAGAATGTTAATACTCTACTTAGAAATAGAATTAGCGAATAATTTTCCTGAAGAAATCAGCATGATCAAATCTCAGATTGAAGCAGTTGTTGAACAAATGTATTGTATAAATCTAAACAATATCTCCAACCCTTATATTAATTCGCCAATGAAAAGACACAGTTCAATTTCTCAAAAATATGACAATGAAATATATTCCAATTAATACATTTTAGTGAAACATGTCCACGTGTCTCCTATGTAAGAGATAAATGTTAGTATGGACAAACTGTATCTTTTGTGACACAACATTAACATGTATCCTCAAATAGGAGATACACCAGGTTGGTTATAAGATATATATGAACAATTTTTTTTTCATTTATTAATAAATGATTTTTTAATCTGAAATTGTTTTACATGTACCGATATTGTTATTCTTCATTCCTACTGAATATATTATCCAAATGTAATTATGATCAGGAAAAACATACCACTCCACACTCACCGACATAAAATAGAAATGTTTCGACTTTGCTATTTCCTATCGTAAAGACCTTACGTTTTGACACTTGAAAACAAAATTTCTGTCTGGTTAAAAGACCAGGACTTTTGCATTGTGATTCAGTTAGAATTGTTACAATATGTTTTCTTTAACAACAATGTCTCTTTCTAACAAACTTTAATGACAAGAGCTGGCGATACAGAAGATTCAAACACAATTACAAATTAAATTAACGTAATAAAAGACTCCTATTACGCCAAATAACCATTTATTGATAAAATTGGTGAATGAATAAGTAAAGTAAAACATGTTTATATCGAATATAAAATCAAAGTATACGGTGTTTACTGTTTTATGAAAATTGTTCAGAATTAACCTATTCTTCTGTGAACTGTATTAACGATTTCAAAAGTTGACATTTTAAAAATAACGTAATTGCGAAGAAAATACAAACAAATATATTTATTGCAGTTTAAAATGAAGATTCAAATATATGGTTATGCACTTCAATTACCTCATTCAAACATATTTTAATATACTGATTTAACAAACTATCTCGGTAAAAAGAATCACCGGTTACAGTACAAGATAGAAAAATCTGAAACACACATGGTTACCGTTTGACAAAGTCTCTGATGAGGCTCCATGGAATCAGAAAAATCACAAAACTTGTCATTTATTATTGGTGATAGTAAATTTAGGCTAGAGAACCTGTATCTATAACTGGTTATATATGTTCGTAAAACTGTTTCTGCTGGCAAATTAGCAAAGTGAGTTTTAAAGAACACATACAATACTGCTACAAAATTACACTTTATTTAGCTTTGTATTTTCTGAATGATAACAATTTATGATTACTTTTGGACGCCATCTTTAAAGACAAAAGGCATAAACTGAAGAAACTTTGAAATGAAGATACTATAGTGCAATACAACAGTAACTGTTCATTAGCATCAAAGTTTCAGAGAAAAAAGTTGTTTAATGTCCGACAGTAAGATATCTCATGGGAGCCTTGTTATAAGTCTGATTTACTACGAGGTCACAAGTCATTAGTTTTAAAGGAAAAGACAGTATAATTCAATAAAAACATGGTTTCCCTTAATAGCATGGCTCTTCGATTTGTCCGAACAAGACGAAATGAGCTACAAATGATTTCCACTTTCTACTTTTTCATTCAAATGAGATTTAACAAATTTTAACCACTAAGAAACAAGAATTGCAAATGGTGGCAATAATGCGGTTCGATCAAGACGATATTAGACATCTTTGTCGTGTACCTCACTTACATAATTTGTTTCGTCCCATGAAACATTCGTAGTTGTATTTTAGAGAGGACAATCTTAAAAGCTTCTGCCAGTTGTAAATAACGATTGCCAATAACGGATATAAAAATTCTTTATTATATGTAATCTTTGCAGAAAAGAATCAAAATACAAGTTACATCAGATCTAGAATTTTTTACAAAGAAAACCAATTTCAACAATTCAGCCAGTTAAAAAGACAGATTCACATGTTGGTTATGTATTTTGTCCGATCATGATTAAATTATGAATTTTTGTAGGAGGTAAGACTCTTTTAAAACTGTATTTATAAATGTAATAGAGAGCAACTGCTCCTAAAATTATGTTATCGGAGAAGATAAAAACGTGAAAAGTTTATGAACGGGTGAAGAGTGATAGCAAAAGCTCACAATGACTTTCAATCTGGTGAGCTAGAAAATAATTGGACAGTAAGGTAATAGAAGCATAAACATCAATATAATCTTTGCAGCCATCAGTCAACGTATTAAATTCTATTTACCTTGGTATCTCTGGTGACATTTTATATTCATAAAGAGAGTTGCAACTTTAAAAATATCTATCCAGATGAACAAAACCTGTGTAAGTCTATATAATTAACAAAATTGCTGAATAAAATAACTGTCAGATTAATACACAAAGAAAGCCAGTGAACAATATGCTTTCACTCATTATATCTCAGACATAAATAGTGTAGAATAAACTATAAACTATTATCAACAAAATCGCAAAAGTGGGAAATGGCAGGGCTGCAAAGAGCATGACTTTATAAGTTGGTAATGGCATACTTGTTGCTGCTGAAATGTTTTGAGCTTTGTTTTGAATATGTAGGAGGGTCTAAACAAAACCATATGAGCTGTACAAATGAAACCTCACTATTATATTTGATTATTATACTTCACGAGAATGAAAAGAAGTGCTATTTTCAAGTCAGAAAAATCAGTAAAAAAATCAACAATTTAATTATAGCAGGTAAAAATACATGTGCAATCTTCCTGTGAAGTTTTAGATATCTGGGTTGAACAATAGGAGAAGTTGATTAAACAAAATAGGTACTGGTTTCTGCAAATGTTCTGAAAAATTAACTGTGTTCCCAATTCTTTAAAAGTAAGAAGAAATCTTCGATCAATTGAATTATAGCTGTTGCACAACTTCAATACAAGTGCAATCCTGTTGTGAAGTTTCAGAGATCTTTACTAAAAAACGGTAAGAGGAGTGGCTTACATAAAATAGATACCCTATTTTCACCGCCCACACGACTTCAACATACTATAAACCAGCAACCCAGCCACAAAAGTCCTAATTTATTATGTTGAAATCTCGATTAGAACCCCAATACTGCTGAGGTATATGAATTATTGTGTTTTAGACGAGACTGTTAATAAATTTTAACAAAAAAAGCAGAACTGGCTTAGACACAACTCAACATTTCATATATGACGGTACTTATGGAAAAAAGTTCGACAATAATATATGTCTTATCATATTACTTGTAAACCATGGTGAACATTTTACCGGGAATTTTCACAAAAGTTTAATTATTTTAACATTAAATTATTACAATTCATGAGTTCAAAACGTTCTGTATAACACATTTTACACGCAACATACTGGAAACCTTTGCCGTCATAACCTTATTGTTAAACTGTTTTTTCCTAATGTATTTTAGTTTATTTGGCTCAATAGGCAAAACTAGAAATGATAACTCTAGTTGGCTATATTAGTAAATGCTAATTCTGACAGATGATGTTAATGTATTTTCATAAAATTCAGTTTGAAAATAGTCAATAATTGTTTAAATTGTGTATGAACACATGTTGGAAAATATTTGAAAAATCATTTAATTAAAAATTATTTTTAAATGGGTGAAATTATAAAGAATAAAAGTTGTTTTTACAGAATATACAATACCCAACTTACTCACAATTTTTACAATAACAATCATTCGTGCTTTATTGTTTTTATTGATTACAGATAACCTTATGTGAATACCTATTAGATAGCCTCCAGAATGCATGTACCTCATACGCCAAGGACAGTAGCACTATAATATTATTGTCAGCTTTATAATTTCTTAGATTCGGAACTGACACAGCAGTACTAATGTTATTTGCAGTAAGTTTATAACAAAGCCTTGTAGTGGTTTTTTTCAAGGACATAGATAATAAACTATTAAACTTATCTTGTTAATCTAATGTACATTTAGAGATGTGCTTCCCAGATAAGAATCACCAGTAAGTACAATTTGGTATCATTTTGGTAGGTTTATATTTAATAGTTGTTTTTATTGAAGATCTTTATTTAAGCTGAAAAAATTGCAAAGTTATGTTACCATAAAATATTTTGAATAGATTAAAAAATCTCAAAAATTGCAAAAAAAACAATATGTTCTACTTAAATCTGTGGACATAAAGACATTTTCAACACTCGATGTGTTTATGTTTCGTGCTATGAGATGACTTACAAAACAATCGTCTCAGTAAGTAAATTTCTGAGAAATATATTGTTACTTTCTCGCGACATTATAGGCATGTTAAATTTTGATTGGGGTGGCTTTTCATATTTTCGCACGCTAGTTCTGAGCATTGTCAATTGAAATTGAAGATCACTCATCAACAAATATGAACAACTGTTTAAGTATTTGTGAGTAAAATAATTAATCCACTGTTGCTATCCGATTCGTTATGGCTGTACGACCATGACATTATTAAAGATGTATAAAACAACCAATTTCATTCAATACTTAATAAATGGAAATGTTGTGGATTTCAACGGATAATGAAAACACCGTAGAATAAGAAAAGCACCGAACAACAGCAGTCAAATGTCAAGAGTCGATTAAAAATCTAATTCAGACAATTATATACAACACACAATTAAATACAAAATTTAAAAATTGAGTATAGTCCATATCATATAAAAACCGACTGTTCTTAGACACCCATCATGAGCATTTCCTGGAAAAAGCCCTTACGGAAAGAGAAAAGACTGACTCAGATATACAGTTCTGAAAGTTTTAATTAACACGTGATTCTTCAACTGTCTGATGACCAACATCAATAGGAAGAAGAAACTGATTCCAAATTAGTGGTATTTTAAAGCTATTGTTTATTCCTGCAAATTCCCAATTTCAGTTATAAATTTTAACTAACATAGTTTAACTAACAACACTAACAATATAAACGTAATGACCCACATAAAAGTAAGTAAAAAGAAAAAGAAATCAATTAAAATAAATAAATAAATAAATAAATAAATGTTTAAATTCAAATATTTAGATGTATAATTTAGCATTATATGATTTTTTAATATTAAGTTAAACACTTTTTTTTCATTCTACAGCAAATAGTCACGTTATTTTTGGCATTAAACGCAATTTCATACAATGCAATGCCGACTGGCTGTCATGATTTAAGCAAAAATAATTACACGAGGACAGAAATATCTATTTCTTTTAAATATAATAAATTCTGTGTAAGGCTTAGTTGTTAACTAATGAAAATATGGTTGTATGATAATTAATTTAACGATTATTGAAAGTTGGATTATCATAGATAGGAACTGCAATGTGCCCGAATGACGATATCAAAAATGTACAAATGCAAGCACAGAAAATTGATTGATTTGAATATGATCTACATACTTAAATGTTCAACTTAAACACCTCTTAAATACTGTTTGCAGGGTACCGAAATTCCCAAACGGTTCAGACCAAAACTTAATGCAGCACCTCCATTTGAAGGATTTCCAATGGTACAAAACAGCAAGAACTGTACAGTATGCGAGGTATATATAAAAGGGAGTTATTTATTTAAGTGTACGTTATACTGGTTTGCAAATCTGCCATTATAGAAAAATGTACATGGTAAGCAGCCTTTTATAAATAAAATTACCATTTGCGCTCGCAAGGACGAAAGTTTCCTCATTAAACTCGGCTGGTTTCTTAGATATTACAAATTGATGATACATTTTATTGTTTGAGGTTTTTCGCTAATACAGTCGAAGAGTCTAATTACGAAAAAGATGTTTTAGTTTGATAATTAAAGATTTGACTAAATTTAACATGTAAATAGTGGATTTTTCTTCGTGCAACCCGCTTACACATATTTTACTAGATCAGTAAATGAAATTCTTACATTTTTTATGTGGACGCAGAATAATACGTTGAAGACAATATATGAACTGTTTATAATATACCAAAGTAGAATGCACATCAAAAAAACACCAAGCTGTTACTGTTAATCAAAAGTGTTCATGAACAAGTTAAGGTGAGACTGCTTGTAGGTTTGGTCGTTTGAGTTAAAACTTTGCATGAAACAACAAAAATGTGTCGCTTTAAATGTGATACAATTTTTTGCAACATTCTGTTTAATTTCAGATTGAAAACTGTTTTAAAGAAGACTGTCAACCCTTGAGAACGTTATTACAATTTTTAGAAAGGGGATTATTTTTAGAAAGGGTATTCATGAACACATTTACTCTTACAATCAGCAATATTAAATCTCAGATTGAAGCAGTTGTGGAAAAAATAGATTGTACAGATGACTACCATATTCCACTCCCTAATATTACAGGTCGAATACAAATAGAAAACAGATATAGGCTAGCTAAAGACACGGTTGTATTTCTAAAAAATATGACAATGAAGTATAAAGGCATGGTGTATTAATATACAAATTCCACTCCTATGTTAGGAGAGAAGAAATCCAGACAAAATATTTGTGGTGTGCAAAACATTGTATCCTAAATTAGGAAATACAGAAGGATACTGTTATAAGGGCTTTGCTTTTTACTGTACTAATGAATATTAAATATTTCTGAACATTATTTACGTTTACTAATAAAATGAGAAATATATTTCTTTTCACTTTGTATTTAAATACGTCACTAGTAGTTTTATATTATCAAACTGGGATTTACCTTTGGTGTTTAAATATTGAGAATCAGTTGTATATAGATGCTTAAAATATAGACCCGCATAGATAGTGTGCTGTTTCTATTGATATTTAAAATTTCAAATGGGGCTCAGATTATATTTATTATAAATTTTATATATGTAAATCCTGTGACATGACATGCCATATATTGAGAGGTTCTTTGAAAACGACTCACAGAATAGTGATGTTGCAGGGTTATATTTAGAACACATGATATTGCACGGCTATTTTTAAATTTCTTTAAATATATTTGGAATTCCTCTTTAAACATCAAATTAGAATCGATTTCTATTTAATTCCGGTTTGAAAAATAGGAACTTATGTACATTCTGAAATATTTTTAAAAAATGATTATGTTGTTTGTTTTTTTTTTTATTAATATATCTTTTGAATTTAAAGTTTTCATAACTTCAGCTGATATTGAAATTAAATGTGAAATATTCGTACATGAGACAACAAACCATCAAAAACAGTAAACTCATCAAAAGAACATGGAATTAAATTCCTTTATAATACTAGTATATACAAATTTGCATAAAAATATTAATTAACAATATAACAATTGTAGCCTTTTAATACGTCGATATGAAGAATATCGACATGCAAAGATAGCATATCGACCTACAACTTCGTGGTCGTCGATATGTTCTCATGTTGATATTTTTTCATATCGACCTAATTAAAAGTTTATAACTGTATAATATATTATAGAATGATAATAAAAAGTGGTTAAAATATCAGTTACTGCAAGCAACTAAACGTTAATTGTGTTTTATGTCATTATTTGCTGAGTGTATTATAACTGGATTGTAGTGGAATATATCTTGAAAGCATCATAGAAGACGAGAAAAGCGGGAAGTATTGAATTGAAACTAATATTTTTTAGCTAAACCGATGTTACTCTAAACCGATAAACTTCAACAACAGAATTGAGAGGCTTTATTATCTGGATTTTTTTTAAATCAAAATATCTCATGGATTTTTTTTAAGTATTTTACATGATCAATTCGAATACATGTAATCATGTTATATTGTTTATCTAGACGATATCTGGATCAGGAAAACTCCCCAACTCATCATATTATTATTCTTATTTCCTGCTATTTTGACCTTAGGTGTGACAAACGAAAACAACACTCCCATAAATGTTTTTTTAAAAGTCCTTTTCAATGTTATTCAATTAAAATCTATAGTATTATTACTTAAACAATAGCCCTGCTATGGTACATGTAATATTCATATTATTATTTCTGTATTTTTATTATTATCCTGCTGACTTATAAGGCTTAGCCAATTTTATGCCATTCAATCAAACAGACAATATATCTAATAAATATATTTAATAACGATTTTCGATATATGGCTCATGAAACTGAAGGTTGTACTCGATGAAAACATAGAAAGGAAAAAATTATAGTATTTCCTACCTAAGGTTGCGATTTAGTGGTTTGAAATCGTACAAAACGTTCACAAATTTATCTACATGTTATATAATAAGTAGAAACAACTTATACCTAAAACTCATAATAAATCAACTTGTAATTTTAGCTGGCACACGACAAGTGTGATGAATTAATGGGGACATACAATTTTCCATTTAGTACCGGCTACATGTCCTGAATATTCATGCTAAGATATTGTTGTAAAATCAGCGAACTGTCTCGCCAGTTTCGTGTAAAAAGAAAGGCAACTCCAGACAGTTTCGTTAAAACTTTGACCAGGTATGGAAATACAAGACTTTCAGTGATAACAAAACAAATAAGGAATGGAGCGATGTTAGTCATAATATTCAGAAGTTGTGTAACGGTCTTTTCAGATAGTCTTTCTATTGATATTGACTGAATGTCTTGTTTGAAATCCTGTCAATATGTCCTGCAAAAGGAATGAAATGTGAGGCATTTTTTAATTAAATACGAGAAAATCTTCAGACTTAATTGCTATGTCTGTCACACACGATAATAATGCATATTAAACACATTTTTTAAATGAAAATTATTATTGTATAATCGACAAGGGCTCGATAAAACAATGAAACTGTTATAATAAAAAAATTAACAAATTGAAATATTTGATATTTCAGAAACAATCTATTTTACATTAACAAAAAATCGTACGAAAGTGTAACATTTGTTGCAAGAAGTAAAGCATATGTTTACGAAACAATACATAAATAAGTACTTACCCAAATAAATAATGGTAAACATTTTGATAGGAGATTAATTTAAGACTTTGATCTAAATTAGCGCATTGCAGAACTCAAGCCTTACACTAAAGGGGATAACTCAAATAAAACTACAAATAGTTTTTATTGTTGATAAATAAACCTTTTAAATTCAGGATTTGATTAAAAATTAATAAATTAGGAAACAGAACTGCATCTCAACCTAAAAAACCTTTTTGAGCGGATTCTATATCTCGTTTACCGCCCAACACACACCAAGTTGCAAATAGACTAAATTCTAACTGAACGTGTTATTTGGATTAACATTTTAGTAGGTAATAATTACATAAGAAATTAATTTTATGGATGAACAATAACTGTATCGGACTAAACTTTTTTAACATTAAGCAGCATTTTCGAGAAACCAATAGCCATACCTTAAAGAATTAAACTTCACTCTTCAAGGGATTAAACAAAGACAGTGTAATATATGTACAATGAAAAAAACTAACCTTAGCTTAAACGTCGTTAGCTGAAACATTTTATGATGTAGACTACCCTTGAAGCTAAGACAAAGCATTTGCAGTCCTACCTTGGAGGCCAATATTATAACAACTGAAAATTCCGTATAAAGATCTTTGGGTGCCGGAGCAAATACGCTACGCATGCTTTAATAAGGTCTATAAAAATTTACCTCAGACAGAAAATGCCCGGCAATGTGTAGAAATGTGTTACTAACTTTTGCTTGCTACGAATTATACTCAGAGAGATAGTTCGCCACATTAAAAATTACATTGACTGTTTAAATTTTTATTAGAAATAGATTTATGTAGTCGTAGTTTGATATTGCAAGTAATCATGCAAATGGTGGTCACAACTGTTATACGGTATAGCGAGGAATTGTTCAATTATATGTATTTGTTACACAATATTTGCTTAGCATACTTTTGATTTCATTTTCAAATAGGCAATAATTATTATTGATTATTAGTCAATCATTTCCTTTTAAAAAATTATCAGTACATATAAATTGACAATAAGGTTGTCTTATTTTTAACAAAATCTTAATAAAATAAATGTTAACTATAGACATAATGTAGACAAGAGTGGTAATAATTAAGCAGTAGAAGTCAAATAAATATGATTAAAGTGATAATGTTGTAGTAGTTGAAAATGTGAACGTTGCACCATATATAAAGATCCGTATAGTCTGGGTTATCCCCCCCATCGTTTTTCGACTATTGTTTCTATGAAAAATAGCAAAGGAAACCCACCGGAAAGCCGAAATTCAACGGACAATTACAAATCCGGATAAAGACAAACATATACAAAAACAAAAACCATAATCAGAAAGGGGTATAACGAACCCAATAAGGAAATAAGGACTAATAAATTTTGTTAACAGTATACATGGTTTTTTTTTAATAAAAAATAGAAGAAATACAACTTCATTGAAACATGAATTGAATTTAAAAAGGTATCAAATCCAACAAAATTCAATGAAATTTATGTAGTAGAAGTTGACTTCAACTGCTCTGGAAAATTCGTTGTCTACTGAAAATTTTGCTTACAATAATAGTTTCAAACATAAACTGCACTTCTAATCCCAGAATTCCGAAACAGAATGTATATAATTCTAAGCGCATCAATGAAAATTCACTCGTCGTGTTTTAGATATAAAAGCAATGTCTTTCAAACATGTAAGTAGAAAGAAACGGGAATTAAACTTCATACGCTGAACTACGTAAATGTAATACTCCTTTACTTAATCTTATAGAAATAAGTAAAGTTAACACTTTTTCCACTTTCCAGCAAAGTATCCTGTTGATTTTGACATTAAACACAATTCACAGTGCAATGCCTATTAGATGTCATGATTTAAATTGCAAGAACTACATGAGGACACATATATTAGACAGACTAGATCGAGCATTACCAAATGCATGTGAATTGAAAGAGAAAGCAGTAAGTACTATTCTTTGCTTTTCTTGAGAGCTCGATTAGTGTCATTTTAATTTTTATAAATTGTTCATGAATAGATGACTGTCTTAACAAATCGTATATCTGATTCTTTAAAAAAAGTATTTTGATTCTGAAATCAACTGAATTCCTAATTTCTGATTAATAAGATATTTGTCATGTTTTTCAACAGACCATTGGCTTTTTAATGGGTACGAAAATGTGCTCCACTTCTTGTTGACTTTTTCCAGTATTGTATGACGCAAATTTTATTTAAGGGCTTTGTCAAAAGGTAAGCACTTTTCTTTACTATCACGTTCCGCTATATAGGTGCAGTGCTTTCATTGAAAACTTAAAATTCATTGATAATGGTTAGTGCATTCAGCCCATTGAGCTTGAAATTTAGGACACCACAGAGACAGCTTAGTCTGTCACATACCTTGACCTTCATATAGTAAATGACAATGAAAGTCGGTTGAGAACCAACATGACGGCAAAAGGGGCGAGTTTGATTTTCCTGTTGGTTATTTTTCATTTTTGTGTGGATGCTAGCAACACATGTATGTGGAGTATACATCTTCCATTGATTAGACAATCAAAAACCTGTATTTCTTATTGAGATTTCCTTGATGGAGAGCGTCTGCTGGAAGAAAAGCTACCAAGCAGGGAAATTACAATGACATGATAAATATCTCACGGTCACCATTATGACTTATTTGACAGTTACGGAATATCTGTGTTACAAATGACCATTGATTTGTTCAGTTTGTCGTTACCACTTCACCTCCTTTTTAATGAATTACTACTACCACCAGATGTGATTAATTACTTAATGTTACCCTGAGTAATACAACGGATGCCACGCGATGAGGAATAGTTTTTACTCTTGTGGCTGGTTTTAGAGGGGTTTATATTACTCAGTTGTTTTTTTGATTGTGTGTCTGTTTGCTTTGTTATTGTCCCCTCTTTTGTTTATCTATGGTTTTGTCACATGGCCAATATTTACACAAATATAGTCTCAAGGATTTCTAAAAATATTGTTCATAGGGTAAAGGAATTCGCTTCCGACTACTACTTGATGCAGCATCTCCTTTCATAGGATTTCCAAGAGTACAAAACAGTGAGAACTGTACAATATTACAGGTATATATTTTTAACAAGACTAAACAATCAAGACTTTTGTTTTGTTTCCATGTTTATGTAAATGTTTAATTTTTAAAGGTGTAGAGAGAACAACCGTAAACCATAAAAATTAAACGTAGCTTTCTTTTATATAACTATTTTTATTTCATTTCTGAATTTTTTTATTATTTCTCTGACGTTTTTCGTCACTTTTAGCAATTTTCAGCTGTTTCTTGACGTCTAATTTTAATTAAGAGAAGAAAAACGGATAAAGCTGGGGACAAAATCATACATTTGCAGGTTTAAAACTGTTTAGTACACGAAACGAAGCCAAAGAACTATAATTGTAAATAATTCCGTTTTATCTGATCGAGTATTTCGAAAATCGAAATTGAATAAGTTACTCAATTTCAGTAACGTGTAAAATCAAGTAGTAAACTTTTCGTCGTAAAACACATACTTTATCAGATTGATGAACATAAATCTACACATTTTAAACATGGACGCAGATTGATAAATTGTTAACATTACACAATTGTTTTCAAATAAAAGGTATTTATGTATAAAAATGGATTGCATTTTTTACGCGCAGTTACTGTTAATTAAAATTTGTTTGTACATAAATATGGTGTCTAAATTTGATATGTTCTTTGAAACATTCTTATTAATTTCAGATTCAAAACTGTTTTAACGAAGACTGTCGACCATTGAGAATGTTAATACACTACTTAGAAATAGAATTAGCGAAGGACTTTCCTAAAGAAATCAGCAAGATCACATCTCAGATTAAAGCAGTTGTTGAACAAATGAATTGTATAAATATGAACAGTATCTCCATCCCTAATATTAATTCTCCAATGAAAAAAGAAAAAAAATATATTTTAGTTAAAGACACAGTTCAATTTCTCAGAAATATGACAATGAAATACATTTCAATTAATACATTATAATGTTAGTATGGACAAACTGTAACTTTTATGAGACAACATTAACATGTATCCTCAAATAGGAGATACAGCTGTTTGGTTATAAGATATATATATGAACAATTTTTTCATGTATTAATAAATGATTTTTTAATCTGAAATTGTTTTAGATGTACCGATATTGTTATTCTTCATTCATACTGAATATATTATCCAAATATGATCAGGAAAAACATACCACTCCACACTCACCCACATAAAATGGAAATGTTTCGACTTTGTTATTTCCTATTGCACAGACCTTACGTTTTGTCAAGTGAAAACAAAATTTCCATCTGGTTAAAAGGCCAGGACTTTTTCATTGTAATTCAATTAAAATTGCTACAATATTTTTACTTTAACAATTGAGTCTCTTTTCAACAAACTTTAATGACAAGAGCTGGCGACACAGAAGATTCAAGCACAATTAACGTAATAAAAGAATCCAATCACGGCAAATACCAATTGATTGGTACAAGTGGTGAATGAATAAGTAAAACATGTTTATATTGAATATAAAATCAAAGTATCAGGTGTTTACTGTTTTATGAAAATTGTTCAGAATTAACCTTTTCTTCTGTGAACTGTATTAATGATTTCAAAAGTTGTCACTTGCCGTTACAGCAGTTGACATTTTAAAAATAACGTAATTGCGAAAAAAATACAAACACATATATTTATTGTAGTTTAATATGAAGATTCAAATACATGGTTAAACACTTCAATATTACCTAATTCAAACATACTTAAATATACTGAATTTAAGAAATTATCTTGGTAAAAAGAATCACGGGTAACAATACAAGCTAGGAAAATCTGAAACACACATGGTTAGAGTTTGACAAATTCTATGACGACCCTCCATAGAATTAGAAAAGTCACAAAACTTGTCATTTATTATTGTTGACAGTAAATTTAGGCTAGAGACACTGTATCTATAATTGGTCAATATATGTTCGTAAAACTGTTTATGCTGGCAAATTAGCGTAGTTTTAAAGGACACATACAATACTGCTACAAAATTACACTTTATTTGGCCTTGTATTTTCCGAATGATAACAATTTATGATTACTTATGGACGCCATCTTTAAAGCCAATAGGCATAAACTGAGGACACTTTGAAATGAACATACTATACTGCAATACAACAGTTACTGTTTCCTTAGCATCAAAGTTTCAGAGGAAAAAAGTTGCTTAATGTCCGACAGTAAGATATCTCATGGGAGCCTTGTTATAAGTCTGATTTACTGCAGGGTCACAGGTCATTAGTTGTAAAGGAAAAGAGAGTATAATTCAATAAAAACATGGTTTCCCTTAATAGCATGGCTCTTCGATTTGTCCGAACAAGACGAAATGAGCTACAAATGATTTCCACTTTCTACTTTTTCATTCAAATGATCTTTGTTGCGTACCTCGCTTGCAGAAAAGCATCAATAAACAAGTTACATCAGATTTAGAATTTTTTACAAAGAAAACCAATTTTAACAATTCAGCCAATTAAAAAACAGATTGCACATGTTGGTCATGTATTTTTTTCCGATCATGATGAAATTATGAATTTTTCTAGGAGGTAAAACTTTTAAAACTGTATTTATAAATGTAATAGAGAGCAACTGCTCCTAAAATTCTTTTATAGGAGAAGAATAAAACATGAAAAGTTTATAAACGGGTGAAGAGTGATAGCAAAAGCTCGCAATGACTTTCAATCAGGTGAGCTAGAAAAAAATTGGACCGTAAGGTAATAGAAACATAAACATCAATATAATCTTTGCAGCCATTAGTCAACGTATTAAATTCTATTAACCTTGGTATCTCTGGTGACATTTTATTTTTATACAGAGAAGACAAAAAAACTGTTTAAGTCTATATAATTAACATAATTGCAGAATAAAAGAACTGTCAGATTAATACACAAATAAAACCAATGAATATATATATATCAGTATATCTCAGATTTAAATAGTGTAGAATAAACTGTTATAAACAAAATCGCAAAAGTGGGAAATGGCAGGGCTGCAAAGAGCATGACTTTATAAGTTGGTAATGAATACTTAATATATATGTAAGATGGTCTAAACAAAACAGTATGAGCTGTACAAATGAAACCTAAATAATCACAACTTTTATATTTGATTATTATGAGAATTAAAAGAAGTGCTATTTTCAAGCATTAAATCATTGATGCCAACATAGAATTGGTAAAGACTCTTCATTATTCGTCATAGTAATGCACGATGAAGGAGTTCATTACACAAAGTCAGAAAAATCAGGGAAAAAATCAACAAACAATTTCATTATAGCAGATCACTACATGTGCAATCTTTCTGTGAAGTTTTACATATCTGGGTTGAATAATAGGAGAAGTTGATTACACAAAATAGGTAACGAAAATAGGTAACGGCTTCTTCAAATGTTCTGAAAAATTAACTGCGTTCCAAATTCTGGAAAAGTAAGAAAAAATCTTTGACCAATTGAATTATAGCTGTTGTGCAACTTCAATTTAAGTGCAACACTTTTGTATAGTTTCAGAGATCTTGAATAAAAAAGGTAAGAAGAGTTGATTACATTAAATAGATACCCTATTTTTCACTGCCCACACGACTTCAAGATACTATACACCAGCAACACAGCTACAAAAGTCCTATTTATAATGTTGAAAACTCGATTAGAACCCCAAACACTTCTGAGGTATATGAATTATTGTGTCTTAGATAAATTAATCAATTTTAACACATAAAAAAGCAGAACTGGCTTAGACACAACACAAAATATCATATATTACGTTACTTATGAAATAAGAAGTAACTTCGGAAATAATATATGTGTTATCATATTACTTGTAAACCATGGTGAAAATTTTACCGGGATTTGCACAAAAGTTTAATTATTTTTACATTAAATTATTACAATTCAGGAGTTAAAAATGTCCTGTAAAACACATTTTACTCCGCAACAAAATTTATGTAACAACATACCGGAAACCTTTGCCGTCATAACCTTATTGGTAAACTGTTTTTCCTAATGTATTTTAGTTTATTTGGCTCAATAGGCAAAGCTAGAAATGATAACTCGAGTTGGTTATATTAGTAAATGCTTATTTTGACAAATGATGTTAATGTATTTTCATAATAATTGTCAATAATTGTTTTAATTGTGTATGAACACATGTTGGAAAATATTTGAAAAATCATTTAAATAAAACAAAAGGTCTAAAAATGATTATTATTCTTATATGGGTGAAATTATAAGTCGTTTAAGAAGGTCTATGAGTACTAAAGCATCACCAATCTTCAGAAATCTTGATGCTCTTAAAACTTTGTCAGACATTCATGACAAATATGTTGTTGTGCCAGCAGATAAGGCCCCTAACAACATTATTTTTATCTGCAAAAAACATTACATAGAGTGTTTAATTAATGAGTTAGGCATGGACAGTTCACTTGGCAATCCTACTTACACATTTACTGCGCTTTCAAAAGAGGAGATTATTGAAAATCACAAATCGATATTGGCATCCTTTGGTCTCAACATCAAAGTCGAAGATTGTGATCTCCCCTTATTGTATTGGATACCAAAACTTCACAAAAATCCATACAAACAGCGTTTTATAGCAGGATCGTCTAAGTGTACTACCAAAACACTATCGCAACTCCTGACCACTATTTTAACAACAGTAAAAACGGGGCTTCAAAAATATAGCGACACTTTTTACTCCAGGAGTGGAATAAATGAAATGTGGATTTTAAAAAATTCAAAAGACCTGATAGACATTTCGAGGTCTGGATATCTTTCCCATTGTAACAGCATTAAAACATTTGATTTTTCGACACTCTATACGGCCATCCCTCATATCCAGCTTAAAACTAGGCTTAAAGATCTTATAAAACGCTGCTTTTTCAAGAAAAAGAGACGATACAAATACCTAGTAATTAGTCATGACAGAACTTACTTCGTCATTAATGACTCTAAATCTACTGCTAAATATACTGAAGACCAAATCTGTCATATGTTAGATTTTCTGATTGACAATATATTCGTTATGTTTGGAGGACATGTTTTTCAACAGACTGTTGGTATTCCAATGGGTACTAATTGTGCTCCTCTCCTTGCCGACCTGTTTTTGTACTCTTATGAGGCTGAGTTCCTGAAGGCCTGCTGAAGAAGAAAGAAAAGACACTGGCCCAGACCTTTAACTTAACATTCCGCTATATTGATGATGTTTTGTCCCTCAACAATGCTAAATTTGGTGACTATTAACATTCAATTTACCCTAGCGAGCATGAAATTAAAGACACCACCAATACACTAAGCTCAGCCTCTTACTTAGACCTACTTCTAGAAATAGACTCAGGAAAACTACAAACTAGACTCTGCGACAAACTTGATGACTTCAACTTTCAAATTGTCAACTTCCCGTTCATCGACAGCAACCTTCCAGCAGCTCCAGCGTATGGTGTGTACATTTCACAACTTATACGTTATTCTAGATCCTGCGATGGGTATTCCGATTTTCTAGACCGATCCCTGTTGTTGACTGCTAAACTACTCAAACAGGGGTTTGTTGCACCTAGGTTGATGTTATCTCTCCAGAAATTCTATGGTCGTCACCATGACTTAATTGATCGTTATGGGAAATCAGTGTCTCAAATACGATCTGACATGTTTGCGGAGTCATAGGTAGTGATTCCTATTCCTGGATTTGACTTTTCCCTGGACATGACAATGAGTAACTCGACGGGTGTCTAATTAGAGGCAGGCACTGCTTACTCGTCCGGAGCACCTGAGTGCACCCATGGTTTTTATTGGGTTCGGGTTACTCTCTTTCTGTTTTTTGTGTTTTTGGTTTTTGTGTTGCGTTTTGTCTATATCCGGATTTGTAACTGTCCCTTGACTTTTGGCTCTTGTTGTTCGGTCGGTTTTCTTTGCTATTTTTCTTATAAAGAATAAAAGCTGTTTTTACATAATATAAAATACCCAACTACCTCACAATTTTAACAATAACAATCCTTAGGGCTTCATTGTTTTTTTTTATTACAGATAATGCTATGTGAAGAGCTATTAGATAGTCTCCAGAATGCATGTACTTCATACGCCAAAGACAGTAGTAATATTAATAGTCAACTTTATAATTCCTTAGATTCGGAACTGACACAGAAGTACTAATGTTATTTGCAGTAAGTTTATAACGAAGCCTTGTAGTGGTTTTTTCCAGACATAGATAATAGACTATTCAACTTATCTTGTCAATCTAATGTACATTTAGAGATGTCCATCCCAGATAAGAATCATCAGTAAGTACAATTTGGTATCATTATGGTAGGTGTATATTTACTTGTAGTTTTATTGAAGATCTTTATTTAAGCTGAGAAAAGTGCAAACAAAATATGTTTCAATCAAACATAATATGTTCTAATTAAATCTGAGGATATAATCAACTTTTCAAATCTTAATCTTTATGTTTCATGCTAAGAGATGACTTATGAGTCTGAGAATTGGCAATTAAAATTAAAGATCAACAATCACCAAAAATAAACAACTGTTTAAGCATTTGTGTGTAAAATAGTTAATCCACTATTGCTATACGATTCGTTATGGCTGTACGACCATAACATTATTAAGGACGTTATGACACAACAAATTTCATTTAATACATAATAAACGGAAATGTTGTGGATTTTAACGGATAATGAAAACACAGTAGAATAAGAAAACGACCGAACAAAAGGATTAAAAAAACTAGATTCAGATTCAGATTCTGTGGGTGGAATGTTTTTAGACTCCCATCATGGACATTTCCCAGGAAAAGCCTTTCCGGAAAGACTGACTCGGATATACAGTTCTGAAAGTTTTTAATTAACACGGGATTCTGATTCGCAATTAGTTATTATAAAGTTATAAAGTTATTGTGTATTCCCAATTTCAGTTATATATTTTACTATCATAGTTTACCTAACAATACTAACAATATAAAAGTAATGATCCTCTTACATGTAAGTAAAAAGGAAAAAGAAATCAATTTAAATAAATAAATAATTGTTTAAATTCAAATATTTAGATTTATAATATAGCATTAGATGATTTGTAAATATTAAGTAAAACACTTTTTTTCATTGTACAGCAAATTGTCACGTTATTTTTGGCATTAAACGCAATTCCGCACAATGCAATGCCGACTGGCTGTCATGATTTAAGCAAGAATAATTACACGAGGACAGAAATATCAGACAAACTAGAAACCCAAGCATTAGAAGAAGCAAACAATTTGAAAAAGATAGCAGTAAGTATTATTCTTTGTTGTTTTTCTAAGAGAACTATTAATAGTACTACTGAACGCCATGTTTACTTCTATTAAATATAATGAATTCTGCGTAAGGCTTAGTTGTTAACTAATAAAAATATGGTTATATGATAATTAATTCAACGGTTATTGAAAATTGGATTAGCATAGAGAGCAACTGCAATGTGTCCGAATGACGATATCAAAAATGTATAAATGCAAGCACAAAAAATTGATTGATTTGAATATGATTTTCATACTTCAACGTTCAACTTAAACACCACTTAAATACTGTTTGCAGGGTACAGGAATTCCCAAACGCTTCAAACCAAAACTTGATGCATCAATTTCATTTGAAGGATTTCCAGAAGTACAAAATAGTGAGAACTGTACAGTATGCGAGGTATATATCAATAAAAAGACTGAGTTGTTTATTTTATTGTACTGTCTATTGCTTTGTTAATCTACCATTATCAAAAGATGTAAATGTTAAGCACCGCCTTATATTTTTAAAATTACCATTTGCGCTCCCAAGGACGAACGTTTCCTGCTTAAACTCAGTTTGTTTATTAGATAAAAACAAAATGATGATATATTTTATTGTTTGAGGATTTTCGTCACTTTCAGTAAACTAATTTTTATCTGTAGTATGAACTCTATTATTACTGGTGAGAAGCCGATGAAAACCCGCGACATTCGCTTATGTAAGATCTATATTAAATACATAAAACAATGTTTTAGTTTAAATCTGTGACTTAATTTCACTGAATTGTAAATAGTAGATTTTTCTTCGTGCAACACGCTTACACATATTTTACTAGATCGGTGAAGGAAATTCTTACATTTTTAATGTGGACGCAGAATGATAGGTTGATAACAATATATGAACTGTTTTAATATACTTGAAGTAGAATGCACAGCATTTTTAACAAGCTGTTACTGTTAATCAAAAGTGTCTATGAACAAGTAAAGGCGTGACTGCTTGTAGGTTTGGTCGTTTTAGTTAAAACTTTGCATGAAACAACAATAAATATGAGGCTTGAAATGTTATACAGTTTTTGCAACATTATGTTTAATTTCAGATTCAAAACTGTTTTAAAGAAGACTGTCAACCCTTGAGAACGTTAATAAAATTTTTAGAAAGGGAATTCATGAACAATTTTACTCTTAAAATCGCCAATATCAAATCTAAGATTGAAGCAGTTGTTGAAAAAATGGATTGTACAGATGCATACAGTATCTCAATCCCTAATATTACAGGTCGAATACAAAAAGAAAACAGATATAGGCTAGCTAAAGACACGGTTGTATTTCTTCAAAATATGACAATGAAGTATAGAGGCATGGTGTATTAACGTACAAATTCCACTTCTATGTAAGGAGAGAAGAAATCCAGAAAAATATTTGTGGTGTGCAAAACATTTACTTGTATCCTAAATTAGGAGCTAGTAGATTACTGTTATTACTGCACTAATGTATATTATATATTGTTGAGCATTATTTACATTTATTAATAAAATGAAAGATATATTTCTTTACCCTTTGTTATTAAATACGTCACTAGCAGTTTTATATTATCAAATTGGGATTTACCTTTGGTGTTTAAATATTCAGAATCAGTTGTATATAGATAATTAAAATATAGAACCGCGTAGATTCTATTGATATTTAAATTTCAAATGGGTCACATATTATATTTTTTATAAATTTGATTTGTGTAAATCCTGTCACATGACATGTCGTATTTTGAGAGGTTCTTTGAACACGGCTCATAGAATAGTGATGTTGCACGGCTATATTAAGAAAACATGATATTGCACGGCTATTTTTAAATTTCTTTAAATATTTTGGAATTCCCCTTTAAACACCAGATCAGAGTCGACTTCTGTCTAATTCCGGTTTGAAAAATAGGAAATTATGTACATTCTGAAATATTTCAAAAAAATTATTATGGTGTTTGTTTTGGTTTTTTTTTTTTTTTTTTTGTATTAATATATCTTTTGAGTAGAAAGTTTTCATAACTTCAGCTGATATTGAAATGAAATGTGAAATATTCGTTCATGACACAACAAACCATCAAAAACAGTAAACTCATCAAAAGAACATTGAATTAAATTCCTTTATAATACTAGTATATACAAATTTGCACAAAAATATCAATTAACATTATAACAATTGTAGCCTTTTAATACGTCGATATGAAGAATATCGACATGAAAAGATAGCCTATCGACCTACAACTTCGTGGTCGTCGGTATGTTCTCATGTTGATATTTTTTCATATCTACCTAACTAAAAGTTTATAACTGTATAATATCTTATAGAATGATCATAAAAGTGGTTAAAAATATCAGTTACTGCAAGCAACTAAACGTTAATTGTGATTTATGTCATTATTTGTTGAGTGTATTATAATTGGATTGTAGTGGAATATATCTCGAAAACATCATAGAAGACGAGAAAAGCGAAGGAGTATTGAATTGAAACTGATATTTTTTTAGCTAAACCGATGTTATTCCAGAACCATAAGCTTCAAAAACAAAATTGAGAGCCTTTATGATCTGTCTTTTTAATCAAACTATCTCATGGATTTTTTTAGGTATTTTACATGATCAATTCGAATACATGTAATCATGTTATATTGTTTATCTAGACGATATCTGGATCAGGAAAACTCCCCCACTCATCATATTATTATTCTTATTTCCTGCTATTTTGACCTTAGGTGTGACAAACGAAAACAACACTCCCATAAATGTTTTTTTAAAAGTCCTTTTCAATGTTATTCAATTAAAATCGCTATAGTATTGTTACTTAAACAATAGCCCTGCTATGGTACATGTAATATTCATATTATTATTTCTGTATTTTTATTATTATCCTGCTGACTTATAAGGCTTAGCCAATTTTGTGCCATTCAATCAAACAGACAATATATCTAATAAATATATTTAATAACGATTTTCGATATATGGCTCATGAAACTGAAGGTTGTACTCGATGAAAACATAGAAAGGAAAAAATTATAGTATTTCCTACCTAAGGTTGCGATTTAGTGGTTTGAAATCGTACAAAACGTTCACAAATTTATCTACATGTTATATAATAAGTAGAAACAACTTATACCTAGTAAAACTCATAATAAATCAACTTGTAATTTTAGCTGGCACACGACAAGTGTGATGAATTAATGGGGACATACAATTTTCCATTTAGTACCGGCTACATGTCCTGAATATTCATACTAAGATATTGTTGTAAAATCAGCGAACTGTCTCGCCAGTTTCGTGTAAAAAGAAAGGCAACTCCAGACAGTTTCGTTAAAACTTTGACCAGGTATGAAAATACAAGACTTTCAGTGATAACAAAACAAATAAGGAATGGACCGATGTTAGTCATATTGTTCAGAAGTTGTGTAACGGTCTTTTCAGATAGTCTTTCTATTGATATTGACTGAATGTCTTGTTTGAAATCCTGTCAATATGTCCTGCAAAAGGAATGAAATGTGAGGCATTTTTTAATTAAATACGAGAAAATCTTCAGACTTAATTGCTATGTCTGTCACACACGATAATAATGCATATTAAACACATTTTTTAAATGAAAATTATTATTGTATAATCGACAAGGGCTCGATAAAACAATGAAACTGTTATAATAAAAAAATTAACAAATTGAAATATTTGATATTTCAGAAACAATCTATTTTACATTAACAAAAAATCGTACGGAAGTGTAACATTTGTTGCAAGAAGTAAAGCATATGTTTACGAAACAATACATAAATAAGTACTTACCCAAATAAATAATGGTAAACATTTTGATAGGAGATTAATTTAAGACTTTGATCTAAATTAGCGCATTGCAGAACTCAAGCCTTACACTAAAGGGGATAACTCAAATAAAACTACAAATAGTTTTTATTGTTGATAAATAAACCTTTTAAATTCAGGATTTGATTAAAAATTAATAAATTAGGAAACAGAACTGCATCTCAACCTAAAAAACCTTTTTGAGCGGATTCTATATCTCGTGTACCGCCCAACACACACCAAGTTGCAAATAGACTAAATACTAACTGAACGTGTTATTTGGATTAACATTTTAGTAGGTAATAATTACATAATAAATTAATTTTATGGATGAACAATAACTGTATCGGACTAAACTTTTTTAACATTAAGCAGCATTTTCGAGAAACCAATAGCCATACCTTAAAGAATTAAACTTCACTCTTCAAGGGATTAAACAAAGACAGAGTGTAATATATGTACAATGAAAAAAACTAACCTCAGCTTAAACGTCGTTAGCTGAAACATTTTATGATGTAGACTACCCTTGAAGCTAAGACAAAGCATTTGCAGTCCTACCTTGGAGGCCAATATAATAACAACTGAAAATTCCGTATAAAGATCTTTGGGTGCCGGAGCAAATACGCTACGCATGCTTTAATAAGGTCTATAAAATTTACCTCAGACAGAAAATGCCCGGCAATGTGTAGAAATGTGTTACTAACTTTTGCTTGCTACGAATTATACTCAGAGAGATAGTTCGCCACATTAAAAATTACATTGACTGTTTAAATTTTTATTAGAAATAGATTTATGTAGTCGTAGTTTGATATTGCAAGTAATCATGCAAATGGTGGTCACAACTGTTATACGGTATAGCGAGGAATTGTTCAATTATATGTATTTGTTACACAATATTTGCTTAGCATACTTTTGATTTCATTTTCAAATAGGCAATAATTATTATTGATTATTAGTCAATCATTTCCTTTTAAAAAATTATCAGTACATATAAATTGACAATAAGGTTGTCTTATTTTTAACAAAATCTTAATAAAATAAATGTTAACTATAGACATAATGTAGACAAGAGTGGTAATAATTAAGCAGTAGAAGTCAAATAAATATGATTAAAGTGATAATGTTGTAGTAGTTGAAAATGTGAACGTTGCACCATATATAAAGATCCGTATAGTCTGGGTTATCCCCCCCATCGTTTTTCGACTATTGTTTCTATGAAAAATAGCAAAGGAAACCCACCGGAAAGCCGAAATTCAACGGACAATTACAAATCCGGATAAAGACAAACATATACAAAAACAAAAACCATAATCAGAAAGGGGTATAACGAACCCAATAAGGAAATAAGGACTAATAAATTTTGTTAACAGTATACATGGTTTTTTTTTAATAAAAAATAGAAGAAATACAACTTCATTGAAACATTAATTGAATTTAAAAAGGTATCAAATCCAACAAAATTCAATGAAATTTATGTAGTAGAAGTTGACTTCAACTGCTCTGGAAAATTCGTTGTCTACTGAAAATTTTGCTTACAATATTAGTTTCAAACATAAACTGCACTTCTAATCCCAAAATTCCCAAAAAGAATGTATATAATTCTAAGCGCATCAATGAAAATTCACTCGTCGTGTTTTAGATATAAAAGCAATGTCTTTCAAACATGTAAGTAGAAAGAAACGGGAATTAAAATTCATACGCTGAACTACGTAAATGTAATACTCCTTTACTTAATCTTATAGAAATAAGTAAAGTTAACACTTTTTCCACTTTCCAGCAAAGTATCCTGTTGATTTTGACATTAAACACAATTCACAGTGCAATGCCTATTAGATGTCATGATTTAAATTGCAAGAACTACATGAGGACTCATATATTAGACAGACTAGATCGAGCATTACCAAATGCATGTGAATTGAAAGAGAAAGCAGTAAGTACTATTCTTTGCTTTTCTTGAGAGCTCGATTAGTGTCATTTTAATTTTTATAAATTGTTCATGAATAGATGACTGTCTTAACAAATCGTATATCTGATTCTTTAAAAAAAGTATTTTGATTCTGAAATCAACTGAATTCCTAATTTCTGATTAATAAGATATTTGTCATGTTTTTCAACAGACCATTGGCTTTTTAATGGGTACGAAAATGTGCTCCACTTCTTGTTGACTTTTTCCAGTATTGTATGACGCAAATTTTATTTAAGGGCTTTGTCAAAAGGTAAGCACTTTTCTTTACTATCACGTTCCGCTATATAGGTGAAGTGCTTTCATTGAAAACTTAAAATTCATTGATAATGGTTAGTGCATTCAGCCCATTGAGCTTGAAATTTAGGACACCACAGAGACAGCTTAGTCTGTCACATACTTTGACCTTCATATAGTAAATGACAATGAAAGTCGGTTGAGAACCAACATGACGGCAAAAGGGGCGAGTTTGATTTTCCTGTTGGTTATTTTTCATTTTTGTGTGGATGCTAGCAACACATGTATGTGGAGTATACATCTTCCATTGATTAGACAATCAAAAACCTGTATTTCTTATTGAGATTTCCTTGATGGAGAGCGTCTGCTGGAAGAAAAGCTACCAAGCAGGGAAATTACAATGACATGATAAATATCTCACGGTCACCATTATGACTTATTTGACAGTTACGGAATATCTGTGTTACAAATGACCATTGATTTGTTCAGTTTGTCGTTACCACTTCACCTCCTTTTTAATGAATTACTACTACCACCAGATGTGATTAATTACTGAATGTTACCCTGAGTAATACAACGGATGCCACGCGAGGAGGAATAGTTTTTACTCTTGTGGCTGGTTTTAGAGGGGTTTATATTACTCAATTTTTTTTTGATTGTGTGTCTGTTTGCTTTGTTATTGTCCCCTCTTTTGTTTATCTATGGTTTTGTCACATGGCCAATATTTACACAAATATAGTCTCAAGGATTTCTAAAAATATTGTTCATAGGGTAAAGGAATTCGCTTCCGACTACTACTTGATGCAGCATCTCCTTTCATAGGATTTCCAAGAGTACAAAACAGTGAGAACTGTACAATATTACAGGTATGTATTTTTAACAAGACTAAACAATCAAGACTTTTGTTTTGTTTCCATGTTTATGTAAATGTTTAATTTTTAAAGGTGTAGAGAGAACAACCGTATACCATAAAAATTAAACGTAGCTTTCTTTTATATAACTATTTTTATTTCATTACTGAATTTTTTATTATTTCTTTGAAGTTTTTCGTCACTTTTAGCAATTTTCAGCTGTTTCTTGACGTCTAGTTTTAATTAAGAGAAGAAAAACGGATAAAGCTGGGGACAAAATCATACATTTGCAGGTTTAAAACTGTTTAGTACACGAAACAAAGCTAAAGAACTATAATTGTAAACAATTCCGTTTTATCTGATCGAGTATTTCGAAAATCGAAAATTGAATAAGTTACTCAATTTCAGTAACGTGTAAAATCAAGTAGTAAACTTTTCGTCGTAAAACACATACTTTATCAGATTGATGAATATAAATCTACACATTTTAACCATGGACGCAGAGTGATAAATTGTTAACATTACACAAATTGTTTTCAAATAAAAGGTATTTATGTATAAAAATGCATTGCATTTTTACGCGCAGTTACTGTTAATTAAAATTTGTTTGTACATAAATATGGTGTCTAAATTTGATATTTTCTTTGAAACATTCTTATTAATTTCAGATTCAAAACTGTTTTAACGAAGACTGTCGACCATTGAGAATGTTAATACACTACTTAGAAATAGAATTAGCGAAGGATTTTCCTAAAGAAATCAGCAAGATCACATCTCAGATTAAAGCAGTTGTTGAACAAATGAATTGTATAAATCTGAACAGTATCTCCATCCCTAATATTAATTCTCCAATGAAAAAAAAAAAAAATATATTTTAGTTAAAGACACAGTTCAATTTCTCAGAAATATGACAATGAAATATATTTCAATTAATACATTATAATGTTAGTATGGACAAACTGTAACTTTTGTGAGACAACATTAACATGTATCCTCAAATAGGAGATACACCAGGTTGGTTAAAAGATATATATGAACAATTTTTTTCATGTATTAATAAATGATTTTTTAATCTGAAATTGTTTTAGATGTACCGATATTGTTATTCTTCATTCATACTGAATATATTATCCAAATATAATTATGATCAGGAAAAACATACCACTCCACACTCACCCACATAAAATGGAAATGTTTCGACTTTGTTATTTCCTATCGCACAGACCTCACGTTTTGACAAGTGAAAACAAAATTTCCATCTGGTTAAAAGGCCAGGACTTTTTCATTGCAATTTAATTAGAATTGCTATAATATTTTTACTTTAACAATTGTGTCTCTTTTCAACAAACTTTAATGACAAGAGCTGGCGATACAGAAGATTCAAGCACAATTAACGTAATAAAAGAATCCAATCACGCCAAATAACAACTGATTGATACAAGTGGTGAATGAATAAGTAAAACATGTTTATATTGAATATAAAATCAAAGTATCAGGTGTTTACTGTTTCATGAAAATTGTTCAGAATTAACCTTTTCTTCTGTGAACTGTATTAACGATTTCAAAAGTTGTCACTTGCCGTTACAGCAGTTGACATTTTAAAAATAACGTTATTGCGAAAAAAATACAAACACATATATTTATTGTAGTTTAATATGAAGATTCAAATACATGGTTAAACACTTTAATATTACCTAATTCAAACATACTTAAATATACTGAATTTTAACAAATTATCTTGGTAAAAAGAATCACCGGTAACAATACAAGCTAGGAAAACCTGAAACACACATGGTTAGAGTTTGACAAATTCTATATCGACCCTCCATATAATTAGAAAAGTCACAAAACTTGTCATTTATTATTGGTGACAGTAAATTTAGGCTAGAGACACTGTATCTATAATTGGTCAATATATGTTCGTAAAACTGTTTATGCTGGCAAATTAGCGTAGTTTTAAAGGACACATACAATACTGCTACAAAATTACACTTTATTTGGCCTTGTATTTTCCGAATGATAACAATTTATGATTACTTATGGACGCCATCTTTAAAGCCAAAAGGCATAAACTGAGGACACTTTGAAATGAACATACTATACTGCAATACAACAGTTACTGTTTCCTTAGCATCAAAGTTTCAGAGGAAAAAAGTTGTTTAATGTCCGACAGTAAGATATCTCATGGGAGCCTTGTTTTAAGTCTGATTTACTGCAGGGTCACACGTCATTAGTTGTAAAGGAAAAGAGAGTATAATTCAATAAAAACATGGTTTCCCTTAATAGCATGGCTCTTCGATTTGTCCGAACAAGACGAAATGAGCTACAAATGATTTACACTTTCTACTTTTTCATTCAAATGAAATTTAACAAATTTCAACAACTAAGAAACTAGAATTGCAAATGGTGGTTATAATGCGGTACGATCAAGACGATATTAGACATCTTTGTTGCGTACCTCGCTTGCAGAAAAGCATCAATAAACAAGTTACATCAGATTTAGAATTTTTTACAAAGAAAACCAATTTTAACAATTCAACCAATTAAAAAACAGATTGCACATGTTGGTCATGTATTTTTTCCGATCATGATGAAATTATGAATTTTTCTAGGAGGTAAAACTTTAAAAACTGTATTTATAAATGTAATAGAGAGCAACTGCTCCTAAAATTCTTTTATAGGAGAAGAATAAAACATGAAAAGTTTATGAACGGGTGAAGAGTGATAGCAAAAGCTAGCAATGACTTTCAATCAGGTGAGCTAGAAAATAATTGGACCGTAAGGTAATAGAAACATAAAGATCAATATAATCTTTGCAGCCATCAGTCAACGTATTAAATTCTATTAACCTTGGTATCTCTGGTGACATTTTATTTTTATACAGAGAAGACAAAAAACTGTTTAAGTCTATATAATTAACATAATTGCAGAATAAAATAACTGTCAGATTAATACACAAATAAAACCAATGAATATATATCAGTATATCTCAGATTTAAATAGTGTAGAATAAACTGTTATAAACAAAATCGCAAAAGTGGGAAATGGCAGGGCTGCAAAGAGCATGACTTTCTAAGTTGGTAATGACATACTTAATATATATGTAAGATGGTCTAAACAAAACAGTATGAGCTGTACAAATGAAACCTAAATAATCACAACTTTTATATTTGATTATTATGAGAATTAAAAGAAGTGCTATTTTCAAGCATTAAATCATGGATGCCAAAATAGAATTGGTAAAGACTCTTCATTATTCGTCATAGTAATGCACGATGAAGGAGTTCATTACACAAAGTCAGAAAAATCAGGGAAAAAATCAACAAACAATTTCATTATAGCAGATCACTAAATGTGCAATCTTTCTGTGAAGTTTTACATATCTGGGTTGAATAATAGGAGAAGTTGATTAAACAAAATAGGTAACGGCTTCTTCAAATGTTCTGAAAAATTACCTGCGTTCCAAATTCTGGAAAAGTAAGAAAAAATCTTCGACCAATTGAATTATAGCTGTTGTGCAACTTCAATTTAAGTGCAACCCTTTTGTAAAGTTTCAGAGATCTTGTATAAAAAAGGTAAGAGGAGTTGATTACAAAAAATAGATACCCTATTTTTCACTGCCCACACGACTTCAACATACTATACACCAGCAACCCAGCTACAAAAGTCCTATTTATAATGTTGAAAACTCGATTAGAACCCCAAACAATTCTGAGGTATATGAATTTGTGTTTTAGACGAGACTGGTAATAAATTTTAACACATAAAAAAGCAGAACTGGCTTAGACACAACTCAAAATATCATATATTACGGTACATATGAAATAAGAAGTAACTTCGGAAATAATGTTGGAAAATATTTGAACAATCATTTAAATAAAACAAAGGGTCTAAAAATGATTATTATTCTTATATGGGTGAAATTAAAAAGAATAAAAGCTGTTTTTACATAATATACAATACCCAACTACCTCACAATTATTACAATAACAATCATTAGGGCTTTATTGTTTTTTATTACAGATAATGAATGCTATGTGAAGAGCTATTAGATAGTCTCCAGAATGCATGTACTTCATACGCCAAAGACAGTAGTATAATATTAATAGTCAACTTTATAATTCCTTAGATTCGGAACTGACACAGAAGTACTCATGTTATTTGCAGTAAGTTTATAACAAAGCCTTGTAGTGGTTTTTTCCAGACAACTGTTTAAGCATTTGTGTGTAAAATAGTTAATCCACTATTGCTATACGATTCGTTATGGCTGTACGACCATAACATTATTAAGGACGTTATGACACAACAAATTTCATTTAATACATAATAAACGGAAATGTTGTGGATTTTAACGGATAATGAAAACACAGTAGAATAAGAAAACGACCGAACAACAGGATTAAAAAAACTAGATTCAGACAAATATATATAACACGCAATTAAATCAAAAATTTAAAAAGTTATTAGTCCATCTGATATAAAAACTGTGGGTCGAATGTTTTTAGACTCCCATCATGGACTTTTCCCAGGAAAAGCCCTTCCGGAAAGACTGACTCGGATATACAGTTCTGAAAGTTTTTAATTAACACTGGATTCTCATTCGCAATTAGTTATTGTGTATTCCCAATTTCAGTTATATATTTTACTATCATAGTTTAACTAACAATACTAACAATATAAAAGTATAAACAATAATGATCCTCTTACATGTAAGTAAAAAGGAAAAATAAATCAATTTAAATAAATAAATAATTGTTTAAATTCAAATATTCAGATTTATAATATAGCATTAGATGATTTGTAAATATTAAGTAAAACACTTTTTTTCATTGTACAGCAAACTGTCACGTTATTTTTGGCATTAAACGCAATTCCGTACAATGCAATGCCGACTGGCTGTCATTATTTAAGCAAAAATAATTACACGAGGACAGAAATATCAGACAAACTAGAAACCCAAGCATTAGAAGAAGCAAACAATTTGAAAAAGATAGCAGTAAGTATTATTCTTTGTTGTTTTTCTAAGAGATCTATTAATAGTACTACTGTACGTCATGTTTATTTCTATTAAATATAATAAATTCTGTGTAAGGCTTAGTTGTTAACTAATAGATAGCAACTGCAATGTGTCCGAATGACGATATCAAAAATGTATAAATGCAAGCACAAAAAATTGATTGATTTGAATATGATTTTCATACTTCAACGTTCAACTTGAACCACCTCTTAAATACTGTTTGCAGGGTACAGGAATTCCCAAACGCTTCAAACCAAAACTTGATGCATCACCTCCATTTGAAGGATTTCCAGAAGTACAAAATAGCGAGAACTGTACAGTATGCGAGGTATATATCAATAAAAAGACTGAGTTGTTTATTTTATTGTACTGTCTATTGCTTTGTTAATCTACCATTATCAAAAGATGTAAATGTTAAGCACCGCCTTATATTTTTCAAATTACCATTTGCGCTCCCAAGGACGAACGTTTCCTGCTTAAACTCAGTTTGTTTATTAGATAAAAACAAAATGATGATATATTTTATTGTTTGAGGATTTTCGTCACTTTCAGTAAGCTAATTTTTATCTGTAGTATGAACTCTATTATTACTGGTGAGAAGCCGATGAAAACCCGCGACATTCGCTTATGTAAGATCTATATTAAATACATAAAAAAATGTTTTAGTTTAAATCTGTGACTTAATTTCACTGAATTGTAAATAGTAGATTTTTCTTCGTGCAACACGCTTACACATATTTTACTAGATCGGTGAAGGAAATTCTTAGTAAATGTGGACGCAGAATGATAGGTTGATAACAATGTATGAACTGTTTTCAATATATGAACTGTTTTCAATATATGAACTGTTTTAATATACTTGAAGTAGAATGCACAGCATTTTTAACACCAAGCTGTTACTGTTAATCAAAAGTGTTCATGACCAAGTAAAGGTGAGACTGCTTGTAGGTTTGGTCGTTTTAGTTAAAACTTTGTATGAAACAACAATAAATACAATAAATATGAGGCTTGAAATGTTAAACAGTTTTTGCAACATTATGTTTAATTTCAGATTCAAAACTGTTTTAAAGAAGACTGTCAACCCTTGAGAACGTTAATAAAATTTTTAGAAAGGGGATTATTTTTAGAAAGGGAATTCACGAACAGTTTTACTCTTAAAATCGGCAATATCAAATCTAAGATTGAAGCAGTTGTTGAAAAAATGGATTGTACAGATGCATACAGTATCTCAATACCTAATATAACAGGTCGAATACAAATAGAAAACAGATATAGGCTAGCTAAAGACACGGTTGTATTTCTTCAAAATATGACAATGAAGTATAAAGGCATGTTGTATTAACGTGCAAATTCCACTTCTATGTTAGAAAAGACTAAATCCAGAAAAAATATTTGTGGTGTGCAAAACATTTACTTGTATCCTAAATTAGGAGATAGTAGGTTACTGTTATTACTGCACTAATGTATGTTATATATAACTGAGCATTATTTACATTTATTAATAAAATGAGAGATCTATTTCTTTTCCCTTTGTTATTAAATACTTCACTAGCAGTTTTATATTATCAAATTGGGATTTACCTTTGGTGTTTAAATATTGAGAATCAGTTGCATATAGATGATTAAAATATAGACCCGCGTAGATAGTATGCTGTTTCTATTGATATTTAAATTTCAAATGGGTCACATATTATAATTTTTATAAATTTGATTTGTGTAAATCTTGTCACATGACATGAGAGGTTCTTTGAACACTGCTCATAGTATAGTAATGTTGCACGGCTATATTAAGAAAACATGATATTGCACGGCTATTTTTTTATTTCTTTAAATATTTTGGAATTCCCCTTTAAACACCAAATCAGAATCGACTTCTGTCTAATTCCGGTTTGAAAATAGGAAATTATGTACATTCTGAAATATCTCAAAAAATTATTATAGTGTTGGGTTTTTTTTGTATAAATATATCTTTTGAATAGAAAGTTTTCATAACTTCAGCTGATATTGAAATGTGAAATATTCGTACATGAGACAACAAACCATCAAAAACAGTAAACTCGTCAAAAGAACAATGAATTAAATTCCTTTATAATACTAGTATATACAAATTTGCATAAAAATATCAATTAACAATATAACAATTGTAGCCTTTTATTACGTCGATATGAAAAATATCGACATGAGATAACATATCGACCTCCAACTTCTCGGTCGTCGATATGTTCTTATGTCGATATTTTTTTCATATCGACCTAATTAAAAGGTTATAACTGTATAATATCTTATAGAATGATCATAAAAGTGGTTAAAAATATCAGTTACTGCAAGCAACTAAACGTTAATTATGATTTATGTCATTATTTGTTGAGTGTATTATAACTGGATTGTAGTGGAATATATCTTGAAAACATCATAGAAGACGGGAAAAGCGGGAAGTATTGAATTGAAACTAATATTTTTTTAGCTAAACCAATGTTATTCCAAACCCATAAGCTTCAAAAACAAAATTGAGAGTCTTTATGATCTGCCTTTTTAATCAAACTATCTCATGGATTTTTTTAGGTATTTTACATGATCAATTCGAATACATGTAATCATGTTATATTGTTTATCTAGACGATATCTGGATCAGGAAAACTCCCCCACTCATCATATTATTATTCTTATTTCCTGCTATTTTGACCTTAGGTGTGACAAACGAAAACAACACTCCCATATATATTGTTTTAAAAAGTCCTGTTCAATGTTATCCAATAAATATTGCTACAGTATTGTTACTTAAACAATAGCCCTGCTATGGTAAATGTAATATTCATATTATTATTTCGGTATTTTTATTATTATCTTGCTCACTTTTAAGGCTTAGCCAGTTTTATGACGTCCGGGTTTTATTGGGGTAGGAAGCCGGAGTATCCGAAGAAAACCCCTGACCTTAGGTAGGATAACTGGCAATCCTTGTCAACTAAAATTGGAGTGAAGTACATCCTTCCTGCAGTGAGACCCGAATACGCAGCCTCGGGGTTGACAGACCACGTGATCTAAAGTAGACGAACTGCCTTAACAATTTGGCCACCGAGGCCCCTTTAGTCATATTGGAAAACACCTGTTTAAATAGACAATCCCACTGTTTCATGTGATTAATACAGTGCTTCTATTAATACAAGGGGCCTCGTTGGACGGGTGGTTAAGATTCATGTAGTAAGCCTGCTATTTATCACGTGTCTGTCACTCTGAGGATGCGCATCCGAGTCTCACTGCGGACATAGTGTACTTGGCTCTAATCTAAATTGACATGGAACGCTCGCTTTCTAAACGAAGGTCGAGGGTTTTCTCTGTGTACCCCCAATAAAATGAGGACGCCTTGATATAGCTGAAAATTTCAGAAATAGCGTTACACACCATTCAAACAAACAGACAATCTATCTAATAATAACTATTTTCCGATGTAAGGCTCATGAAATTGAAGTCTGTACTAGATGAAAACCTAGAAATGAAAAATATAGCATTTCCTACATAAGGATGCGATTTCAAGAGTGGACTCATTTGTAACCATACGAAACGATCAAAAATTTATCTACATGTTATATAATACGTAGAAACAAATTATTTGTACAATGTACATTGGGAAAGAATTGTGTCATTTCTAAGCCATTTTACAAAATGCATATATTTGCGGAGTAATAGCCGTCTTTGGACCAAGGTATATTTATTAGAAGGTAACATCCTTTTAGGTAATTGTACAAGCTATATTAAACCAAATTCTACGTACTAGCAATGCCCTGCCCTTACAATATCAGCCATAACTGAACAATTAAATGGCTACTGAAAGCTTATCAGCTATTTTCTGGACGATAACTAGTAAAACTCATAATAAATCAACTTGTAATTTTAGCTGGCACACGACAAGTGTGATTAATGGGGACATACAATTTTGCATTTAGTACCGGCTACATGTTATGAATATTCATACTAAGGTATTGTTGTAAAAATCTGTGGAAAACGTTAGTTATTTGATATCAAACATAATATTCGAACAACTCCATTCATGGAGAAATCATGCCCTCCAGTTTTAATTAGAGAAGGAAGCGTCCGCACATTCTGCAATCACAAAGGTTGGAGTCGAACACACCCCTTCCAGCACTAAACAACCGAATGTAAATGTATTTATTTGTATTATATATAGAACAATAAGAAATGTATGACTGGACCTTTCTCTTCTGCCACTTTTGTTGCAATGGAAATCATAGGATAATTATTGTATAGTATTTTGTTTACAAATGAAGATATTTATATTCCTCGTGTCAATAACGGATGAAAAACCAACTAACGGATAAAACGTTTTAATAGGAAATTCTAGAAAATTTACGAATATTACGTAGCAGTCACCAACGCCGTAGGACAATTACCCATCGAAACAATGTAAACAAGAAAATAATCACGATAAAAATAGTAACTTAGATATTTACTCATATGTTTATCTTATTGCTGTAAATCATAAATTATCCACATAATGAATTTATGAAAGGCCTCTTTTGCGGTGTACGGTGGGGTTTACAAGTACTATGAACAAAACAAGCCCGCATGTGCCAAAATTTGTATTTACAATATATTATGTAAGAGAATGTGGGTATCTATGGTCGGTTTTCGGTTAACCAAGTTAGATTATAATTCAGTCACAACATAGTTGACATCGTTACAGTTTTAAAACTAGAAGAATCTCTTAACATGCTTTTTCGTGTAGGAAAATGCATAATTCATGTATTCTACTAAACAAAATCCCACTAGATCAGCTGAATGATGGCCAAACACAATTATGTCGCCCCAGACTTTGTCGGGGCGACATATTGTTATTCTACTGTTTCTTTTTCACTATTATTATTATTATTATTATTATTATTATTATTATTATTATTATTATTCTTATTATTCTTATTATTATTATTATTATTATTATTATTATTATTATTCTTCCTCACTTTTTGTCCGGCTGATAACTCAGAGATGGCTGATTGGATTAGAACATCACATGGCATAAAGTAGAACCACTATCTGAAGTTGTGCCATCAACTTTAAAAATGGTGATATGTGGAACCATCTCCATGGAAACCAGAAAGTTATGCATGAGTGATTTTGGGCATTTTCATTAATTTTTCGGAAACCTAGAAGCACAGAGGGACCAAACTTGGTATGATGGAAGACCATAATGAGATACAGGTTTGAGATGATTTTGGGGCGGAACGGAAAAACAAGATGGCCGCCATGGCTAAAAATAGATTTAACATGGGGCCTATGGGAAAATGATTTTTCTACAATAGCTTCACCATGGTTTGAGATATTCCAAAGATTTTTTATAGGAAGTTGGACCTCATCAACCTCGAGAAGACGGGAAAGTTTGAAAAAAAAATTTCACACCGTGTGGCCGCAGCCACAACCGTTACGTTTGCATAGAAGCCTATGGGGAAATGGAGGTTTTTTGTCACCTCCATTTCTCTGCTATGCATTGATGGATTCCAATCAAACTTTACACAAAGCACCGTCATCATTACATCTTGGAATTCACATATCAAAAAATTCTAAAATGGCCACCTTTTACAAGATGGCCGCCACGTTACATTTGCATAGAAGCCTATGGGGAAATGGAGGTTTTTTGTCGCCTCCATTTCTCTGCTATGCATTGATGAACTCCAATCAAACTTTACACAAAGCACCGTCACCATTACATCTTTGAAATTCATATTACGAAAAATTTCAAATGGCGGCCATTTTTAAGATGGCTGCCGAGTTACGTTAAAAATTACAACATTGTCGGAATTCAATGAAAATCAACTTCTAGAGATATTTTGATGTGGGGAGCAACATGGAATCATCGATTTTGGAATTCACATGACGGAAAAAAAAAATTTCGGGGCGACATCTGCTATTGCTCGCAATGGCAATTCTAGTTATTAAGTTACTATTGCACTTATATAGAATGTTGTGTGCTTTTCACGCCAGTTATACATGGCAATGAATGTACATTAAGGTCAAACTTACAAAATCTTACAACCACAAAATACCGAAAATTGTCTGATTTTAAATTAATGAAGTGTTAATTAATGTAATATTTAACTTCCATGGGTGTTACAAGTAAGTTATACATGTATAAGCCAAAAAATATTGAACATTGTGTTACTGTAAATTTAGGCCAAACTGGCGAATCACATGGCTGTTATAATATATAAAACCAAAGCACATAGAAAAGTAAATGTGCTTGATGGTAGTTCTAGCAGATAAAACCATAAATATCAAAATTGGACTAAAAACGTCTGACGCGGTCACTAATGTACCATTTAGACCTAACTTGCATTATCATAGCGGTTTAAGTATATAAAACCAGTCAAATTTTGAATATATTAATGTTTATTCCGTTTATACAAGAATTAAGATAACTTAAAAACTCTAATTAATGTTAACGTTTATTTTATATATACAGTCCAACCAGAATTCACATTTCTAATTCCACAAGCGCTTCCAAGTATCATTCACTATGGGAATTCGGGTAACAATTAACAAAATTACAAACAGACATTAAATGTAACTAACAGACGTTAAAAGATAAAAGCAGACATAAACCTTTAAGAGCAAACAACCATTCGGACAAAAAATGAACAGACGATAAAAAACTAAATACAGACACACAAAAAACAAAAACAGACATACTATTTAAATAACAGACGTTAAAAGAATAAAAACAGACGCTTTTCAAAACAGACGGACAAAATACAAGAACTAACAGACGCTAGAGGTCGTTGCAATGCTTTATCGGGAGGCCGTAATAAGCGGAAGGGGTTTTTTTGGTATATTTTTGGCTATAACTTTTGAACGGATGAATATATCGATGTTATTTTAACGGATTCTGAGAGATAATAACAATTTCTGCGTAATGAATATTAAATGATTTAAATTATCTTGATTTAAATTATTTAAAACTTGACCGGAATGGTAGTCTATCGTAGAATTCCGTACAGTGAAATTTCAACTTTAGACTCAATTTGTAAAAACACGCAAAACTCCTGTCAATATTAGTTAATATATTCCTCTAGCATTTTTTATAGCAAATTCATTGATATAAAGTCTAATATGTATTAGGAAAGATAAATATATTTACACTTGATCAAAACATTGATTGGTAAGATTTGCTTAGGTTTCTGGTAAGCTAACTGGTAAAATTCAACGTATATCGTTTAAAGATATATCAAAGACTATATAAATCCAGAAAATATACCCATCCATATATAACTATTTAACGTATATTACAGCTCTCTATTTTGTAAGAAACGTTAGCGGAGCAAACGATTTACCTCGTATGGATAAGTTTACAACGAAACATATGTCATCGTACAATGTATCCTTTTTGCGCCAACTTTGCGAAAGAAGCGAAATAATAATATAGGGTTATTGCATGAATATTGGGAAATATTTTCCCAAGCAAGTGTTATATTGCACGAGCTTGCGAGTGCAATATAGCATCTTGAGAGGGACAATATTTTCCAATATTCATGCAATAACCCTTCTATTATATAGTAATTTTTTTGTGCTTTAAGTGATTATTCATTATCTTTACTATTTTGTAATATTTTACTAGGTCCAATATTATCATATTTTCACTTGGTCAATATTACAGATATATATTTTTTTATGTAGATTTACATATAATAAAAACAGATTTTTTTTTCAATTTTGTGTTTTTATTTGTTGCTCCTTATTGTTGTGAATATATGGCCACACACTCGAATTTCGTCCATACTCGAAATTTGGCGATTACCCTTCATTCGTCAATGTAAAGAATGATCCAAAGGCTAAATTACTTTTAAAATATCTTGCATTTATTGCTCAAACCAAATGACTCCTTAATAATTAAATACAATGCGTTTCAGCTAAATTAACGTCCGTTAAAGCGACACACTTTCATCGCCGAAATTCGAGTGTACTACTACTAGCATAAATTCCTGCTTTGAAACGAGCCACTTGTGCGATATTTTAATCCAGTTTTGTTTTAGTTTACACTAGATTTATTCTTTTGTTGGCCTAGGAAATTTACTTTTATCTACAATCGAATTCACTTGCATTTGTTCAGTTTCAAGCGGTTCTGCTAATTTTCCCCTCGAGAGCAGATCATGTATGTCTCTTTCGGCCATGTTTGTTTACCAAAACAACAGTAAAGGCCTAAAATATAAAAGCCGATGTTCGGAACACATCTGTACTTTTCCCGGAAATTACTTAAAAGGCCGAGATTCAGTGTAAAATATGAAAATATACTGCACTTTATTGCTATATGAAATACAATGGGGAAAAAATATTACTATATAATAACAATAGCTATTGCTTTGATCTCCTAGTGGCAATGTATTTTCATGAATTGGGGATTTCTAAGGTCTGTAGGTTTTTAATTGTACATAATAAACGTTGGAATTTTGTAAGTGAAAACTTTGTAGTAATTTATTATACCCCCGAAAACTTGTTTGGGGGTATATAGGAATCACCCTGTCAGTTTGTCTGTCTGTCCGTCTGTCCACATCCCTTGTAAGCGCTTCTCCACCTAAACCTCCTGACAAATTTTGATGAAATATTACATGAAGGAAGTACATCATATGTAGATGTGCATGAAGAATTTTCGTCGCTGTCGGATATTATTCAGGGGGGATAATTGGACTTAGACTTTTTAATTATAGTATTCGGTGGGAGACCTCGTAAGCGCAACTCCTCCTAAACCGTTTGACAGATTTTGATGAAACTTTACATGAAGGAAGTAAATTATATGTAAATGTGCATGAAGAATTTTCGTTGCTGTAGGATATTATTCATGGGAGATAATTGGACTTGAAAGCGAAGCGGTGTTATCCCTTTATGAGCCTGCTCACAGTCCACACTTGTTATAAATGTCTTGATATTTATACTTACATTATCATATAATCTTACCCGACGTAATAAATCCGTTTTCCTATTGAGACGTTAGGTTTTTACAAAACGCCCATCACTCTAATATCGAAAAAGTCGAATGCTCTGGCAAAATTTTTGATATAAACATCGAAAAAGTCAAACGTTCTGGCATTTTAAATACAATACTACCACTTCTAAAGCTGGTTATGACGATGATTCAAACAAACTAAACTCCATTCAACACAATCTTTATAATTGAATAGATCATCTAAATATTGAATTAAACAGTAAAGAACTTCAAAGATTAAAATACATGTATAGTATTTTTGCCATAATTTAAAAAACAACTTTGTTTTTGGCTATTATTGTTCAACGGTATAAGGAATTGATACACTTTTCACAATTTAACAATCCATTTACTCAACAAATTCCTTGTTCAAGAACTTCAACTTAAAAATGGCATGTGATCCTTTATTTGTTCTTTTTCTTAAAAACGGGATTAACGTTCTCATTGATTGACTATCATCTTTTAGCAGTCTGAATCTAAAATTAATTAAACAAATTCATTATTGCAAAGACAATACCACAATTAATAGAGCTAGTTTAAATAGATACAAACCAATCGTTCCTTATTTTTTTCAAATCTTGTTGATTTACAAACCAGTTTATATAAATTTGTTTTCTCAGTTAAAAATATGTAATAATAAGACAAGAAACATAAAAAAGTATTGTTTAATTTTTTTAGGTTTTAATTGTTGACTAGATTTTGTGCTTTATAGATGTCGGATAAAATGCTTGAATCAGTATACATTATTAACCATACCTGTATTTATTCTGAACCAAATAAACATGTATATTGTAATTGTGTACAAGTACATGTATGAAATTGTATTAATCTATCATTCTGCTTTGAGGCTGAAGGATCCTAAAATAAACAAAGATTTACCTCCAAAATGTCCACGACCAAGCAGTTTGCTGAAGCAACCGTAACTTTTGATGACCAAACAGTTTGCTGAGGTAACCGTCACTTTTGACGACCAAGAAGTTTGCTGAAGTAACCGTCACTTTTACTGTTATGTTGAGAAAAAGGAAAGCTAACTAAGAGGGCTAAGCCAGGAAAATATTTCCGAGCTACAGATGATGAGGTACATTTCCGTCCTCGTTTATATAAATAATTTTTAGTTGAATGAACCAGCTTACTGTCTCGATGATACCATCAATTAAGGAAACTACTTTTATTTCCCTTTAATCATTTACGCTACATATATAAATAAGTGTGTTATGTAAGAGTATTGTATTTTGAAAGTTATTTGGACATGAATACATGACATGTGCATTGCATGTTAGCATAAATAATTTTTCGCTAATGTATTAGATGTAATTAAAACATGATCGACTTGTTACCAAACTGTTTCAGCCACATTTATATTGAGAATAAGAACATGTTAGCAAATATCAAATAAAACATCAACGGGAACAGATTGACTGGTTACCGAACTCTGTTTCAACTACATAGTATCGAGAATAAGAACATGTTAGCAAATATCAAATAAAACATCAACGGGAACAGATTGACTGGTTACCGAACTCTGTTTCAACTACATTGTATTGAGAATAAGAACATGTTAGCAAATATCAAATAAAACATCAACGGGAACAGATTGACTGGTTACCAAACTCTGTTTCAACTACATTGTATGGAGAATAAGAACATGTTAGCAAATATCAAATAAAACATCAATGGGAACAGATTGACTGGTTACCGAACTCTGTTT
The DNA here is from genome assembly GCA_944474755.1 of Limnoperna fortunei. Classification (NCBI taxonomy): domain Eukaryota; kingdom Metazoa; phylum Mollusca; class Bivalvia; order Mytilida; family Modiolidae; genus Limnoperna; species Limnoperna fortunei. Next base: position 77,544,855 of record OX104116.1, read on the forward strand.
CAACTACATTGTATATATTAGCAAAGAATAAATTAAAAATCAACAGGAAAATGGGATAAAAAAAGATAGAAAGAGATATATAAGATCTAACACCGGTGGGAGGGCAAGACGGGAAAATCTCGGACACCCAAGTGAAAAGATTTCTGGTCTCCAAGGAGGTTCTACCGAGTTGGAGGCCAAAAGAAATCTTTCACGCGGGTGTCAAGATTTTTCTGTCTTGCCCAACCACTGGTGTTTGATTCTATTTCTCACTTATTCGTTTAAAAAATCCGGTTCTGTTCTGTTGGAAGATGGCAACAAATAGAGTTATCTACCCCGAACGTAATCTCCAGTGTACACATGTTGCGTCATAGTGTTTGTTTTGATGTTACCGCTATCATATTGTGGTATATATTGGGCCATGGAAGCTCAGATATGTTGTTTTCATGTTAATATTTAAAAAAAAATATAGTAAACCAACACAACTAAAGCAAATATTTTAAAATTTTTATTGCTAAACCGATAGTTGACGTCACAATACATTTTTACGGGAAACGGAGCGTGAAACTCTTATCTCACCCACGGGTTGAGACAAGGATATCTCAACCGGCTAAAAATAGGTAACACGCTGTCTCAGTAGTGAAAAATATTAATCGATGTATAAAGAGTAGGCAAAAAACACATACCGCACAATTCAAATAATCATTAAAAACAGAACGCTAAATCACAAAAAGAAAAATAAATACTTAACGACTAATTAACAGTATTAAACATAGAATAATTTTGCAAACAACATTATAATCTGACAACCACCTACTCCCATACCCGGCGGGGACATAGGGTGAGAACATGGGACCTCAGAAATTACCATCCCTAACCGATGATTATCGCTGACTTATATTAGATCCTCGCAGCAATTTATATCATTTTATTATATTAAGAACCCCCAAGAATACAAATTAATAGGGCTTTTGGTTAAATACAGAATATCAAGGCAAGTATCAGGTGTGTCCAGGGACAGTCTATACTAGTATAGACTGTCCCTGGTGTGTCCAACGTAATAAAGTCTGTAAAAATGTCCAATATTCCTTTTATCGGTAATTTACATACTGACTAGATAAATTCGTTAATAAATGCAAGTGCTGTGTTATTGACTTTATTGTTAATTTACCAACTGACCCGATTAAAAAGACCATAGTTTTTTTTTAACTTTCTTCTGCCAATCAGCCATTTCTTCTTATTCAGAAGGAGACCAAGCTCAGGTAGTCTGTATTCAACTCCGCCATACATGACTGCATACTTACGTTCTCGACTTGCCTAAGTTATAAATTAGTGTATAACATTATTTCAAATGTTTTATCAAATAAAACAGAAAAACTGAATTGCTACAGTTTGTGAACTGCTATTGAGAACAACAGTAAACGGCCATCCAGTCTAGGACAGGAAGTCACCGATGTTATCTGCTGCCACTGAGGAGACCAGTAAACGGGAATACAGTCTAGGCCAGGACAGTCACCGATGTTATCTGCTGCCACTGAGGAGACCAGTAAACGGGAATACAGTCTAGGCCAGGACAGTCACCGATGTTATCTGCTGCCACTGAGGGGACCAGTAAACGGGAATACAGTCTAGTTCAGGACAGTCACCGATGTTATCTGCTGCCACTGAGGGGACCAGTAAACGTGAAAAAGTCTAGTCCAGGGCAGTCACCGATGTTATCTGCTGTCAATGAGGAGACCAGTAAACTTGCATACAGTCTAGGCTAGGGCAGTCACCGATGTTATCTGCTGTGAATGAGGAGACCAGTAAATGGGAATACAGTCTTGACTACGAAAGTTGACGATTTTATCTGCTGTCACTGAGGAGACCAGTAAACGGTCATCCAGTCTAAGCGAGGACAGTCACCGATGGTATATGCTGCCACTGAGGAGACCAGTTAACGGGAATACAGTCAGGACAGGACAGTCATCATTGTTATCTGCTGCCGCTAAGATTAGTAAACTGGAATACGGTCTATGCATGGACAGTCAGCGATGTTATGTGTTGCAACTGAGGGGACCAGTAAACTTGAATACAATCTAGGCCAATACAGTCACCGATGTTATCAGCTGCCACTGAGGAGACCAGTAAACGGGAATACAGTCTAGGCCAAGACAGTCACCGATGTTATTTGCTGCCACTGAGGAGACCAGTAAACTTGAACACAGTCTAGGCCAGGTCAGTCACCGATGTAATCTGCAGCCACTCACTGAGGAGACCAGTAAACGACCAAGACAGTCACCGATGTTATCTGCTGCCACTGAGGAGACCAATAAAAGGAATAAAGTCATGACCAGGACAGTCACCAATGTTATCGGCTGCCAATGAGGAGATCAGTAAGGTTTGGCATTATCTTCAGACTTTACTGCCTGTCTGTCACACACTATAATAATGTATATTAAACACACTTTTGAAATGAAAATATTTATTGTTTATTTTAATCGACGAGGGTTCGATAAAACAATGAAACTGTTATAATAAAAAAAATTCACAATTTGTGAAATATTTAATATTGTGAAAACCATTTATTTTACATTTTCAAAAAAATCGTACCAAAATGTAAAATTTGTGCAAGAGGTAAAGCTCCGGTTGACGGACCAACACAGAAATAATTAGTTAAATAAAATAATTGTCAAGATTTTAAAAGGAAATTAATTTAAGCCTGATTTAAAATTAGCACATTGCAGAACTAAGGATTTAGACTAAAGTTGATAACTCAAATAAAATTACTAATATTCTTTACTGCTAACAAATAAACCTTTTTACTTTAGGATTTTGATTGAAAATTAATTAGTGAGGAAACATAACTTTGCTGCTTCTTTAACTGAAAAGCCTTTTTGAGCGGATCAACTATATCTCGTATACCGCCCAACAAACACCAAGTTGATCCAAGTTGCAGATAGACTAAGTACTAATGGAACGTGTTATTTGGATTAACATTATAGTAGGTAATAATTACATAAGAAATTAATTTTGTGGATGAATGGCTGCAACAATAACTGTTTCGACTAGAACTTTTAAACATAAAGCAGCATTTTCTAGACCCTAATAGAAATGTCTTAAAGATTTAACTTCACCCTTCAAGGGATAAGACAAATACATAGTGTGATATATGTACAATGAAAAAATTAACAAACCTTAGCTTAAACGTCCGAAATTTTTTTTTTAATTGAGACTACCCTAGAAGCTAAGACAAAGTATTTTGCAGTCCTACCTTAGAGGCCAAATTTCATATCAACCGACAATTCCCGTTTGAAGACATCAGACTGCCAGAACAAATAATCCTCGCATGCTATAAGGTCTATCCTAATGACCAAAAACATAGTCACCCATGGAAAAAGCCAGGCAAGGTGTAGAAATGTCTTAATAACTTTTGAGTGCCAAAATCCCGCTACATTAAGAGTGCTTTGCTGCGACTGCATCATCGTAAAATCTTGATGTTTTTTTTTCATTTTAAAACTGACTTGAATTTAAAAAGACCATAGTTTTTTTTTAACTTTCTTCTGCCAATCAGCCATTTCTTCTTATTCAGAAGGAGACCAAGCTCAGGTAGTCTGTATTCAACTCCGCCATACATGACTGTTTTGTCTGCAACATGTCTAAGCGGTAATTGTCTCTGAGTGCTGTTAGACGGAATCCCACTTCTTCTTCACTCCAAGCTTTTCAGCAAGAAAATGAGAGCAAGATTTGTCCCCTCAGCAATTTGTCGCGCTCATGTTTATTGTTTTATAAATAATTCGCCTTCAGCATTTAACAAATATACGATGGGAGTAAACTCAGAAAAAAACTACTAATAATTAATAATTAATCATGGTAAAAATCATGTGTTTGTTTGCTCCAAGCGGTTAAATGGAAAATTTTGCTACAAACAACACTAAGTGCCTAAACCATTCATGTAAAATCTCACCAATAACTTGAAATTTAAATGTGAGATCTTGTTTCGTTCTATTTTATCATTACTAAAATGTGACGAGAGCTAGGTCTTTCCCTAGCGTTTTAAAAAAGTTCATAGTCTTTGCCGAAAAGCGTGGAAGTCGAGAAATTCTTAAAACACGCTGTTACTATAACAGCTAAGTTCTTAAACATTCAACATTAACGGAATCAAGTAATGTTCAATATTCTTCGTTTAAGGTTATCTGTGTGGTCCTATATAATAGTCATAATACACAATTATTATAATTTATTATAATATACGTCCATATACGTCCATATACGACAAATGTCTCCCTAAGAAAGACACTTTCCATAGTTAGATAAATCTTAGTATAGTAATATTATATCAATAGTCATTCCTCGTTTTGCAATAAAAACAAACATGCAGCAAAAACAAAACATAAAACTAAAGAAAAAATTGTTGAAAAACTGGGTTTGATGTTAAATGAATATTCTTCTGTGAACATTTTTCTAAATTACTGCATTCGGATCAGTGGTTGTAAGTTTTTAGGCCGTCATTTAAACGCATTGTTGTAATAATTATGCTTTATTCTCTGTATTGTTCATTTAATCATCCTCACAAGTCAGGGTTTCTGTGTCCACGTGGAAACATGTGGACACAGAAACCTTGACTTGTGAGGATGCCATTTAATAGAATTCACGAAGTCCCGATGTACAAAATGTGCTTGAGTGCTCTATGTTTTACACTGGCCATTTTAAAGAGAAAAACATTTGCTACATTGCTTGTGGTATCAAAAAGTTTACTTCAAGACAAGCAAACTTAAAATATTTAACTAATCTCTAAAGAGTAAACATTATACTTTAACAATTAAACCTTTACTTTATATTAATGAATGTGGTAGGCAGCGAGTCTCAGCAGGATAACCAGTACTCCGGATATCGTTTTAAGGTTATATACGTGCTAGTGGTCTGGAAACGCTTAAATCAATTCAAACCCGCAACATATTTTTTTATGACACTGTTCCTGTAATGCGTGTCCTAGTCTTTTCCAGTGATTGATTCATTTCTGAGTTTTGAGTTTGGTTTACCTCCCTTTAATAAGTCGTACGCTCATTGGGGTCTTATAGAAAGAAGGAAAGAATTAGAAATATTAGGACAACGGAACATCAAAAGAGATGTTGAGAGCGCGAGAAAAAACTATTAAGCAAAAAATTAATCAATAAACCGTAAAACGTAAAACACAACAATCTACATACACAATAGATAAATACTAAACATGTAGCTTTTTGAACAACTAATATCAAGTGTTCTGGATTGGTAAGCATATCCTGTGACTACTGTAGGGTTACTCTTTTTTAAAGTCAATGTGTGTGTAAATCCTGTGTTAAAAATGTGCAAGTGGAAATACTGGTGTAATTCAAGACATCCTAAAGTTATGACACTAACTAAGAACTCCAATCTTACGGCGCTGATTTTAGACAGTGACCCTTCAAATCGTTTTGCCATACCTGTTTTAAGTTACATAACAAGGCTTTGTATGTTCCAACAAAGCACCCAGATAAACAAGTTGTTGTCTGCCCAATACTTATCAAATTTTATACGTTTGTGCTTCCATTAGCGGATGGAGTTTTTTGTTTATTTTTCTTCTTATTATTCTCATGCATTTCACAATTCAAACAGTACTAGTACAAGCCCTTACGATTGCAATTCTGAAATCTGATCTTACTTTTGGTGAAATTCTAGGAAAATGAATTACTCGTTCACAATGCAAAAATAGAAATAAACAAAATTCGGAAAATTTCGGCATTGACCTGTAAAAGCTTATTATAGACATATAAATACTGAAAACGTGATTATTTCTTTGTGATACTATAGTCAAGTCATTGTATTCCGCGTGGGGGAAAGGAGGGGAACGAATACTCGCAAAGTTCGAGTTTCGGATAAGAACCAGAAGTTAATGTTTTGTCACTTCAGCTGAAAATACAGACTAGAATAAACCAATATCTAAAAGCAAAAGAGACATAAAAATTAAGCAATCTATTTTGGAAGACCAACGTTGTTTACACAGAGACACAAGGTAACTTTCGAAAATAGTAAAGACATGTATTATTATTTATAATAATAAGTGTTCAACTTATTTCATTGTGTACAGGAAATAGAAATTTTCATTCTCTGGGAAAAACTGGATGCCCGTTTTCAACAACATTGGATTGTACCTGGTTGACGTAGTAAAATAAAATTAAAAACCTACAGTTAGCAATTATGTCCAGAAATGTGGCATAAATTTGACACATTCACATTTGTAACCCTGATATTAGTTTGGTTACACACAAACCGCAGAAGGAACTTTGGAAATAAATGTAATAACCGAGACGAACGAGACGGTGTGGAACGATATACAATACGACAGAAAAACCACAAGTAAATGTTGAACCCGGGAGATAAAGTAGAACGAAAAACAATAGCTCAGAAGGAACATTTGTAAAGTAAATAATATACCCGAGAAACGGGTAAGTTGAACTTAATACCGTACAACCGAGAAAACATTATGGAACCTTGATGACATAGTGGAACGAAATAAACTGAAAGAACTTTTGTGACTGAGTGAACGAAATACAATACGACCGAAACAACATTGGAAGTTAGTGATATATCTGGGTGACACAGTGGATCAAAATGGCACGGAGAAACATCGGAAGAAAATGCAAATAGGGCTGCGCTAGGTGTCTTCCGCTAAATCCTGTTTTGTCAAGTACTGCCTGTTTTACTGTCAATGGAGGAAGTTCTCCCTAACTAGGCGGTTTTGATTTGGATAGCTAGGCCTTGTAATTAGCAAACTAGAAACTTAAAAAAAGTTCAATATACTGTAACCCTTTAAAATCGACATTAGAAAGTAAAAATTCAACAATCACCGTCTGTAAGGATGTTGACGGTTTTTAATGCAAGATGTTCTGTCCAGTTCATGAACTTGAATTCTCCACGTAGCGAATATCAAGCCAACATGTATGATTTAATCTTAGACGTAGAAATGTGCAAGAAAAGTTAAGGGTACATTATAGAATAAAAGCAGTTAGTTAGATAATTTTAGTTTTTAGCGTATTTACAAGTCTTAAGCTATTAATGTTGGCTAAGTATGTGATTTAATGAAGTCCTAATATAAGTAAACCATAGATCAATCAATTCTGACGTATTATATCTAGACATCGGAGAAATCATCCTACCAAGTCAGGGGTTCCGAGTCCGCGTTCGCTCCATCATCACCCCTGACAACATACATATATATTTTTCGGGTCTGAGTGTCGCCATCTGGCGGTGACCGGAGTTAAAATCAGCCAATGAAATTTATCGTAACCTTCGCCTAATGTTTACATGTAAACAAAAAAGTCTGCGCCCTGTATCGTGGATTTTTTTTAACACAGATTCCCCCTGGACCGCAAAAAGAAGCTGTATGAGCGATGACAGCTGCATGGAACCATTTGTTTTTCAAATGAAATGAGGACGACTGCAAAGCCAATGGCATTTAAAAATTTGCATACGAATACTTCCATGTGTTGAACGTGATATTGATAAAGTAGTGGACTATAGTATAGAATGAAATGGAGTTATGTGCAGTATGGACTCAGTATGTAAAAGCAGTAGTTAATGATTCAATCCTAATTACAAATTAGACAATTAAAATTTTCCATAATCCGGACGTACTTCTTAGAACTGAAAAAGGACTGAGAAAGAGGTGGTGAAGTAACCCAAAACGAGATTGTTTTAACACGGGACAGATCTGTCAGTGACAGAAGAATGTCAATTTGTAAATATTCCAACCAAAATTTGTTCATTTAATTGGATTATATGTGATTTAAATTTTACAACACATTTAGGTTGACATTTACATGTATTACACACCTGTATATAATCTTCAACACATCATCACATGCAAGACTTAAGTAAAATTTAGTGAACAGTTTTACATTTGGTTAATTATGCACCATGTTAAAACTAATGATTATAGGAGGAAAACATACAACTTCAAAATGGACATGGATAATGTTTTAATAATATACTGTACATGTAAGAATGTGAGGGATATTAAAAATTGATCATGCAGCACACTAGTCAAACTTAAAAGCAAATTTCCTATTCTGACTGATTTATATATTATGTGTACTAGAATAAAAGATAAAATGTATTCATGTTCATGCATATGGATTATGTTCATAGTTTCAAAACCTGTTGCAGATGATCACATTAATTTCCATTTCATTTTGTCTTATTTTTATTTGTTTGTTGTGTTCATCCTACTTTCAGAAATTTTTCAGCTTTATAATGCCATGTAGTTTTTATTGGGGTGGAAGCCGGTGCACCAGGAGAAAACTCCTAACTTTCCACAAGGTCCAAACGTGTCAAGAAATCCTGAAAAAGTCTTGGAATTTATCAGTATAAAAAATTACAACAAAGTTCCAGGCGAAAAATTTCTACTGTGCCTCAATCTGATATTTTGTGTTAAATTGCAAGTGTCAATTACACTGTCATGCTAGAATGACTAGAATCATTCATGGAAAATAGTCACATAGTTCTTGACAAGTCATGGAATTTTTACACAAAGAATTAGTATGACCATGTTTCGATAGAAAAAACTGGCAATCTTTGTCAGTCGACATAGGAGTCAAGTACACCCTGCCAGCAGCTAATTATATAAGCCCAACCTGCAACCTCAGTGTTGATAGTGTGATCAATATTAAATGACAAACTACCTCAACTACTCTGACACCTGTCTTATAATATTCAATCTCAGAGTGATTTTAATGACCTGAAGTGAAATAATTTTTTTACATACTAGTACATGTACATGTATTTCATGGCAAGAATGTGTCAATGACACTGGCATGCTAGAATCATTCATAGGAAATGTCACATAGTTCTTTACAAGTCATGGAATTTTTAGACAAAGAAGGAGTATAGACCATGTTTCGGTAGGAAAATTGGCAATCCTTGTCAGTTAAAATATGAGTCAAGCACACCCTGCCAGCAGCCAAGCCCAACCTGCAACCCCTATGTTGACGGTGATCAAAATTAGATGACTTAACTACCTCAACCACTATGCCACCGAGTCCCTGTCTAATAATATTCAGTCTCGGAGTGATTTTAATCAACCCAAGTGGAATAATTTTTCATATACTAGTACACGTACATGTGTTTCATGACAAGAATGAGACTTGTATGGTACTAGTTTACATATACTGTATGTACCTTATCTGCTGGACTAGTTAAAAGAATAAACCCATGTTTTTTTAAGCAAAGGACTGGATGGTTATGAATGAAGTGCTAAGTTAATTAACAAGGTGTTCTAAAAGTATACAATAAGTGGCAGAAAAAAATAAAAATATAAAACAATGCAAACAGTTCAATAACAGATAATATTTGTAAACCCCTGGGTGTTGAATCACAACCAGCTGCTTCATTCAGGGTAATAGGACCTCTTAGCAGATCATAAATTGTCACATGAGCTACATAATTGTATCTAAGAATAATTTATAAGTACTGGTATGCTTAATACTAGACCACAATTAAAGGTTGATGATCTGCTTATTAAAGTTCTAGAGGACCCAATTAACAAAAACATGGACTTTAAGTGTCCTATTTGGGGGAAATGAAAGTTAAATATTATTGCAAGTCTAACTTAACTAAATTGACAAATACATTTAGTTTTTGGCTCAAATTGGGGTTTTAAAAAACTGTATTGGTACTCTTGATTTTGCATATTGAATCTGAGGGGCCTTGGTCACCGAGTGGTCAAGGTAGTTCGTCTACTATTGATCACGTTGTCTGTCAACACTGAGATTGCGGGTTCGATTCTCACTGCAGGCAGGGTGTACTCGACTCCAATCTTAATTGACAAGGATTGCCAGTTTTCCTACCGCAGGTCGGGGGTTTTCTCCGGTACTCCGGCTTCCTCCCCCAATAAAAACTGGACGCCATGATATAGCTTAAAAATTGCTGAATGTGGCGTTAAACACCATCAAACAAACAAACAAACATATTGAATCTGTTGATACAAGATATATTTCCAAGTAACTTGTCCTATCAATATAGTGTAGTTTTGAGAACAAGTATATGGTCATGTTTTGGAATTGAACATGAACTAGTACACATAAATCTTATTATTTACTTAAATACTGCTTACTTAAAAGGAATAAATGCAAAAGCTGCAAGTGCAATTTTTTGACTGTGACAATGGTACTTGTTTTTAATTATTCAATAAATATGCAAGACATAGAATTAAAACCAAGCTTACAGCAAACTGTCTTATGCTGGGGTTTGTCATAATATATACTTGTATGGCAAACTATGTAGTTCTCCTTCAGGGTAAAATGGGCTGTGATTCTTGTATGTGTATTCAGCTTAAAGTCTACATGGCAGGCAGCTTAGTTATGACAGTGTATGGGATGTAATTTAGATTGTTTAACTTGTTATGGTACAGGCCCATAAGGTCTAAAATCAAACTAAATGTGCAATTGCAAAAATTGCAAGTTGTTGAAGCTTGTCTATATATATCAAAGGAATATTCTTTTGGTGTAATGCAGGCAAATACAATATAGCGTGTACACCATGTATGAAAAGATTGTGAATGCTAAAAACGGCTAAACTTTCTAGTGTCCCATTTCATTGATCCCTCAATTTATATCAGCAGACACTGAATTATACTTTGTTAATAACAATTATCAAATAGTCACATACAAGTTGTTTGTTTAAATAGAACTCGATGCCACTTTCAGTAATTTTTTATCTATATACTGATATCAAGTTTTTATTTGATGGAACTAGGCAGAAGTACCCAGTAAGTGTATACACAAGTACTGCTTTGGTATAAAAGTCAATATTTTGTTGAAATATTTCAACAGTAGATCATTAACATCTTTAATTTCTCGATTTTTTACATCTGTAAAAGGTACATTTACATGTATAAATAACCAATCACATCCTTAATGCAGACTTGTTGTGGGTGGGGGAGGGGTGGGGGGGGTGGGGGTAAGGAAATAATGCGAGGTCTAAAATATAATACTGCTTAGAACCCTTCCTTTTTCCCTATATGCTCTTTTTTGCTCAGTTTGGAATTACTGACTGTGTGGTTCTTCTGGAGTAATTGTGTCCAAAAAAATACTACCACCCTCCCTCCTTTTTTCTACAAAAAGTAGTAGGTCCCTACAGAAGAGTCATATATTGAAACTTGCTTACATAGCTAATGTCTTGTTACATATATGGATTAATAAATAATTCACGTAGGCTGTGGTTTATCATTGTTTTACAACCGGGATAAAATAATACGACATAAATGGTCATTCCCCGTTGTAAAACAATGATAAACCACAGCCTCCGTGAATTATTTCTATTCTAATAAGACAATTACGGTACATTTATAATATTTTCGTACCTATAGGAAACATCATTTTCGCCGTGAACTGGCTGTTCCGTCAATGAATACACAATATATTGCAACGGATAATGATAGCGCGTGTCGCTATTATAAGATTTATACGTCATACGCAATAGCTTTCCGGTGGGAGTTACAGTTTTGTTATTGGAACAGCCATTTAAATCACGCCCTCCTCAGCGCGTGTTGCTCATAGGTAAATCATTTTTTTACCACAGTTGTGGTCTCAAAGATTTTAAAGCACGTCATATTAGAAAATAAGATTAACATTACTTACGATTTATAGTACAAACATACAAATATAAACTTCGTCTTCGTGGAATTGACAAGGTCCAAAATATTCGCGAAGAAAATAAAAAAAAATTCTAATATGACGTCCTGCTTTCGCTACGTAAGCAAGTCAAACAAAGCCGTGTTAAAATTCAAATAAATTTAGTTTGCAAGTTGTTGTTGCAGTGTGTAAAATTTTATTTAAAAGCTATAACTGTTAATATAGTTGTTATTTTAAGTCCGATTTCTGAGATTTGCATAATTTAACATACTATTAAATTATGTTGATCACAACTCTAAATTACGACACACGGGAGGTACGCGGAGCCAATCGTACATTATTTTTCCGCTTGAATGCTTCAGTGTACTATATTTCTCATAATCGAAATAATTCATAGAAACAATACTTTATTGTCGTTTTAACATGGGTGGGCATTATATTCGTGATATTTTACACTTCGCTATTGCTAGGGGCAAAATATTCCAGAATACAATGCCCACCCATGTTAAACGACAATAATATGATATTATTACGTGATGATTTCTGTATTGGCCTAGTTATTGGTCCAAGGCTTGCTGTATTGGCCTGAAGCACAGCCGAAATACAATACAGCTGGCCAAGGACCAATAACTAGGCCAATACAGAAATCATCACGTAATGATATCTTTATTAATTAACTAGTCCAAATCTCTCAGGCCAATACAGGTTGCGATAAGGCCAATACAGGACGAACTAGGCCAATACAGGGCGAATCAGGCCAATACCGATATTTGACTAGTTAATTCCGTATTGGACTGGTTCAGCAAAATATATCATATTGGCAGTTTAACTGTTATTTAAGCGAATATTACAGTAGTTAATTAATCAAGTATGGTATCTATGGATTATTTCTTACTTTATAGTTATGGTCGAAACCAGGTCAATATTGAATTCCGCTGCACAGTAGTCAAGCGGAACTATTGCAATTTATCGTGACCAGAAAGTTGTTGTTAGACTAATCACGCAAAAGTCTATTTATATAATAATGTCTTATATCTCTCTTATTTCGATTTAATTGAAGTATGTGTGCTATAAGTTATTGTGTGTTTTAGGCTTATTAACATTGTATTATTATTGTGTACACTAATACTTTCAACTTACTTATGTTTTCTGTGACCTGAAACACTTGTATGTGAGCATACTGAGTTATCTTTCCTAGTATACATTATTATTATACTTGATCCTGTCATAGTTTGTCATATATTACATACCTAAGTACGTTATTTTCCTTATATTCACAGATCAGTGTAACAGTTTGCATTAGTGAAAAATGTACACATACATATATTTAGATTTCCTTTTCTTACACAAACATTTATGCATTATAGTTTTTTAGCATACTTCATACTTCATTTTTATTATTTTTCGTAAGTTTGTTGCTTAAATTTTACATAGAACATTGATTGGTAATCATTTAGATTTTTTTATTCTATGAACTTTTACATCGCTTTTACTTCTATTTTTTTATTAATTTTAGTTTGATTTTAAGTACTTGATCAATTGATTACATTTTTAAAGAGAAATTGATTTTATTATTTGTATACAGTTTTAAATTTTTCATAGTAATGAGAATACATGTATTTTTCTGTATTGATTTGAAAGCACACACATTACTATATTACTGTGAAATGTTAAATATTTACTGGTTAGATTGATACCTTTATTGGATATAAACACAGCTACGTTGGGGGATTTGAAACAGGTCTCTGGTATTTGAGACAAAAGAACTCAAAACAATATCCAGAGAAGAACAGAGAACGATGGTTATTTATATTGATTTAACGAAGATGTCCGACTTCACAAATGCCATCTTGGATTCAGGAAAGAGCGAAAAATTGCGGTAATTAAACCCCGACCGTAAGTTAATGCACAAGAGAGAATGTTTACCGACGACCAAGAAGTAAAAAAATGTATAAACTATTCATAATCTTCAGTTATAGTTTGAAAGTCTAAAGAAAGAAAAAAATCACGCAAGTTTTCTCTATGCAAAAGAAATTTGAACAAAATTAAATTTCAAGATTAGACTAAACAATCAAGAATACGAATTTGACAAAAATACTAAGAGAAAATGAGGCCGAACATGTCAAAGAAGTGATTCACGAGACAGAGATGAGTTGAGACCAAAGCTTCAAGAAAGAGTTTATTCTAATAAGAACACCAAAGACCGTCTTGACTCACTTTATTCTACCAGAACAAAAGGCTATAAAATCGTATACAAGTGACACAAGTAGAGAAAAACAGTATTTTCAAAAGACTATAAAAGACCAAACAAGAAACACAGGGACCGATGGACCATGTCCGTCTAAGATTTGCAATTTTCATGAAAAATAATGATTGGAGACTACATTATGCTCAGTTTCAACCACACCGTTACAATTGGTCGAATCAAGACTAACTTGATAAATTGATAGAGTGTCTCAGACAGTTCTGTAAAATTTTAGGCAGAAAAGGCCAAGGAGTGTCCAAGATATTTGTGATGCCCCCTAAGAAACTGTATGCAAGTAGAAACCAGGGTTGGTAGAAATGATCTACAGAATGTAATAAGACGGCAGTTACAAGACATTAGACAACAGCCTGAGGAGACCTTGTAAGAATATACATATTCAAAGACAAAGAACTGGATGGATATCTAGACACCTCTTAATACAAATTGTTGCAAATGATGCTTTTATGACAGGTTGTTTAAATAAATAGTCTATTATTTTATAGGCTTTTTAAAAAGGTAAAGAAAAAAGCCAGACCTAATTTAAATAAGTATTATTCTGATTTTCCTATATAGCAAGTGTTTATCGATATTCTAGAACCCCTCCCACTTACACCTGTTGGTAAGGAATATATTCTAATGGACAAATTTACCAATGATTAGAGTGTTATCCTCTTCCAAATCAGTCTGTAGAGGTTCTTGCAAAAGCTTTCATGGATTGCCCAGTTGAACTGCATTCAGATTAAGGCAGAAACATAGCTCATCTTTGTAATCTTCTTCAAATCACCAAAACCAGAACATCTACATATCATCCATTGTCGAATGGAACGGGCAAATTGATGAAAGATACAACCGCACCCTGTTGAAAGCCCAGTGATTTTTCAATAATAATAATCAAATTAGTACGACAGCTTGCTAGTTCAATGTGCGATAAGATCAGCAAAAATCTAAAGTGTAATGTGAAAGGACTGGACTGCACTGCCTACGTGAAGGAATTTACAGAAATAATAATTGACATAGCAATTCAAAACATCACAAAAACACAGAAGAAACCTGTGATTTTAAAATGCACTAGTCAGTACAATGCTGCGGACGCGCTAGACAAATGAAATCAGTAGTCAAATGTTCAACAACAAATGTGAATGTGAACAAATGTGTAGAACGAATAATCGTACCCTCGTTTTTTTGGCGAGGTTAATCCGACAAATCACAAAATAAACTTCGGATTTTAACGGCAGGAAAATTCGACCTACCTCGTGTGTGTAAGGCCAGCTGATCAAAGAAAGATAGTGACTTATTTTTCCAGATGACCATCACGATGTTGATACTGATACTACCTTTTTTATCAAATACCTACAATGTGACTACAATGAGAATTAGGCGCAATCCAGTATATTCGCTGAATTATAAGGATTACCATATTTTTCTTCTATCAACTGTATATTTATAGATATATATTTTATAATGTACACCATATATGAATTATGTATTCAGTTCTAGTTTGAAACAGTATTTTGTTTTGTTCTATTATATCTTGTGTTACATGTCTACTGTAACGTGTTTATTACAGAAAATGAAAGACAACACTTCATTACAGATTATGTGGCTGACGAAGATGGCAGTCAAATTCACATGTATATATTAATGTGAAACAAAGCAATATAACAAAGGTAGGGTGAATACATTATGTCTGAGCAGATGCACTAATGTCGGAAAACACGTGATTCGTACCCATATACCTTGGTATGTGGTAACCTCGTCACCATGGTGGGAGTGCAGAGCTCAAAATGAGTCTAATATAGTTATTAGTCTTATCAGAGAAGATTATAAATACAATGACATGGAAATTAATTTGTATCATATTTGTTTGAGAAGTGGATGTTCTAGGTAAATGGCATATTAGAACAGCTACGTAAACAACGACTTCATATACAAAATTATTCGAATTTGCCACATCAAGTTCGATTTCAAAAAGATCTCAAACCATCCGTTCAAGATCTTGACATGAAGGTCATAAAGATATTCTTCGACTTCAACAACATAGAATGTACTTCTTCAACACGTAGTGTTTTCATTAATACACTGGAGACTATTTGCTGCACACATAAAACTCGGAAAAATCTGTCTCGTTTAAAAACAAACTTTCCGTCAATGAACCTGTTCCGGTTAATACCCTCTTTGTCTCTCATTTTCACCTAGACATGCTTTAGAAAAAAACAACAACATTCAAGAACTTCCAATTTACAGGTGATATTTGGCAGAGGAGGAATATTTGAATTGTTAAATTTTCAACTACTGTTTTCCAAGAAATTTGCCTTATATTACGGAAAAATCGATAATCAATACAGATTAAAGCTTTCATATATAAAGGTAGACAGTGGTAAATGTTTTCGCTATAGTCGAAAATACTAGCATTCCTGTGATTTGCATACATTTCTAACATTCCTCGGCATTCACAGGGGCTAGGAAATTAATAAACTTTCATTCATCATTAAAATATATATGCGATATATATCCTTTTTCACTAGTTCGAATATTTTGAGACTCTCCCACTTTTACATGCACTTTCTAATGCAGTCAATGTAAAAATACTAAATTGTTTAAAAATTACCAAAATTTTCTCTTGCAAGATCTGAGAAAAATTGTTTACCACTTTTAAAACTTAATTTATGCAGGAGGTACAGACAAAAAATTGTAAACATGTAACCACAATTTTCTCTTGCAAGATCTGAGAAAAATTGTGTACCACTTTTAAAACTTAATTTATGTAGGAGCTACAGACAAAAAATTGTAAACATGTAACCACTATTGACCAAATCAGAACACAACGTAGTATTCAGTGCTGTACTATGTAGGGTACACCATCTAGTAACCTGTTACTGGTACATATTTACTACTGTTATATCTTTGTATTGTTTTAGAAAAAATATATAAACTGAAGGCATAACACAACTCACATAAAACTCACAACACCTTAATCCTGAATTGATGATCTCTAACGGTATAACGCCAATCAGCTATACGAAGATGGACTTTGCTCGTAAGCAAATATTTATACAATACGGTCAGAGCGAAACACGCATTATGGCTCTTGTGCTAGATGAAGGAACGTGTTACAAAGTATCACCGAAATAGAAAAAAACAAAGTATTTTAAAGTTGAAAAATTGATTCGAGATAAACATCTTGATATTGTCAACAGTATGTCAATTACAGAATAAAAGGCTCTGAAGATTATCGAGATCAATTGAAACACGAAATGACTGATCTTATCCCTGATATACCGGAAGTCGCCATACACACAGGTTGTCACTACATATCAAACGCTATAAGTAATCGACGAGATGACATTATAAGCGAACACAAAAGAGGTAGAAATAGAGTTGAACCGAAACCTACAACTACGAGTACTTAGCAGGCATACTCCATTACGATGAACAATCCTAACTCCAAGAACCAATTTATCTGACTAACCTCAAAAACTTTCGATCACAAGGAATTCATTCGATGCCACTTTCGACAACGATATTCATAATATAACAATTCATGTCGCACCAGATTCAAATGACGACAGCATCACGGAAATGAAAAAGGCTGCACAAGCAGGGACCTCAACACAAAGTACAGTCAAAACTTCGATGCAGAAGAAAGTTTCGGTAGATACACACGATTCTTTGTCGGACTGTGTTTGTGAAGGGCGCTCCAAGGGCAAGAATATGATAAGGAGTGACTGGTGTCGAGTATGGTGCCATGAAACGTGCGTTGGTGTTAACCCTCAAGACTCAATAGGGTTCTGGGTCTGCCCATTTTGTAGATATTTACCGAAAATAGTACAGAAAATAGAAAACCAACTAGAACTAATTTCACAAAACAGTGAAATGTTTCGTCAGGTTGTTAAGAAAAATGAAGAACTGTTGGAGCTTCAAAATGAGAACAATAGGCTTAGACATATGATACAAGACACCTCGTTTAAAGATCGTCTAAACAACGACCACCAGAAAGTTTACAAAGAAGATTTAAGAGATGAAAGAAACGTCAATTGGAGTTTGAACAGGTGACCGAAAGTAAGAAACCGAGTGGTACACTTCTTGCAAGAAGTTCGGTGACACGTGACGTAACGTCAAAGAAATATGACATTAATCCACCTCCAATATGCGTGCGTGGGGGTCATGTCGCCGAAATCACTGCAAAGATACTTCAGCTTCCGGTTGATACTAAGCTCGAAAACATCATTCTTCAGGTTGGTAGCAACGACTGTTCCAACAAGAACTTTAACACGGTGACATTTGAAGAAGACTACACTAGCCTCGTCAAAGTTTGTGCTTCCGTATGTGAGAACGTAGTTATATCTGGCCTCTGTCCTCGTCTTGACGACAAAGAAGGAAACTTGAATAAAGGAAACCAGATCCTTTCTAAAATAGCAAACAACGAAAACTGCTACTTTGTTGAGAACGACAACTCTTTCAGATTCCTAAGCGGAGCGGTGAATATCAAGTTATACAACACTGACGGTATCCACATTAACGTTAATGGCTCAGAGAAAATCGCACAGAACTTGGGCATGAAAAGAAGAGAAAAGGTATCGAAAACTAGACGAGAACATGAGAAACAAAAGCATTTTACTTCTCAGCAACATCAACAGAACAGGAACACCACCAATATAAAGAAGAGACAATTTATACACAAAAAGAACACAGGCGTGAAGGATACTAAGAGAGTTAATGTACACGAATAAGGTAACAGTAATCATATGGATAAGTTAGACAATGAATGCATCAAAAGTTCATTTAAATGATGGTATTGTAATGAATCTGGCCATACTGCATCTGTTTGTAGGCATGGTGACTATGTTATGTGTCATAATTGTAAGGAATTAGGTCACAAGGCAAAGCATTGTCAAAAGGTAACTGCCTCTCATTAGGAAAAGGGCCAATAATAGTAATAGAAATGTCAAAGTTCATAAGGTTTTTAAACATAAAAGAGGTGGTAAATTAAAAAACGGTTAAGATAATATTGTAATTGATTTTTTTAATATTAGAGGTTTAGGTAGTAAAACATATAAACATAATAAACATTTAGATGATAACCATTATGCTATATTTGGTGCTGTAGAAACGTTTCTAAAATCTGACAACAGACCACCTAACCTTAGTAAAAACTTCAAATAGGTTGGTAAATGTAGAAAAGGAGGGACTAGAAATGGGGGCCTATGTCTATGCATTAGATCCGATATAATGATATTGGATGAAAACCTGGTCAATTCTCTGAATGATAAACATGAAAGACCGTGGACGTTAGTCAGATTAAACAACACCAAGGTTGCCATTGGTGTAGCATACTTTCCTAATGACGGAAGTCTAAAACTGATGAATTATTGTTTGAACTGCTTGAAAACACAACTGAATTCCAAGTCTTGGATATGAAACTATATTAATGGGGGATTTTAATGGTAAATGTATAATTAAATGTCCTCTTTCTGGTTGCAATGTAACATCAAATAATATAGCTTCCTACAATGGAAATAGACTTTGTCAATTTATTGAAGCTTCTGAACTTAGGTTGGTTAACACCTTACCGTGTTGTAGAGGGTTATACACTAAAATTATGAATTCCCAAAGATCCACCATTAATTATATTTTAATGTTTAATAACCTAATAGACAATGTTATATCAGCCTATGTAGATGAAGAAGGTATCTTTAACCTTAACAGCGACCACGTTATTTTAACTTTAAAGTTGAAGAGTTTTAATAAACTAAAAATAAGGTCAAGACCAAAATTCACTTGGAAAATTAAGGAAGATACAGATTGGGACTCATTCCGGTCTTTTTTAATTATTGAACTTAGAGATTGGAAAGTGTCCTATTTTAATGGCATCGTTAAACAGTTATGGAATAGCTGGAAAAATAAGGTTTGCGGGGCCGCTGAAATTTCCATCGGTAAAAGTAAAAACCATTTGATTTCCGTTCTTTTTGGGATATAGACCTACTTATTAAATCTCGACAAAGTGTCAACCGGTTGAAACGGATTCACGATAAATCACGCCCCCATGACTCTGAAACTAGAAAAATTCTATCCGAATCGTATCAGAGACGAAAACGTTTGGTACATGATGCTGTAAAAAAGAAAGAACAGAACGATAAGATTCGACTATTTAATACTAAATGCGCATCCGCGAAGCCAAAGTCTAAAAGGTTTTAGGACTTTCTTAACGCGACCTCCCTTCTTATATCTTGAACCTAGATGATACATCCGAAATATTGACAGAGGAATGTGAGATAGGTGCCTCTCTAGAAAAACATCTTAGCGGCATAGGTTAACCTGAAACTTTAACCCCAGGCTTTAAAGAAATAATAGCTTGATTCTGGGGATGTTAAAATAAAAATGATCGGTCGTTCTCCTTACATATATCTAAGGATCAAATCTATAATATCATCAAGTCACTAAAATCTGGTAAAGCGATGGGTTATGACGAAATACCAAATAAATTTTTCAAATTCGGGTGTGATTCCCTACTTAATTCACTGGTCGATATGTTCACTGTGATTGCCGATGTAGAGGTGATTCCCTCAGATTGGTTTAAGGGTATTATGAAGCCCATTCTTAAATCAGGGTCGGCTTTTGACCTCGACAACTATAGAAGAATCACTTTAGCATCTAATGTTTACAAAATATTTTCAAAAGTTATTGAAGAAAATGTGGTTTCGTTCATCGATGATAATAACGTGTTTGGGGAATGTCAAGGGGCTTTTCGTAAACAAAGAAGGCTTGAAGACAACATGTTTACTCTCCAAGGTGTCTCCACTATTCAGAAAAGTAAGAAAAAACAAACTTATATTGCTTTTCTGGACCTGTCGAAAGCCTTTGATAGAGTTTAGCGAGACGGTCTTTTTTACATGCTATGGAAAAGTGGCGTACAAGGAAAGCACTGGCGTTTGCTTTGTTCCCTTTATAGCCAAGATGACTGGTGGTGGTGAAGTAGAGCAAACCATGATGACTGGTGACAATAAAGTGGTGTTTGGGGACGTCGGAAGCGAATGGTTCGAACAAGAGTATGGTGTTAAGCAAGGTTGTGTTTTTTCCCCTACACTCATGTCGATCCTACTGAATGACGGTGTGTTAAAGGAAGCCGGTGTTGGCATTCGGATCTCAAACCATCTTATAAATCTGTTGCTGTTTGCTGATGAAATTAGCTTGATAGCGGTTCGGAATCTGAGCTAAATACACTTCTTGATATCTCTGCTAAATTTGCTAGTAAATGGAATCTGAAATTTAATGCTAGCAAATCGAAAGTAATGATAGTTGGGAAACGAGTTGATAAGAGCTAAAAATGGTCACTAAGTGATCAATTCATATACGAAACGAACGAGTATAAATATTTTGGAGTATACTTGTCACGGACGTTGAAACCACATTTTCACATAAACTTGTACATTAAAGCCTCATAACCCGTATTTTGAGGATGCACGGAAACTTTAACCGTATTATCTTTGGGGACGCCCTATGGAATAGCGTTTTAAGACCTTCTATATCGCATGCCTGTGGTTCATGGATGACCTTTTCCCAAAGTGACAAGGATACTTTGAGTGGCGCTAGGTACAAAGCGGCCAAGATAATATTGAAGACTAAGGTCAATGTACCTAAGTGTTCAGTATTGGCCGAATTGGGTTGGGAACCGATTAATGACTTTCTCGATAGACAACGAGTCTCTTATTTTAAATATAACTGCGAACTGCAAGAGACGAGACTTTGTAAAGTTATATTTGGGGAGGTAGAAAAGGTTGCCTCTAACGATTGGTCCTACTTTACGTACATAAAATCTGTCTTCCAAGATGTTGGTCTCGACATTATGTTTACTGATAAGGCCTTTAATATAGGAAACCTCTTTATGGGACAAAATTCAACTTCAAAACTCACAGTAGATATTTTGTCAAAATCTTCTCTCGCAAATTATGTTTACTTTTACCGACGAAGAGGAAGGCAGAAATATTTAGATGCTCAATCAGATTTTGAAGGGTCTAGACTTAAATTTCTCTGCAGAACAAACACTTTATGTCTCTACGAAAATCTGCAAAGATTTCACCTTAGTAACTCATCAACTTGCAAGATATGTGCTGAAAATGTAACTGAAAATATTAATCACTTTTTATTGGAATGTCCTGCCTTAGCTGAAATTCGTATAGACACCTTCGAAAGTATTGATTCAAATATCCCAGAACTCATTTTTAATTTTCTGAATCCTAATGACAAGATAACGTTTTTAATTGGGGACTGGTGCTATTTCAGTAATGATGAGATTGGATCATATTTTGATAACATAGGTGTATACTTTATCAAGAGTCTTTTTTTAACAGAGGTCGAAAATCCTAAATGATATCATTGTGTAAAATGAACTGTCCATGTTTTAAATATTGCCAATTTATAAGTACTATATCGTTACTTTTATGTGAGATTCATATTTTTACTGAGATCTAGTTACATTAACTCTATATGATCTAACTTTATTCAAAACAGACTGTTTTATTGTGAAATGCGATTGTACGTTTTGTATACTATGTATCTTAACTGTTTGAATGACTTTTACATGTATGATATATTTTTATCATTTGTGTTATTTTGCTTGTACATGTATCTATTTGTTTTATGATGCTTGTATGTGGACGCAACAACCATTACCCCGCGTATTACAAACTTAGATACCCATTTTAGAGGGATGGTTTTGGAAATGTTGGCGAAGGCGACAAGAGTTGTTGCTGTATGTGTATTGGGCGACAGTGACTGGAACTCGGACATCAAGAAGCATCTTATTACTTTAAAAGGCGAAATATCGCAAAAGTCAGGAATCATCCGCATGTTATCTTTTGTAGAAGAAAACACATGTTTATGGGTTTATATAAATAGTTTCCGAATTGTGAATAATTCCCATAAGATCCATTTGCATTGTTTTCATGGAAACCAAGCTGTGTACCAAAATTGAAAATAAGGCTTAGTTATATTTTAAACTTAGCATTTCTCCTCGTATCCTCTTTGAAGAAAAACAACCGGATCTCCGCTCTACTGTTAGTAATATGGATCTGTTCATACTCATGGAAACAGATGCTCCCTACCTTCACACCGAAGATACTTTTGCACATCCGCTTCTCATTCAGGACATAATAACCCGATTATACAGAATTGTTTTCTCTCACTGTTGATGAATTGGCTGCATTACTACCAAACACTGTTTTAACTTTGAGAACATCACTGCTGCTTCAGCAAACGTCTCTACATCCTTGTCATTAGTATTATTGTGGATAACCGACATTCAAATTTTATAGCTGTTGGTAATTTCAATGTCTGCTGAATGTTCTTTAATTTTAATGTTTAGTCGCTATAGAATGGGGAGCATTGTTGAAAAATCGGAGGAACTCTTTTATCGAAAATTGCTCTTACCAAAAGTGAAAAGCTGATCAGCGGATAGAGTGAGTTTCCGGAATAAGCTTGTAGTTGTCTGCCATCCTGGTCCAATATTTGACTTAAAGCCTGGATAGATACTCCAGGTATAAAATAAAGGTATATTTTCATTATTTAATATTATGTCACTTGAAATTGACCTTGTTGCATTTCTCCAGTGTAACCTGATATAAACATTTTTTGTAGAAAATGTGAACAGTATTGAAACAAAACGCATAATATTTGCATTTGCTTAATTTGATTTGCCTGCTATTGCTGCCAAATGTATATCGCTTGTTAATTTTACCGCGGTAAATTTTTTAACCAGGCATTTCCCATCTACCGTTGTATACTAGTATCTAAAATATACCATTGCACCGTAAATTGCGGAGAAAAAACACCACGACACAGATAAAAGTTTGAAACAGTCATGAAAATCCAACGTTTTTATTTAAGGTGGAATTATACTTTTAACAAATACATGTGACACATGTTGAAATTTATTTGTAATAATTATGAAATGAATACTTGCTAACGTTGAGCAAGCTTATGTGTTTCAAAGTAGGTTTAATGTGTACTTTTACTAATTAAATATTGTGTAGCCGACTGTCTGGAGGAAACTTACCTTAACTAACAATGATTGATAGTCTCTTTGCAGGAGGTCAGGATTTTTCAATGGCCGTCTGTCTGAAAAATTGCAGAAAGTGGCATTAAAACCCATTAAAACAAAAAAAATAAATATCAGGTTGTCCGGATATCCTCATTTTCTTTGTGTTAGAAACCGAAACTAAATGGATGAAATTTATGCTCCGGAAAAAAGTTTATATTTTTATGCTCTAGGTTCTAATGGAAATAACAATAATAGATTATGTATTATAAGTGTTGATCGTATAATGCGTCGTCATCAGCATTAATAAGTTACGTCTTATCCATAATGACGTAGTTTCGTTTCCGCATTCAAGGTTAAGTGTTAGCAATTGCTTTCTCTTCCGCATTTTGAAAACGTTGACCTTATCCGTTGTCGTTGAACTAAATCTTTTCGATCCTGTTTACTTCTGTTACAATAGACACACAGTATTGAATTATACTATTTAAGTTAAGCATTTTTTTTATCAGACAGTACATTTGTTAAGAAGTTTTTTTCTTAAAACCACTATTAGAGAATGTTAACCAATCAAACGATAAGTTAATAAATAGCTCAACTGAGGTTTCTCACATTCGCAAACAGATTCAATGAGGAAATAGCAATTTAACATAAAACAGAAATAATTAATTAGGAACTAGTTAATGAGCCAAATGACATTGTAATTTTATGATTTTCATATAAAATACCTCTGTTACATTTTTTATTAATTCATTATGACCGACTCAGTAGGTAAGTATACTGAAATTGCTTCAGTATGAAATGCATAAGAACTAACTATAATGCCATAACAGATAATAAATACCATTATAATTTAGTGTCAGCTGATTCAATGATCGAAACAAAGTGCATTTGTTATATTGTATGTATTGTGTATAAACCGCTTGTTTCTTAAAGAATATAAGCCACATATTCTTACAAACCTATCCCATGTTTATACGAGGGTCGTTAAGTATTTATTTCTTGTTATTAAATTTCTCAAGACATAGTAAGAAGACCATGCTACACTGTAACAGACGCTTTGGTGGTGTAACTAGTTAGTCGCACGTTATATCACACGCGGGCCTACACCAGGGTTGCGAGTTTCAGTCTGACTCTGATGTCAGAAATTTACCGCTTTGCTGGCAAACGGCTTGCCATCAGCCAACACAAACATGGCGCCATTATGAAGCTGACCATTGCCGAAATTTCTCTACAAACTACACTGTAGCATGAGGCAAAGTCTATATATAATAATGAACGTTCCGTTGATTTGTCGTGTTACTTTGTGGCTGTAGTGATATGATTGTCAATACCAAACTTATTTCGCTCCGATTCGTTTGTTTTATACTGAAATACATTACATGTGAAGGTTCATCATAAGATGCGTGGTTTGTCATAATGAGTGGACAGGAAGTCACCTTAAGTGTATTCTAGCTCTTAAATTTCCTGATACTTTGTATTTTCCTGTTATGATATTTTCTACAATAGACAGGTAGAAGGGAAAACTGTAAATGCAATCATCCGCAAAATTATTCTTTTTCGAAATAATAATACCCTTCACCTTTTACAGGTATTTTTCAAAAGACTTTCGTACTAATTTGTTTCATTGTTATAACCGGAAGTGTATCAGAAATTGAAGCTTCATGTCTTTTGGAGAGAAATCAGACGCCATGGGAGAATCCCTGCATGAGTGACAATCATGACCATATTTGGCAAAGCAGGAATGACATAGAATGGTTACTACGTTTTATAATTGTTCTCAGGGAAATGAATCAAAATATTATTCAACTGAAGGCTCAATATGTAAGTGTTGCAGGTAAATAACGATGTTCTGATGTAAAATGCAAATTATGTTTTATCGAGCGTTGAGAGTTTTGATTTCTATAAGCAGGCTGTAAAAACATTAAAGGTCACCTATAAAACACCCAACATATCTACTGCGCTCATAAATTGTTCTAGATTATTATAGAAGATGTAAGTATGTGAGAATCACTACGAATGTAATACGCCGAGCAACACACATGTATATTTTAATTAAGTCAATATGGACAAAATGTATTTATATATTTGTAAATCTGAAACGTGTAAATCATTTTTATATCGTGTTGCAGAATGATATTTAACTTTACTTTGAAAACAGGTCAACGAACGGTATCAAACCAAGAAAGCGCTGATCGATGTGTCGCCTTTAGAAAAATAAGATTCGCTCTTATGGACAAGGCTTCCGGTGTTACATCTGTCGAATATAATTCAACAACTTTGTCCAAGCTCGAGTAGTCTGGCTCGTGTTTGTGGTTTTTTTTTTGGAACACACAGAAATTTTTATTTAACCTTTTATTCTCGAACAAAAAAACAGTTATTGTGCTTTTTGTCCATTTCAGTACTTCAATTCTACAATATTTACTCTAATTAGCAAATGTGGAGAGTTAGATTCAGATTTTTTTCACTTAGAAGGTTTTCCTGACCCAGATGAATCCAGACTGTTCATAGACACGCCGGATGTTAATGTAAGTTTACGACATGTACACATATATGGATGTGTACATAATAAACATTATTAATGATTCCGTAGCGTTATCGATAGCTTGTTTGGCCTGACGTGTGGAAGACACGGACTCTTCTCTGGTGAACCAAAGCGAAGAATAAGCACGCTGCATTAAGGGTCTGTTTTATTATACTACGGTTGTGATAATTAACAAATTTATCAGTTTTTTTGTAGATACAGAGCATGCGTAATATAAATATATGTATTGTTTTTATTATACAATAGCTCAGAATGATTAAGTTAAACACCAATTTATGTGGATTATAAAAATATATATACATTTTTCAAAGATAATTTGTTTGTAACTAACAACAATGTATTCTAGAAGACGTTTGCCGAACTTATGGTATATGAATTAAAACTGTCGGATAAATTTAACAGTTAAATGATGAAAAAGAATTATATACCTTGACATAGACAAAAATGCCGTGTAAGAGTTCTGAATGTAGATTCCGTATTTTAGCACAAAGGTTAATTTCTAACTTGACATAGACAATAATGCCGTGAAAGAGTACCGAATGTAGATTCCGTATTTAAGCACAAAGTTTAATTTCTAAAAACAGAATGTCGAATGTAAATGTTATATAATGGTTAGATTTTCCATGAATGGAGGTAATTCTAAAAAAGATCATTTTTCGTATTTTTAAATTACAGATAACAACGAAAATATTGCACGATTATAAAAGGTTGGCTACGGTGTTTGTGTATATTGAGCAAATAGTTCGGGACGGAGATGCAACAGGAAAGGATCTTGAAAAGCTGTGTTTTGTTTACATGAAATTGCAAAATGCACTGTGTCATTTACAAATGCAAAGTGACAACGTTATGTTGGAGAAAGTTACTCCTACTAGAAGTGTTATGAAACGAGAATACAGAACAATAAATAGAATGGCAAGAATAAATAGGAATTATATAGTATTCAAGGATTCAGGCAGATATATTGAGGCAATCATCAACAAATATGTCAGAATATATATAAATTCGAAATCCACCAATGTGTAATTGGATAATATGTTGTGAATGGCCCGTTTGCTTGATTGCTTCCTCAACGATAAGGGTTCAAATGTTTATCTCAGAATAAAAGTATCAAATGCCTTCAATGTTTAATTTTTACAATGAACTTAATCCATTCAGCGAGGCGGTTTTCCGACGATTAATAATAACCCTTGATGCCCTTTTTGACCGCATGCCATCACGTGCTTTTAACCGTATATTATCTTCATCACATGCGCTTTTTACCGCATACTGTCCTTACCATATATGGTTTTTAACCGTATATTGTCCTCTTCAAATGCGCTTTTTACCGCATACTGTCCTTACCATATATGGCTTTTGCCGTATATTGTCCTCATAACATGTGCTTTTAAACGTATATTGTCCTCATCACATGTACTTTTTACCGTATATTGTCCTCATCACATGCACATTTTACCGTATATTGTCATCATCACTAAAGAAAGATTAATAAAAGAACAGTGTTCGAATTTTCCCCACCTATATTGCACATTCAAGTAATGTTTTTAAACTGTTAAGAAAGGCTTGATATAACTGTCGTTAAGTCATCTTATCTTTCCGATATTACTGATATACATCTTTTGATTCAAATTGATGTATAGTACTGCAGAAAATATACCTTTTCATAACTCCCATAAAAATGATTTATTTGTTCTTATTTTTGAATTCGTACAATATACATTGTGTATTGTTGATATTTATATTCAATATAAAAATATCACAGAAAGATTTCTGTGATATTTTTATATTGAATATAAAAGGTGCAGGAACGCTTAATAGACAATTTTACATAAAATGGACATAATTCCCACAAAATATGTTATATTTTAACATATTTATTATATTTTTTATAAATAAATTTTGCGAGAATATCGACTTTTCATTGGCTGGAAAATATTTTCTATCAGAGGATGGAAAACAAATTTGATCGTCATGGAGACACGCGCCATTTGACGTCATATATTACTCCACGGGAATCTAACAGTTTTTGTGTTGATCTTTTTTTTTCAAAAATGTCCAGTTACAAAAATAAAATTGTTGAGTTTTTTCTATTGTTTGAATTTATTTATAAGTATTAACTATACAAAAATTTTCTCCATCGAGGGATAACAAAATTTCCGTTGCGGACATTTAATAATATATACGCGGATTATACAATGTACAAAACGGAAATTTTGTTATCCCTCGATGTAGAAAATATTTTTTGTAGTTAATCCTTAAATACAAACATTTTTCATTTAAAAATTCATAAAAATCGGACAAGAAATGGAGGCTGAAAATTAAAATTATACTGTTCACAGGGCAGTCCAGAATGTTTGTCTTGAACTTGGTGTCAGAGATTACAATATTTGCTATGCTTATGATGCAATATTTTGTGTTTTGGCTGTAGATACATTTTTTAGAAAGAATGTAAGATTGACTATGAGCATATCTTAACTAAAAAATTATGGCTATTGCTTTTTTTTCCTTTCCATTTAATAATAAGAGGTTATTATATGGCGATTTTCATATCACACCTCATATAAACCCGAGACCCCCATATCTACCAGAGGGCCTTTAGGGTTGATATGTGGTGTGATATGAAAATCGCCATATAATAACCTTTTTATCATATATTTAAGACATTTTGATGTGATAATTTTAATCAGAGGCGTAGCATCGCATTTGATATTTGTACGGCCTGCAGGTAACCATTCTTACAAGTGACTAGTCTTTTAGTTAACTATTTTGTAATCTTTTTGCATGTACTTGTATATATTGACACATCATTTTAGATGAAATTTATAGGCCTAAAATGTGGTCAGCTAACCAATCCTATTCAGTTATTATTATTCTAAATAAAATATGTGAAAATCGAATCAGATTGGGTTAAAGATGACTTTCCTTATATTGTATAGTTCTAAGGGGTGTCACTCGCTAAATATTTTCGATCGGTGCCAATTTTTGACTTGTCCAGGATATTAAAAATTGGTAATGAATATAGCGTGAAAGCGATAACATGACAATGTTCTATGTAATTTACATTCCAAAAAACATACCTCACACACAAATATATATCGAAACGTGCTAATTTTTGAACTTGTCCAAGAAACTGTAGTTTTAAACATTTAAATATAAAATATAAACATTTAAATATACCAAAAATTAAAACGAAGTATAGCCTTGACATTGTTAACAAGCCGTACAGACGGCGCATGGACGGCGCCGACGGACGCACACGAATAATCTTTATATCATACTTTCCGCGTTTCGGCTAGGTAAAAAGGCGTGGTTTCAGTTAATGTGTAGTACTTCTGTTAAGCTCGTACTCGGCTGTCTTCGAGCTATTTTTAATAATATGACCTGCCTTCCCACTTGGAGATTCTTGGAATTCTTCGCTAGCCTCATAAAGTTAAAATGTTGGGGAACTATTATCATTAAAACCGCTGGGACCATACTGGTAAGGTTCCCAGTGCTCGATCCGCAGCCCAGTGCGTTCCCGGTTGACAGATAGGACAGACACTCTGTCCGCGGACCGTTGTAGGTGACATGTTTGGAGAGTGCCACGCTCCTTGCTCTACAAAGACCCTTGTATCCGTTACTAAAGGCTAAACTTTCCGCCCCTACCCAATACTCCTTACGTTTCCGGTAGCAGTCAAAATTTCGTTTCCTATTTCCTATCCCATCTCTTTCTCTGTTGTTTGTTAACTTGTTTTCGTCATGAATATAGCAGAAAAACATCTCGCTGGACGAAAAACAAACATCCAATTAATCAATTATTAAAACTTTATGGTCAGCATGACCTGGTCGGTGAAAGAAATTAAGATATGCAGTACATTAGGTAGTCCATAGGACCGTGGGATTGATAAATAGTGATATATTGTCACATTGTTTCATATTGCAAAAATTGCTAAAGCACATCATGAGTTTTCATGTGTGCATGTGATAAAATTGTGAACGAAACATTTA
The DNA here is from genome assembly GCA_944474755.1 of Limnoperna fortunei. Taxonomy (NCBI): domain Eukaryota; kingdom Metazoa; phylum Mollusca; class Bivalvia; order Mytilida; family Modiolidae; genus Limnoperna; species Limnoperna fortunei. Next base: position 77,575,265 of record OX104116.1, read on the forward strand.
TCCCCTTGTTAAAGAATGAAATACTCTAAATGTATCCCTTTTCTATTTACATATAATGCAAAGAAACGCAAAAAAAAAATATTTTGATTATTTCATAACTTTTCTAACAACTATTTTCTGTTTCCTGGTGAAAAAATTTCCGGTCAAAGGGAAAAGTTTTTTCTCTTTTGTTTATAAAAAAAATATTGTCATAAAAAATATTTCTCAATTTAGAATAATTCTTACGAAGCATAATTTTCGAAACTAATTGTTGCTGTAGATTCGTAAATATAAACAAATAACACTGCAAATTACATCTGTAAAAACTCGTATTTGTGCACAGTTATTTTTTTGTTTCATCAATATTGAAAACAAGAACATTTCACACACTAATCATTTCCTAGCTATCAAACATAGCGGAAATGGATAGGCTAATGTTAAATATATTTTAACATTACTCACTATAACGGGCGTTTGGGGTTGTATCCAACTTGTAGACGCATGTTACTAATTATATATCCATGGGCGTGGTTAGTCTAAAATGAAGTGTACGCAAAATATTATGATCGACCTAAGAATAGTTGCGAAGCGACCCTTGCCACCTCGTTAAGATTGTATTACGGCTAAAGGCCTACAGAAGCTCTGAAACAAATAACGCCAAATTCTACATTCTGGCCGTATTTTGGCTCTTAAATTCATGTTAGGAGATACCAGTTTTCAGTAAAAACAATTTGACATTTGTACAATATTTTGCAACCACGATTTGTACGCAGCTGCATTTTTGCGGACGGGTAGGGGTTCTGAAGTCTTGTCATTTGAAAACATAGGAAATTATAAGTAATTGATGACCGAATCCAATACAATTCTTCGTAACAAAACTGTAAACTTATCCCACAATTCAAATAAAAAACAAATCAGAAAATCTCGAAAAAAGTATACAAATGAAAAAATATATAATACAAATAAACAATTCTAAATTATATTTATTACAATAGAATTATAATATATATATTAAAAATTGGAATATAAATTAGAAATAGAAACTATTACTATCCACCATATATAGGTTGGAATCGGTCAAGTATGCTTCAGACATGGTAACTGAACTAAGAATAGTGAATAGTTGGAAGTATATATTTTGGCTTAAGTAGGCTCATTTATTTGACAAAACGATAATTGAGTTCGGTGAGATGTATGTTACTCAAGAAGAAAAGATGACTTCCACTAAGAGTTGGGACATAGACTTTAGCCTTTTTATATCTACGACACTATTAACTTAATTAGTTTCAAAATATACATAAGGTCTTTAACTTAAAGGGAGCGTGCTTGTACCCTTCACTTCGCCCTGAAGTAAGAGACATAAATTGAAATTATGCAATAACTGCTAGTTTAGTCAAATCTTGAGGTGTTTTTTTTAACGAAGGCCGACATGGGCAGGCACGGTATACAAACGTGATAGCAATGGCGGATCCAGAGGGGGCGGAGGGGAAAGAAAGAGAAATTGAGCGGAAAAACGAGGAAAGAAAGAGAGAGAAAAGAAAGAGCGAGTGGGAGTGTGTTAAAATGTTGAAATTTATAGTCTTCAACACCCTCTCAAAGCTTAAATCTCAACAGCTTCTAGGGGTTTCGCCCCTACTCCCCAACCAGGGCGCTGCGGCCCCCCTCAGCCCGATTTTCTGGATCCGACTTTGGATAGTCCTAATTTTTGTAAAATTTGACATGATATATCTGTATTAAAATAGATATAATTATATTATGAATAAAATAGCCATAACAATAAATGAATTATTATAGTTACATATTTTTTAATTGTGTATACCTGGGAATTTCAATTGTTTTAAGGTCATTATGTATAACAATAGGAAGTTCTGTGACTATAACGACTATAACAACTCGGAAATCATCGACTGTAATAAAACATAGGAAAATTAATTGAAAAATGTAATCACATGAATCAGCATCAGCAATGCCAGTATTTTCATCTCTGCTAGTATAAATGATTTTCAGTACAAAATCTCTAGTTATATTAAAATGAAAACTATCCAAGGTAAGAGTAAGTAACAGGGCGATACAATAAGAAATTTAAACTAGTAATAAAACAATATATTTATCAATAGAAAACATATTAATAATAGTCTTAAAACCACACATTAAATAATAAATTCATAATATTTATATCATACTCGTATTGGAAAAAACTGGTCACGTGGATAAAGACAGAATTAAGGTAACCATAGCGTTACCATTCTTTATACTGACCTAATTTGCAGTGTATTGTACGTATATTGAATATAAATTACGATCAATCACATGTATGTAACGTGTTGTCTATACAATATTCGTAATTGTCAAAAAATATCAAATTTGTCGATCATTTCCCACCCGTTTTGCGTCGAATATAAACTTAATATTTTCTGACAATGTACGAATATTTTTTATCATGCAAGCAGATATGCTAATAAAAACTGTAAAAAGTGCATTTCTAGCCAATTTCTGAAATTTTCGGCACGTATTCTAGTGATACCCTGACGTCATAAGCAAATATCCTATTCTGACTCTATTCTACACGATGTCGTAATCCAGAACAGAACATTTAATATCGTAAGGGCAAGGGTACTTTTTTCTGCAAGAACAAATTTATTTGGCTACCTTTGTTGTACAGCATATGTTATGATTGCAGGATAAGTTCATATAGTTTTTAAAGATTATTTCATTTCTGTAATTTTCCTCTTTAGTAACTCGAACATAAATTTAAACACTATGGTTATATCATACGTATTTCGACATCTGATATTACTGATGTCACAGTGTGATGTCATTGTCCACCAGTGAAACCTCTTTCCTCGTTGATCAAATGCAATCATACGATGTACGTATAAATTGTTGTCTCTAACTGTCATAAACAAGCAAACATTTATAAAATTTTAAAAAATTCTCAATATATATATGCCTTCATATTTATAACTATATTGTCTCCATTCAAGTCCATAATATCAGAAATATGGAACACATGAAATCAAGATCATTCAATGTTAAGACTTGATATATCAGCACAATGTTAATAATAAAATCATACGAATAATACAAATAAAGAACAATTTTAACACATAATTGCTAGAAAAAAAAGTGTTCCTTACTGACATAAGAGTTCTATCGACACGTCTCACAGTGACAGGTGATAAGCGATAACATGTTGACACCGAAGACGTCTGCGGATCTGGTTCTTTTACATAACGTGATTTTTGAATAATGATATGTCAGTATTTACTCAAATAATTCGGTTCGTGATCATTGTATTTGTAGGGTCAAACACTATACAATCTGATATCTGACTTTTTTGTTCGTTTCAAAGATTGAATCTTTGGTTGTCAATATATCGTCAAAATTGGATAAATTTTATTTACATCGAATAAACCTTTTAACCACTGACATTTTAAACTTCCTGTTTTGAACCAGGCAATGTTAGGATCTTATGATTTTCGATGACCAAAAATATGTAAACAAATCCACAGGTAAGAACTGAAACCATGTGTTTTGATCTATGCCCCTTTTTGGATATTTTCGAATAATGGGTCACTTGATGGTAATTGCTATATTTATTACCACTTTAAGTTACAGAGTGATTTCATACGTGAATCGAACTAATACTTTTGACTATTGGTCATAAATTTAAAAATCTATAATTGATATAAATCACCGAAATATTTCTTTCCTTGTCGATAGTATGAACAATATGCGGATATAAGTCGTTAAGATCTAATAAATTTTTTTTAGTTGAATGCAAACGGAAATGAAAAATTTCATCATCATGCAACTGTTACACCCGTACCACTTGGATTTTTCAAAACATATCATAAAAGCAAATGTTTGCAGCAAAAGAATAAATGCTGTCTGATTGCATATATAATCACGGTCTGTCATTTTGTTCTGCTGTCTGTCAAAGGCTATTTAAACAAGCAAATAACAGATAAAAAAGATACCCTACATTACACATAAAATTAAGATTTTCACCATTAAATGGTTACAATCGACAAAGTATTATACAGTGTCACTGCAGCATATTTGTTTAAAAGTAGTTTTTGGTTCCAAAACCTCTTCAGATATTGATCAGTAAAATGTTTCATTCAGAAGGTGTTTAAAGTTTTGCACGTTCAACAAAACGTATTTTTAATGTTTTCCGTTTCGTAATTTGTTAATTAGCAAAAAAACTATATATATAAAAATATAAAGCAATGAATACTATATATAGTATAAACGTGTAAGTATTGTGACAACCATATAAAATATCTATACAGCATCACAAATCATGAATATCGGGTCAGTATAAAATATTATATATACGTCTACATATTAAGCCCAAATATAATTATATAGTTACAGAGGGATTTTATTTATGTCTTGTTTTTCAGAAACAATAAGATTTGCATTGAGTGCACTTAGTGTCGCTGCCTTCATTGGAATTGGGGCAGTTTATGGATCCTGTTCCCCCGGGCAATCCCCATGGCTAAACCCTTGTGGTGGACACGGTTCAACTTTTTTTCCACCCAGTCACACGGACCATAACTGGAGAGATTTTGTAAATAAACTAAGCGAATTGGGCATGAATTTCACCCGCCTTAAAGCTTATTATGTAAGTAAGACCTATAATAAGAAATAATAAGAAAATAAGTTCGGTCGGGTTTCCTGCTATTTTCTTACATAATGTTTTGAATGAATAATATGAATATATATAACTTGGCATTAACCATATTTTTGCAAGTAATGTGTATCTATTAAGGAAATTGTGGAAATTAGGAAAAGCACACGACACTGAGACGTGAAAAACTTCAATTATAAAAAGACAATCACGTGACAAATAAAGCTACAATCAATAAAGGCAACAAGAAACCTACTAAAACATGCCCAGAAACTAGCTGGCATTAAATTGATGGTTTTTTAATAACTATTTTCAATAGGCAAACAATTCTACGAAGATAATCAACAAAACAACAAAGTGTTGTGTTTGCAAGAGAAACTGTTAAATTAAAATATCACCAAAGTGGAAATAACGGACAGTTACTATTTTTTGCGCAATTCAATCAAGTAAGCATAGAAAACATGTAGCTATACAATTATTTTTGTCTTTTACAGATAGATAACGCAGAAATTCGAACAAGCATAAGCCGGTGTTTAGACTTGGATTCTGATTTTTACCATTTAGAAGGATTTCCAGTCCCAGATTATTCCAAACTCTCAATGTGGCCATCAGAACTAAATGTAAGTCGTAAGTTTTTAGGCCATCTAAATTAGTAGTAAATGTAAAAGGGACCTTCTAAACCTTATATAAATCAAGCTGTTAATGAGGGCTTCTGAACTAAATGTAAGAGACTCTTAACTAGACCAACTGAACTAAATGTAAGTCAAAGTTGACAACACACCGAAACTAAATATACAAAGAACAAGTAAGCACCGATTGTGTCCGAATCTTGGAAGAAATATAAGTTTGGTATGGTTTAAAAGAATTTTGTGTAAAGTATATTATAATATATCTGTATTATCTTGAGAAAATATTTTATTCGTGAGATGACTTCGCCAATCGTGGCACTCTCCCGAAACTTCAGATACGATTCTTTCACACCAGCCGTGCAAATCTGGTATTTGTTACATTTATTGATATATTTTATTGCAATTAAATATATTTTCTTGTTTTATTTAGGAAACAATAGAGGCGTTAGAGGACTTCAGGAAACTTTCTATAATTCTAGTGTTTTTTCAACAAGTTATATATGATGAAGTGGAAATTCATGTTCATGGAAAACAGGATATGGATTTGTGTGTAGTTAAGGACAGGATAAGAAATGCTTTATGTACGTTGGAAAGGTATATAAACGACTCCAACCTTATAGCTACTGCAACGCCAACAAGAAATGCAATGAAGATGGAATATAGACATAGCAACAAAATTACAAAACTAAGCAGAAACTATTTAATTTTTAAAGACGCTGTAAATTATTTGAAGGCAACAAGAACTAAATATATTCATTTCATGTTTCACGTTCACCGTTCATTGCATACTTGAAATGATTTCTTGACTATCATGAAAATGACGGTGAAAAAAGGCCCGCTTGAATCGAAAAAGAAATGATTTTGTCATAGTAGAATTTTACTTGGGCTGGACCTTTATATTCAACATCTGTGATATTTATTTATTTATTTTTATCTAAAATTAAGTATGTATTTAGTGAAAATCTGAAAAATATAGGTTGATACAACCTGTGTGATAAAAAACCTTGTATCATCTATATATGTGATACAAGATGTACTTTTGTCGTAACTTCTTCTTGACGTCACAATGAATGGTATAACCAATGATTTGTTGAATGACTTTCATTCTATGAATGAAACATGACGTTATAATGCGTGTGACGTTAAGGGCTATATTTTATAAACAAATGCTTCGTTGAATGTTAAATTTTAAATTGTAAACATTCAGTTTTGTTCTACTCTTTGTATACTTCTTAATTTTATATAAATTTATTACATACATTTAAGTTTAGACAGAACTACCTGCAAATATGACCCCAGGTCACCACCAGTTTACTACCAAGTTTGATTGGTTGTTTAAAATGCCTTGGTTTAGCTTACTTTTCGCGCGTTTTGTTCTGTAGGAAATTACTGTCAGAATATAATTTAAATAAAGTAGCTACCTGCTTCTTGTTTTCCGCTTTTGAGTTAAACTGACCTTTTCCGTAGAGTTATTTCCACAAACGAGACATAAATCAATGAACGCATTCTTTTGATAAACAGGATTTTTATTTGAATTTGATTACCGGACGCCGGACGTTACGTCATAATGCTTTGTTTCGGAATTACGTCAGCTTCAGCTAACAATGAAGTAAATTTTGAGGCATTCCGAATGTTGCAAACCGGTCAAAATTTTGACCGGATTCATTGCTGGTGACCTGACTGTATAGTCGAACCGGAAGTCCGCTTACGGTATTGAGAATATTTAGTCAGGATCCCAGACTACAACTACCTGTATCACGTCTCGACAGTTGCATACATTCCGCATCACAACTCGACGCTGCGCGTCTCGTAGTGATACGAATGTACACAACTGTCTCGACGTGATACGGGTAGTTGTACCTACACATAATGTATGTAATGTATATTTATGGAGCAGGGTAGAATAATATTGAACAGTTCCATATTTTGTAACAAAATGGTCGTATTTGACGCAGTCATTTCTTTATAATTTATCTATCTACCTTATGTAAATATGGATTTAGTATTACTTTTAAACACTTGTTTTGAATGCTCTTCAGCAGATTTTAATTTTCTTTACCTTTTGATGTGATAATTTTAATCAGAGGCGTAGCATCGCATTTGATATTTGTACGGCCTGCAGGTAACCATTCTTACAAGTGACTAGTCTTTTAGTTAACTATTTTGTAATCTTTTTGCATGTACTTGTATATATTGACACATCATTTTAGATGAAATTTATAGGCCTAAAATGTGGTCAGCTAACCAATCCTATTCAGTTATTATTATTCTAAATAAAATATGTAAAAATCAAATCAGATTGGGTTAAAGATGACTTTCCTTATATTGTATAATTCTAAGGGGTGTCACACTTTTGTTAGATTATCGTCGAAAACCCACGTCCAGTCGCGTTCTCGTTTTGCTACCACTTACTGACCGTGGGCACACTCGTAGATATTTTCTCATTTTTCATGAATATTTATTAAATTTTATAAGCTTATGGGAACATTTCTTTTTGTATACAACTCTTCAATTGTGAAGGTTCGAAAACTATATGGAAACATCGTTATGACGACCTTGAAGTCGTGTATGGTTTGCAAGGCTTTCAAATAGCTGACCACTCCATCTTTTAAACAATGCCTTGTTGTCCCTTAAATTGTTAAATGGTGCTTCAAATTAACAAGAAACCTTTAAAACAAGTTCGAATAAATTAACACTTTTAAATTTAAATTTAACCGTTTTATACCTTTAAATATTGTAAATGAAAGTATTGATATTTCCGTCGAGCAGTAACTTCCAAAAATAATCCTACTTAAGTAAAGAAAGTGGGTTTTTTCTTTTAAATTTGACCATAGTTATGCCATTACAAACCTTCAATTGACCAGGTTTTGTTAAATCATGGGCATAGTCGTCATTTTTATAGACAAAACTTTAACATGTTCTAATTCTGTGTATCCTACGTCAACCACAATCACCTCTGCCATACCATGCGGTTGACATTGTGAGAGATATCTCTAATGGCAGTTAAGCTTCGCGTACAAACGCAGTTTCAATGTAAAACTGTATCAAAAGTGTATAAATAGACTATATACACATAAATAAGATCTTGTGTATTATTTTACAAATATCGTTCTTTATTTACAAACGTCACGGACAGACGACAAATGTAGTCTCGCAGTAAATGAAGGATGACGTGTGGCAGAGTTTATGTTTGGGAACCAGTTATGTTCTCTGCGCCGGAGAGTGTAAAATTTATGGCTTATTTTTGCATATTTTGGACTAAAATGTAGTTTTCAACTCAGGTTTTCATCGTGATGTCAAACTTTTGGAGAAATTGATCCAAGATTCAACCTGAACAGTACGGCTTTATATTTTTATCACAATTTAATTGTATGCAATGAATATGGTTTATTCATTACGAAAAGTAAAGATGACCACACAGAAACAAAGTAAAAATGAAATAAGAACACAATAACACTTTCTTGTGATTTTGTACGTGTATGAAGAAAAGATGCAAAAAAGCTGACTAAGCATTTTCTGTAGTATTCATTAGACAATACTTTCTTTTCGAGTACCTCTCAGTAAATTTCAGTAAAGAAACCAATCTCCGATATACCAAGTTTGCTGGAGAACCAATCTCAGATATACCAAGTTTGCAGGAGAACCAACCTCAGATATACCTAGTTTGCTGGAGAACCAATCTCAGATATACCAAGTTTGTTGGAGAACCAATCTCAGATATACCTAGTTTGCTGGAGAACCAATCTCAGATATACCAAGTTTGTTGGAGAACCAATCTCAGATATACATGTACCAAGTTTGCTGGAGAACCAATCTCAGATATACATGTACCAAGTTTGCTGGAGAACCAATCTCAGATATACCAAGTTTGTTGGAGAACCAACCTCAGATATACCAAGTTTGCTGGAGAACGAATCTCAGATATACCAAGTTTGCAGGAGAACCAAATCTCAGATATACATGTACCAAGTTTGCTGGAGAACCAACCTCAGATACATGTATACCAAGTTTGCTGGAGAACCAAACTCAGATATACCAAGTTTGTTGGAGAACCAATCTCATATATACCAAGTTTGCAAGAGAACCAATCTCAAATATACCAAGTTTGCAAGAGAACCAATCTCAGATATACATGTACCAAGTTTGCAGGAGAACCAATCTCATATATACCAAGTTTGCAAGAGAACCAATCTCAAATATACCAAGTTTGCAAGAGAACCAATCTCAGATATACATGTACCAAGTTTGCAGGAGAACCAATCTCAGATATATCAAGTTTGATGGAGAACCAAACTCAGATATACCAAGGTTGTTGGAGAACCAATCTCAGATATACATGTACCAAGTTTGCTGGAGAACCAATCTCATATATACCAAGTTTGCAAGAGAACCAATCTCAGATATACCAAGTTTGCAAGAGAACCAATCTCAGATATACATGTACCAAGTTTGCAGGAGAACCAATCTCATATATACCAAGTTTGCTGGAGAACCAATCTCAGATATAAATGTACCAAGTTTGCAGAAGAACCAATTACCAAGTTTGCAGAAGAACCAATTACCAAGTTGCTGGAGAACCAATCTCAGATATACATGTACCAAGTTTGCAGGAGAACCAATCTCAGATATACCAAGTTTGCAAGAGAACCAATCTCAGATATACATGTACCAAGTTTTCAGGAGAACCAATCACAGATATACCAAGTTTGCAGGAGAACCAATCACAGATATACCAAGTTTGCAGGAGAACCAATCTCAGATATACCAAGTTTGCAAGGGAACCAATTTAGCGAAGATTCCTATAGCGAGTACATGGACCATATTTGAATTAAAATCAATCAAATTTATATTGGTGTTGAACGTGTTCTTGAAAAATTCTTGTATCATTTAGCCCTACGCAGGAGAAAAATTGAATGTGTATTGAACATCTGTTAAATGACATCTTCATAATGAAAATAAGCAAATTTGTGACAGCACCTGCTCTGTTAAATAAGAAAATAATAAAACAGTTGTTTTACACATACCTTTTAAATGCATTTAACCTTACATTATACTTATTCGCCAGCCAAAGATATGCTCGCACACTAAGATATTGACGCTTTCAATAGCTGACTACTCCATCTTTTAAACAGTCATGTTATCGCCTAAATTGTTTAAATTCGTCTTCAAACGAACAAGATGGTGTTGTTGGACAAGAAACCTATTAAACAAGTACCAATAAACAACACTACACTTAGAATATAACCTCTGCCACGCAATCTTGAGCTTTTTCTAATAGCGGCCGTTAGATGTGGCAACACTATAATACACATTTTAATAACACACTGCGACTTATTGAAAAAAATATCATACATGTTCGTCTTTGATGAATGTTATTAACAAAAGGTCACCAGAACCCGTGGAACGTGGATGATGTATCTGGTAAGTTTACATGTTTAGTTTGTAAGCAGAAGACGATATATTTCATGCATGACACCAATATCGAGCACATAATACAAATTTCTTTAATAATATTCACGATTTTGTGTTAAAAATATCATTTCACAGCATAACACCGGAGAATTAAACATTCTGTCAATGCAAAGAACTGAAATTCATCCACTGAAACTGCATATTATTTACTCGGTAGAAGACTGATTGGAAAACAAAAGGCCGAAGAAGTTGACACGTTATTTAAATTTATCAAAAGTGTGAGGTCTAAATATCAGAATCAGTCGGGTTATATCGGGACTAAAACATCATCCTGGCCCCAGCGCCATAAAACCTGCTTGAGTAAAAATATTTTGCTCAGCATGAGAATTTACTCAACTACCATGACAACAAGGCAAACGAAAAGATTTGATTGGATGAAATTGAGAATAAAAAAATTCTCAGCAATGAAAATGTTTATGGCGCCGGGCCCTGATGTTACTAAAAATGCCTACATTCATGCCTGCAAATAAAGCCCATAAAATATCATCGTTAAATGAAAGCAGCACTATACAGATTGTTTAACTGATAGTTCAATGGCCATCATAGCACATCCACTTCACTTCGCTTTCCAACGAAGGTATCCTTGAAAATCACAAATAAGTTAAAGCTTGATGTCGTATCCCTGTCAAAGTCAATGTGATCTCCCATCCTTGTACTGGATATTCCCAGTTACAAAATACCACAAACAGATCTGCCAGGGGATCTACCTAACCTCGTTTTACACTCCTGAATTTTAACAACTGTATAAACAGGCATGTACAATGGTACCTGTTATTCCAGAAGTGATACATAAAATATTTTTAAAATGCAAAAAGATCTTGTGGACATTTTAGTATGCATGTTTTTGGCAATTGTTGGCGATTTGTTGTAGTTTCTTTTAGAGATAATTTGTGTTTACCTGATCTCTTTGTCTTTCTAATGTCAACCAAGTCCAATCCAATGTACGAAAAATCTTGATTGACAACATTTAGACACATTAAAACGTATATAATGTCATTACATATTTCCCGCCAATTCTCTCCATGACATTTAAACAGGTACATTTTATAAACAAATAAGATATGTAAGAATAACACAAATTATATTGGCTTTAGACCACTCGCGTTTAAATAACTTGTCAATTTAATACTTCATGGATTTTATGTAGGACATGGTAAGCCAGAGAATGCTGCTACGTTCATTAGAAACTGTCTAGATTATTAATACATTGGATAACCATTAAAAACGGATAATGCCATACAATCCAGCACAACAACAAAAAAGATAACCGACATAGATTATGCTGGACCCATGGTATACGTGTCATTTGCAATAATTAACCGAGTGAAAACTAAGCTAACTACACTTAACTAGGCCTTACATTGACGGTGATGTTGGTTTTATATGTAATGATATTAAAAGAACGATAAATTGCCAAATGCCAGAGAACTAAGTAGTTCTTTTCTGTTTGTACGCAGAATAAGCTCTTCTTTTGAAATAAATTAAATACAAATAAATGCCATCTTAGACTCCATTAGTAATAACATTTAGCAGAATATCCCTATTTTTGGATAACAAGAGTTACTTCCCATTTGCTAGAGTTGTCTTTCATAACAACAGGTTTCTAATATTGAACAGATATGGAAAAATCATGTTTTTATTTTTTTTTAAATAATGTCTGTGGACTGACTCTTCCAGTACAACTAAAAAACTGAAGAATTAGTTTGCATATCATAATAAATTTTACCGGATGCTTTGCTATATGTGAATAAAAAAAATATTGTAGAAAAACTACTTTTTACCCACAGTAGGTACCATAAAGTACCTGCTGTAAAGAACAGATAACTCTGCAAATGGGAGATAAATCTTGTTTACCGCAAGTAGGGAATATCATGCGTTTCGTCTTAGCGACCAAGTCTAAGAGGACTAGGTACAATGGACAATAAAAGAAATAATGTGTAACTTATTCTCGGATGAAACCACAAATCATTAATTATATTAATTCCAATGAATCAAATCGTAGTTAAGAAACAGCTTCATATGAGAAAAGTTGGCCATGGAATAACCATGACAACAAACGGAGTCAGAGCGCTCTTAAGATTGTTGTGTTCTCTTCAATTTTAGCCACTTGATCATAGTAAATGATAGTCACAAAAAACCGAAGGGAATTTTTTGCATGAAATCCAAGGTTTACGAGGAACTACCCAATCGTTAAAGCTAATAGTAGTTTTGTTTGATATTTTTATTAATGATAGTTTTATTAATAAACGTCAGTTTACTTGTATAGTTTGAATTAACATAAATCAATCAGAGAGCGTGAACGCTATCAAGGATTTTATTCAAGCAAACTTTTACATTTCAATCTTTTTTTCCGAATCCACGGAGCCTATTTAAGAAAAACTTAGTCAGTGTTCATTGGAGGATCCTTAACAAAGTTTGTAGTTTTTCGCTTGATTAAAAATCAAAATGACTGCCACCGCCAAAAACCAAGCTGAGCAAAGGACCCTATGGGGAAAAAAGGCTTCTTTCCTGAAACCGGTTAAACACTTGAAAAATCTTATCACACCCCAGTTAGTGGATAGTCCTCTATTAAGTTTCTATTTTTTACTAAAATTCGAAATGCAGGACTTTTGCTCAACATAGGACCATATGGACAAAACGTTTTTAAAAGGCATCTTCTTTGAAACGTTCATCCAATTGAAACAAAACTTACAATACTTGTTTAACATCGGAGGTAGGCCATCATTATTGCCTTTAAAATAAAGTGTGCGATACAAGCTCTTCAGAGCCTCTTTCCGAGGATATTTTATAAAGTATTTATAAAAATTTGCGTACAGCTTACGCATGAAGACATTAACATGTCTGCAAAACCAGGTCTTTCACGGTATACTAAAGTAAATTGAATTTTCCACAGGAAAAATGCAGCATTTGTTCGAGAAACAATTTTAAGAGCATATCAAATGTTCTTATAGAAACGATAAACAATGAGGCTCGATCAACAATTGCAATTTCAGCGCATTCCCAACAATCCTTGCTTATTCAAGAAGCGCCAAATATCTGTAGAAGTACTGGCGATTGACACATTGCTCGCGGTTTTAGACAGAAGATGTTAGTTGTTGATCAACTGCATGCAATTAAAAGTTTCTCTATTTTTTTTCGATAACTATATATAACTGCATATGAACTTTATCTTACAATTTAATATTTGTTTAGACGATATTTTTCTTAATTTAATTCTTTAATTTTCTAGAATGTAATACATTTTCTAAAACTCAATGCAATATTCTAGCTCTGCAAGCAGTAGGTAACGATATTTCATTTTTAGTTTCATTTTCACACATAGTGTTTTGACATCGCAGTGATGGATTTTAATCCAGGATTGGGTTATAATCTAATCGCACAAATTTCTAAGTAATTAAGTTGATTTCCTGACATCTCCCTGATGTTGTCACTTAAAAGTCTGTTTGATATACAAACTGAAATAGAAACACAACATATCTAATAGTGAAAACATTTAATGTTTACTGTGATAAAATGAATAAATATTACTAATCCCATCATATGCCTCGTTATAAATATAAATATTTAAACTAATATATTTATGCGCGTGCCAATGTAAAAATAGAAACAATACTGGTATTAATTTATCGAAAGTTTACTTTCGGTAATGTGTCCAATAAAAGCAACTATTACCCATGTTCCATGTTCAAAGGTCTTGATGCTAAAATGTGTCCAATAACAGCAACTATTACACATGTTTCATGTTCAAAGGTCTTGATGCTAAAATTTTCAGTTCATTCTGTTCAGACTATATAACAGCGATTGCAAAAAGTATATTTAATTTCTCACTCAAATATACAACATAATGGCTTTCTTTCGTAAGTACATGTGTGATAATTAATTACGCATTAAACTTAATATTATATCCTATTTCTGTTAACTATAAACGCATGGAAATCTAAAATAAAATACATTCAAAATGTAAAAATGTAAAAAATATTATTGGAATATAATTTTACTGGCCATTTGTAGAACATTATTTTTCAACAATAAAAAAATCTATAACTTATAAAGGTCGCTTTTATTAATTCTAAATGTTTGCAAACCGTCACTAGTTTTTTCATAAAATGTAACAATCACGTTTTAAAACTTCTGAAGACAACTTCTCTACCCATTTCAAATGATAAACATCATAGAATTTCACGACAACGATGAAATTTTAAGAGTCGAAAGGACGAAACATAGAATGTCTGCGACCATTGCACACAGATGTTACAATAGACTTGGTGTGGCTTGGAATGTAATGTTTCTGGTTTTTTGTGAAGAAACTGAAACATGGCATATAAGACATTAATCCTTTTTATATTACTTTATTTGCACGAAGTTGCCCGATGTGCCGTTTCAGCCATTTTAGTATCTATTTTATTAAATATATCGGTTTAAGGCATCGCGTTTCTAATGTCTTGACACCCTTTGAATCTTTTTTTTGGTTGTACTCAGAAATTTTACTCTGTTTACTCCACCCAATTTATAGTGAGGAAATAACAGAGTATAATTTTGTTGATGAAGATGAAGGAGACTTCTGTCTAGAACCGGTTTATTTATTTTTGTTTGTAATGGAATGTAGAGCCATTTTCACAAACGGACGGGTTATCTTTAAGACATCGTTTTAAAAATCATTACCATCTTAATTGTCGGTCACCAAGAAATTCCAAGGTATTATTAAAACGCGAAAATTAGATAATTTCTAGCTATATCAATTCATGTTTTACAAAACAAACGTTTTACTTTTCTACTGGCACGCGGGAAGATTGGTTTGGTTTTGTTTGGTATTTGGTGTTTACAGCCACTTTCAGCAATTGTTCAGCTATATCATGGCGTCCTGTTTTTATTGGGAGAGGAAGCCGGATTACCCGGAGAAAACCCCAGACCTCCTTAGGAAAACTTGCAATCCTTGTCAATTAAGATTGGAGTCTAGTATATCCTGCACGCAGTGAGACTCAAACCCACAACGTCAGCGAGAAGATTGGAAACCTGTTGTATACAGTTATCTCTGTTTAACCCCATCACAAGCTTTCAGTGACTGTTACAAGTCATCATCTTTATTTCCGTTACTGTGAAACTCTGATCCGTCCTGTTTCTGTATATATCTTTATTCGTTTTGTTAAGCTGCGATTATTTTTATCATTTCAGACAAACTCTTTTTTATAATTACCTATTCCGTGTGTGTATTCTACGCAGATACCTTACTTATGAAACGGCAGATTTCACTAAGCGACCGTTTACTCCACCCATGTTATAGTGAGGAAATTACAGAGTATAATATTGTTAATGAAGACGAAGAAGATGTATATCTGTCTAGGTCCGAATTAATTGATTCTTTAAACATCGAACTTTATCAGGCAGAAAGTAAAGCGGATTCTTTCATTTCTTTGACCGTAACTGAGGCATGTTTGAATGTTCGCTTCCGAAAATCACTGTACCGGTCTCGACTTCCTACAGTACAACCAGTAAGTAAATTTATCTATCTAGACTTAAGTTAAACTCGAATCTAATGACAGATTTGAGAATATTCACGTTTTAATAGAATTTAATGAACATATACACGTTGGCAGTTATTTAATGTTATATTTACAACATAACTGTCAATATATCGTTAGATTAATAATTGTATCAATTTTGTATGGTGGTCTTATTTATGTGTATTTTTATTAATTTATCTATTATATATACTTTCAACACACACACTTTTTCAAATCTGTCGTTGTTAGAGCTGTAAAAAGCGCAGTAACTCTTACTAAGTTTAATGTATTTTTTTCAAAAATTTCGATCCATGTTTATTTTTTTCGCATGTTGACAACTACCGTAAAGTGTTGTTTGTTTTTAGCGGTAATTTAATTTTCGCTATATTCGCGATAAAAGTTGGGACGCGAAAATAAAAACGCTAGAAATATCAAGACAAATGATAGAATTAATCATTATGATTACCGTCGGACCGCGAAAATAACATAACGCCAAAATACACTCACACAGGTTTTTAACAAAAACGCTAAATTTTCCCCACGCGAAAAAAAATACATACACGGTATAATACTCAGGCTTCCTCAGCAAAAACATAATGGACTCAACAAATAGCTGAAAATTCGCTGAAGACGGCGCTAGCCCCATCTGATCAAAACTATCAATATTCCCTGTTGTCAAGTTATTACCGATTCCCATGGGAGACGGTAGGTATACATAGTCAAATCATGAACATTATACGGAGTAAATGGCTATCTGTTACTTGATTGAGTGGTTCGCCAAATCTATAAATTTCTTTGTCATATCATTGGTTTACATCAGGATTGCACTATTATGTGTACTAAAATTTCGATACATTCTTGGGATGAATCTGGATTGTAGTCAGTATTTTTGTGTAGTATGTTACGTTCCACATATTGACTTCTGTTTCATTCAGTGCATTGGTCAGTTAACAATTTAAAGGTAAACATTGCACCAAAATCTCCCTACTTTTAAAGCTGTTTGGGAAAACACTGGGAATTTCTGTATCTTTATTTTCGTTCAGATATTGATGCAAATAGAACATTTGTCCAATGAGTCAATTTTTGTTAAATTATTTTTTAAATAAACGCTTGTGAAGTGACGACAGTTATATAAATCTCTAAAGCACCATTGATAAATAACTTAGCGTAAACAATGTCCTTAAAAGGTATATTGCTTACCTATCCTACATATAAATTACAAATAACAGATACTTTAATAATACCCATAAAATGGGAATTGCAGCTAAGAGACGGTTAGCTTTTTAGAAAAGCTAAACTTGTTGAGATAATTCTCATGGTGAATGAGGAATTTTACTCTAAAAGGTTTTATAGAGCTAGGCCCTGATGTTTACTTTCTGGCGCGTGTCTGGTTTAAAATTTTCAAATAAATAGTTTTGAAGAAAACAAAACGAAATAACTGTTTAATAATGAATTATTGACGTAATTATATGATAATATTTTACATTTTTTTTCTCTCTTGTGGTTGTACTTAGGCCCTGCATGTTATTATTCATTATGGTCTAAAGTCACTAGTTTTAATTCGAATAGTATTGTAAGGTTTGGGCCTTTTTTCAAACCAGGCTTATCACATACAGTAAACCACCGATATTCTTTAATATTATTATAATTATTCAATAATTAAAGAAATATAAAAAGTATAACTAACAAGTACACATAAGATAACCGCCGCACAAGAAACCAAGCTAAAGAAGATCTCTATGTGGGCAGATAATGGATGTAGTTATTGACCCTCTGTGGTTCCTTTTATGTTGGAATTTTGTTGGAGTTGTGTTTAATGCCATTTTCAGCTATATAATGGCGTTCGGTTTTTATTGTGAGAGAAAGCCGGAGTACCCGAGGAAAACCCGGACTTTAATTCGGAACTTTCGGTAGAAAACTAGTAATCCTTGTCAATTAATGTTGGAGTCGAGCGCACCCTGCCCGCAGTGAGACTCGAATCCACAATCTCAGTATGTACTGACCACGTGATCAATAGTAGACAACTTACCTTACCCAATCGATCACCGAGGCCCCCTTTTATATTGGAGGTCTTTCATGTTGGTACAAAAATTTGGTCTGTTGCTTGCCATTGTTAGAATAATTTGCTTCTCAAGATTTTGAACATTAAGAATAAAACATATACTTTATGTATGTTGTGACGTCAAGTGTTTCAGCACACAGTAACGGGCAAACATGTAATTCACATATGACTCAACAATTAAGTATTTTAAACAAATGAGCGAGAATGTGACACATTTTTCCACCGGTCTTAGACCTGTAAAACCAATGATTCGTTGCCATATGATTGTGCATGTCTAAAACAAACGTAAACATCTACCTTTAAGCTGGCACTTGTGTTGAATTTCCATATTCGTGAAAACGTACCAAAACCGTTCTTCAAAATATTTGAAATAAAAGTACAACTCTATCCATAATCGCATTACGAATTTATTGTCAATTGTCGAATAACCTTTTCTAAAATTAGTCTAACTTTCTCAGTGTGTTTGCACATATATGTTGGCTAGTATTTATTATCGAGGTAAATAGTTGTTCTAGATAGATCATCGGCGTATGTGCTCAGTTCTCGTCAGAACAAGAATCTCCATCAGTCTTCTGGTGTCGGTTATCGTCTACAAAGATAGCTATACATTTATCCTATAGACAAAACATTAGAAATCAACAACACTAATTAAGGGAATAACTCCTATAATGATTCAATTGACAAAAGTATCTTATAAAAAAGAATAATAAAATTGCCCACCCGTCTACACTTTTCATATCATGCATTTAAATAAAAAAATGTACTTTGTGTTGTGTTTTACAGATATTGGCACGCTATTTTCAATACACATTGGCTAATCTATTAATATTTTCTATGTATGAATATTTCAATGAAATAAAATGAGTGTTCTAGAGCAATCTGGCAGACCTAGGGGACAAAATCTACATGAACCTTCAGAAATATAAGCAATTACAAAACATTCTGCTGTCCTCATGTTTCTATACCCGCGCTCTAACAGTAATGGTTATATGGTGATGGGGCCGTCAATCCATTCATCCTTCCACCTGTTTGTCCTTCTGTCTGTCCATCTTTCCATCAGTCCGTTACACTTGTGGTACCCATCTCTTATCTGCAATAACGTGAAATATGATGAAAGTGTCAAAGAATCTTTGTTTGATTGTGCCCATCATATTTAACATTTGATAGAAATGATAATTGGGTTCTCCCATTATAAAACATTGACTTGACATTCTTTGACACAGGAAGGTTTCCATATCAACTCAGTCAACACCACTGAATGGAATTGAATGAAATTTTAACAGAATCTCTATCACATATTGTTATTGTTCACCTATTGTATTACACTTTGATCAGAAATTTATTTTGGGTTTACCATAGCAAAACATAGACTACCATATTTGACATAGGGGCTACCCGGTGGAATAAAAACAAACAAAGACCTGATCGGGTGTAACCGAGTCATGTAGAGTTTTAATAATTTATTTACTCGGTTTATTATTCTTGTCACTAGGCCGAATTTTACTGCCGTTATAATACGAAGTTAGTTTTGTGATTTGTCGGATTAACGACAGAATTTAGCCCTATTGCTCGAAATGTAGCAAATAAAAAATTCTAACTTCGGTCTTTTTGGTTTATACAAAATTCAAACATAATATTCATCTAATTTACCGTATTAAAGCTTCAGACGTTGCGGAAAACGATCTTTATTGAAGAAATTTCTTTTTTTTGTTTTTGAAGATGCACGTGGAAAATGCTGATCATATCTGTATACGGATAAAGTTACCTAATTTTGGTATAATCGTGCTAATTTGCATAATGTAACAACAATTCCGTAGTAAGAATACAGTAATTTACATACACCTTCCCAAGATGCAACACGCCATTCAGTTTCGGGTGTCTCAACGTTTTTCGTGTAAACGTAATCAAACAGAGACACGACGCACAGCGGGTTCAATAACTATCACCACGTATCGTATCAATAATGATCAATCTTAAACACGAAAACAATTTTAAAATGGTGACACTGTTGAAAGGTATCAAGATTATATATGCAACTTCTTTTGGACATCAAAATGCCGGGAGTTATTCACTCCAGCTCTGCTACAATACGAGTAATGTGACTAAATTCGTACCCTCGCCAGCCAAACAAAAACCCCGAGGGTACGAACCTCTCTAATAATATAGATCTTGTTGCACAATTACTATACACAAATTTATCTTATTTGCATGCAAATGAAGTAAGAATCTCTTTCGTACAGTAACAACTATATTGTGAGAAAATGAATAAAACAACGCGCAAGTGTTTTTTTCTGAATCAATTAACTGCGGACTGCATAACGGCGCAAAATGCACAATAAACTATAGCTTATTAGGGAATCCTTATCATACTTATTAACAGTATTTGCTGTACAATAAAGGCGCCCAAATAAATGTTTGCTTTATTCGCAGTGACACAGAAATTCTCCTGGCACCATTGTCCTCCGACATCTTACAATATTTAGTATTGTATTCTGGTTTAAGGCAAGTTGTCGAATATGATGAGGGTTCACAGTGCACGACTCACAGAATTGCCCAGTGCATCCCCAGGTGGTGGATAAGGGATTCCTTCTCGTTGTCGGGTCATAATGCGGAATTAAAGGCTGACTGCGTATCACAGTGGGTAACGTGTTCGGAGAATGTGACGCTCCTTGTACGCTAAAGGCCACTTTTGTAAATGTCGATAAGAGAAGGCTCGTTGTAGCCGCTTCAAAAGGCTAAATTTCCAGCTCTAACCAAACACCAAACCTTCCCAGTGGCATTCAAAATTGTGCCCTTTGGTTCATTTTTCCAGAGTTGTATTATATTTGCTAACTTGTTCTTGTCCTGAATATAGCTGAAACACTGCTCGCTGAACGTAAAGCAAACATCTAATCAACTTATCAGTCGTATACGATATTTGTTAATGACGCCAGGCTATAATTGGAATACGCGCCGAAAAGACAGAAATCGGCTAGAAATGCACTTTTTCATGGTTTTCATTAGTGTAAAATTTTTTCGGGTTGCAGGTAAAAAAAGTATTTGTACAATGTCAATTTATTTGTACTCGCCTCGAAACAGGTAAGAACTGCTCGACATATTTCTACTTCTTTCTTCTAAGTCTCGTACAATTAAATGTTATATTACCTTACAATCTTCAAATATTGTTTATTTATCTTGACTATGCCGTTCAAGAGTGAAGCCATTATTTAACTATTGGTTGCAACATCAGCCATATAAAGAGATCTCCATCTATTCCAACATTACTAAATACCTGTCGTAGAGTACATGATCAACTAACGTCATGAGAAATATACATCAAGGATTCCTCTATATTACTTACTACCTTTTCAGAAGTCTGTAACCAATAACAAGATTTAATGTTAACCCAGTAAAAATATTTTTTGTGAAATTTCTATTTAGAGAAAATGTAACAGAGCTTTTAACACGAATTTTGACTTCGTTTACATTTTTTGATCATAGTAAAATTTGGTTCATTTTTTACATTGACAATCTGTCTGATGCGTTTGTCCGTATGCCCTTTGTCGTTGATTTAGTCCACATTTTTTTTCAAAACAAATTGAAATTTTGTTAATTATTTACATTGACAATCTGATGACCGGTATATTGACGTCTGATGTTGCCCATGACCTTTGTTGTTGATTATTTGGTGGTTGTGTAGGCAGGGGTTCACGACGGGTGGACAACTTTTTCTACATTAACAAAAAGTTCGCAGTATATCAGTTTTACGCATTAAAAGAATAGTTGTTTTGTCGATCGTAGATTTTGTCTGGGTAATATGTGGACTGAAAATTATAGTTTAATTTTATTATCTGAGATTAATTATGATAATAGTAATTTGTAAAACAGCAATAATACTATATATATGCTCCATTTTAGTCGCATTTTTACAGAAGCAATATATTTTACATTCCGGAATTAAATTTAACATTCTGTCATCTCTATCGTCGACCTTAGCACCTTTTCGTTCAACCAAATCAATAATATGCCACAAAATCAGATTATATAAATATCATCCAAAAATTTGTAATGATATATTTCTTTAAGCACGTGATTCTCTGGTATTGTATTATAACATCTTTCTAACTTTCTTTCTTCATCTTAAGTGTTCGTAAAGTGCTTTTTCTTAATTGTGTATTATTTGTGATTTTATTTTTTTTAGGGGGGCGGAGGTGGGGGTCAGACTTAACATTTCGGTTTTCATTTCCAGTAAACTTTTTCGGTTTTTTTTTCCAATTTCTTTCCTACCATATTAAGGTAAGTCTAACTCAATAAATTTCTCGTTCATGATTACTTTAATCTTTGTGATTTTTGTTATATATATATTTATTAAACATGACGTTGATACTAATAATCCTTGAATGAAAATATGTACTATAAGTCCTCGAAACCTTCACTTCAAAAATGCATCCTCAACAAAATATTATTTATCGAACTAAAAATCTGAAAAATTCTTGTAAAAAAAAAAATTCATTATTTCTGATGTTGTAATCAAAAGGGTAGCGATGTTTACCAATTGTTCCTGAATAAACTAGATATGGATAATTATTACGGTGTGTATGCTTTAATTATGTTTACTTTTAATTTTTAGTTAATCATACTTTTTTACAGCGATTTCAAAGCTGCAGAGACTTCCATGCAATAACACAATTCCGCTTACCTCTGTTTGAAAAATTGACAATTAGGAACCACACATTTGTAAGTACAAACACAATGTAATTATCATTGATATTATTACAAAATTATAATTATATGTTTGTTTTTGCATTATGTGCTACAGACCAATGTCAGTCAACTCATATCATTAAATAATTTGTATTTCAAAAATTAAAAGAAATATTTTTTTTATTTTCAAAAATTTAAAGTTTAAATTAAAATTAAATTAAATTATTTTTTTAATTATCTAAAGCTTTAAAAAAAATTCTTTTTAAATTTTGCAATACAGGAGCTCGGGAGTTGTTATTCATGTGTATCAGGGATAATAGTCTCGATCATCCAGACGCTTAATTACATTTGTGCGTCTGGATTCATTTCTATATTGAACTCGTTACCATTACGCCCAAAACTGGGCGTAATTTTTGATTGGATGATATTTTTATTATCTAAAAAATTACTTCCGTTCATATCAAGAAGTGTATAAAAAATTGTGCCAAAGTTTACATTTGAATATTTTTTATAAAATATAACTTTATCAATTAATTAAACAAATATTATTGTTGTGCACAATCAAGAGTGAATCTGAATGTGACGTCATATTATAAGTATGCATGGTTTTCCTGGTTTAAAAATAGGGCCCTAAAAATAGAATCATTGTTTGTCTCCACCTATTGGTAGCGAAATTAAAATAAGGTGATCCCAGACGCTATTATATATGCGTCTGGGTAATCGAGACTACAGGGATAAAAGAAACGCGAATGTTCCCTTACCTAACCGAAACGAAATCGACACCGATTAAGATGAATATTAAACCGTGTTATGATGCTCTTGTTCGTATTTCGATATATGGACACTTTAATATTTTAAGATATTCAATAACATACTTTATATTCAACCAATAGAAAATCACTGATATTATTGTTATATATTTATTTAAAATCTAATTTAAAATGCCTGATCGAAAAATTCATATTAAAATTCTCAAATCAAAATGTGTCTAAAGTATATGTAATAGGTAGTTGTATGGCGATTAAATATCAAACCCATATCAACCGAGAACTATCGTAAATTATCGTCCGTTCGAGAGAGCCGCAAAAGATCGATTGTATTTCATTTAGTTGCCAATCTCGGTAATTATATGTCTGTAAATGCCAGTACGTTTTACTGACTTTATCAGCGGAGCACATCAAAAAGATATATTGTTGTGTCCGGTAATATTTTGCGAGATTTGTGGCCACCAAAGAAATGAGCACCTTTTTTCCAAGCAGCGTTTTGTTACAAACATGAATATTATATTTGCAAACCCTACTAACAAAACTAAACAACTATTAGGCAGAATTTTACTGCCGTAATAATCCTATTTTAGTTTTGTGATTTGTCGATTTAATAAACCGTACAAACATGTATTTCGAACACCTCTGTCTAAATTACGACGGCTTATTCGTGCCAAACAACAAAAAGAAACAAAAATTATTTATTTCGTTTGTACGGTTTATTAAATCGTTTGTACGATTTATTATTCCGTTTGTACGGTTTATTAAATCGTTTGTACGGTTTATAAAATCGTTTGTACGATTTAGTAATCGTTTGAACGGTTTGTTAAATCGTTTGTACGATTTATTAAATCGTTTGTACGATTTATTAATCCGTTTGTACGGTTCATTAAATCATTTGTACGGTTTATTAAATCGTTTGTACGGTTTATTAAATCGTTTGTACGATTTATTAATCTTCTTGTACGGTTTATTAATCGACAAATCACAAAACTAAAATAGGATTATTACGGCAGGAAAATTCTGCCTAATAGTTGTTTAGTTTTGTTAGTAGGGTTTGCAAATATAAATTTCATGTTTGTAATGAGCATACAAAGCAACTTGGGTCTATTCTCTATTGCTGAGTGCCCAGATTTGCTGTGGTGTGAACAATACAAAAAATAATTTTCTACACCATTCATTTTAGTGTTGAAATAAACTATGTTGTTGCTCGAAGTTTGTATTTACCCGACCATTGGTTACTCCACTCGAAGATTATGTATACCCGACCATTGGTTACTCCAATCGAAGATTGTGTATACACGACTATTGGTTACTCCACTCGAAGATTGTGTGTACCCGACCATTGGTTACTCCACTTGAAGATTGTATGTACCCGACCATTGGTTACTCCACCTCGACGAATGTGTGTACCCGACCATTGGTTACACCACGGAAGATTATGTGTACCCGACCATGGGATATTTCACTCGAAGATTGTGTGTACCCGACCATTGGTTACTTCACTCGAAGATTGTGTATACCCGGCCATTGGTTACTATACTCGAAGATTGTGTCTACCCGACCATTGGTTACTCCACTCGAAGATTGTGTGGAGTAACCAATGGTGGTTATACCACGGAAGATTGTGTGTACCCGACCATTTGTTATTCCACTCGAAGATTGTGTGTACCCGACCATTGGTTACTCCACTCGAAGATTGTGTATACCCGACTATTGGTGACTCCCATCGAAGATTGTGTGTTCCCGACCACTGGATATTTCTCTCGAAGATTGTGTGTACCCGACCATTGGTTACTCTACTCGAAGATTGTGTGTACCCGACCATTGGTTACTCTACTCGAAGATTGTGTGTACCCGACCATTGGTTACTCTACTCGAAGATTGTGTATATCCGACCATTGGTTACTCTACTCGAAGATTGTGTGTACCCGACTATTGGTGACTCCCATCAAAGATTGTGTTCCCGACCATGGGATATTTCACTCGAAGATTGTGTGTTCCCGACCATGGGATATTTCACTCGAAGATTGTGTGTACCCGACCATTGGTTACTCTTCTCGAAGATTGTGTGTACCCGACCATTGGTTACTCTACTCGAAGATTGTGTATATCCGACCATTGGTTACTCTACTCGAAGATTGTGTGTACCCGACTATTGGTGACTCCCATCGAAGATTGTGTGTTCTCGACCATGGGATATTTCACTCGAAGATTGTGTGCTCCCGACCATGGGATATTTCACTCGAAGATTGTGTGTACCCGACCATTGGTTACTCTACTCGAAGATTGTGTGTACCCGACCATTGGTTACTCTACTCGAAGATTTTGTGTACCCGACCATTGGTTACTCAACTCGAAGATTGTGTATATCCGACCATTGGTTACTCTACTCGAAGATTGTGTGTACCCGACTATTGGTGACTCCCATCGAAGATTGTGTGTTCCCGACCATGGGATATTTCACTCGAAGATTGTGTGTTCCCGACCATGGGATATTTCACTCGAAGATTGTGTGTACCCGACCATTGGTTACTCTACTCGAAGACTGTGTGTACCCGACCATTGGTTACTCTACTCGAAGATTGTGTGTACCCGACCATTGGTTACTCTACTCGAAGATTGTGTATATCCGACCATTGGTTACTCTACTCGAAGATTGTGTGTACCCGACTATTGGTGACTCCCATCGAAGATTGTGTGTTCCCGACCATGGGATATTTCACTCGAAGATTGTGTGTTCCCGACCATGGGATATTTCACTCGAAGATTGTGTGTTCCCGACCATGGGATATTTCACTCGAAGATTGTGTGTACCCGACATTGGTTGATCCACGCGTAAAGTTGGATCCGCATTAGTGCAAATCTCATCTGAAATCAGTAATTCTGATTTAACTGTTGAGTGTCCTTGTATAACTGGTAACACTGGCGATCTATGCATGTTTCTCCTCTTTAGATTCCATGACGTGAAACAATACAAACGTTATTTATTACCCGTGGATTTAAACTTACATGAAATATATTACTAATAAGTAGCACAATATCTTCGTTAAGAGCTTCACTGACGGTTTTCTTGAAGTTCTATTTATCTTTTATTAGTTTGGGAGATATGCCGTATTATTTTTATTATTTATTTTTTACCACACGACCAAATTGTTCGGAAACATGTGATCGCCTCTTGGAGAGTAATTGGACTGTTTTCATCATGTTCCGAATGACGTATTGTATTTTATTTTATTGTGTACCTTTACCTGTTGAAGTCATGTTAGAAAAATTAGAAATCCTGAAATAAAAGTATGGTAAATGTAAGACGAAATCCGCAATACTTAACATTATAATATGCTTAGAGGGTGTTGAGCACCAATTGATCATTTAATTAATTATAACCATGATGTTCAGTGTTTCAATACGATCAAACAGGTAACCTCAATACATTTTTAGGAATCGATTCGTTTCCCATCAAAAATTTGATCTGTCACTTGCTACTCCTTTAGGTCATAGCATAAAGGTGTAGCAAGTGAAAGATTTTTTTTAATTGGATTGTTTCGTTTCTGCATGTATTTAAATGTCCAAATTATTTTTATTTTATTTTATATGTTATGTGCAGGCCATTTGATTCGTGTCTATATCTTTTCCAGCTTTGATTGATAGTTTTTTTTTGTACATTGCATTTTAAACACTCATAGATATCATTTTTAAAGTGTTACCAAACCGAGTAGTATTCTCGTCACATCGTGATCAACAAAAAGCCTGCAAAAAACCGGAAACAGGAAAAACAAAATGTTACATAATAAGTTGGTGCTTACTTTGAATTACAGTTCGAGTTACTTCGAGTTAGTTTTCAAAATCAAGTGGGATTCAAGTTACACTTCGAGTTGGTCATTCGACTTAAACTTCGAGTAAGAGTAAGAGTTAAACTTTGAGTTCAACTTGAGTTAACAAGAACCTTGTTTCGTGTGTGGAATCAATTGAAACTTTTCTTGAAAAAACATATTCGGTAAAACGTGGAGAAACTGTGTTGCTATTCAGCAGGGATAGGTTAAGTTTATTTTGTTTTTGATTGTATTGTAATTTTTGTCTTACATAAGCTTTGAAGTTTTTATGTGAGGGTGGTTGGGGGGGGGGGGTTATTATTGCGTCAGAGGACAAGAGATCATTTTAAAATGAGGCAGTTTTTGAGCGCAAAAATTGCATAACTTACCAGATATTCTTTGTCTAAATTAAAAAGACGTCTTTTTCTGGCTATTTCCTTCCTCGGACTCAACCTACGTGATGTAGACATTTAGGTGTCAGGTTTCAATTTTGTATATATTGAAACGCTATTTTAGAATAAACTATTTTAGGGCCTCGGTGGCCGAGTAGTTAAGGTAGTTCATCTATTAGTGATCTGACAACACTGAATCTCACTCGGGGAGGGTGCACTCGACTCCAACCTTAATTGACATACAATGCCAGTTTTCCTACTGAAGGTCGAGGGTTTCTCCGAGAACTCTTGCTTCCTCCCCGATAAAAACTGGTCACCATGGTATAGCTGAAAAATTGCTTTAAATACCATTTAAAAAACAAATGCTAAATTGTGCACTATTTTGTTCAATTGCTAACTACATCCTGACTTTACTCTCCTATCGCTCGTCTAATACCCTTCTCATTTTCTTTGGATATGAATGAAACTTTGTCGTGATGATTATTGGTATGTTCTTTGTCATGAAGGTATAGTAAAAAGCCTTGAACAAAAAGACTGAAAAATCAATAAAAATCAAATCAAAAAAGTTTTATTGCTTGCTATGCATAAAGCAATACAGTTAACAATATAACATACAGTACGATTAGTACATGATAAACACAGAGAATATTATTTGTTAGTTTTAACTGATACGGACTTTATCAATCCTGCGCAGTTCCATTTATTGTTTTTTAAATATATGCATGAGTTAAACATTTTTCATTAGGTCAGACAATACATTTTATTTTTTCATTTCTGTTAAAATTAAAACAGTTCCTTGATTACCGGTTAACAAAGAGGCTCGTATTTGTTTGTTGATATGACAATCCAAATAAAATACTCGTAACCGGGTTATAATTATCCCCCTACCAACACGATAAAAAGCATGGCTATTGGAGCGAAGAATCGTATGATCGATCGCCGGTCATATAAAATCGACGGCAAGTTGCTTATTATAAATATTTACAACGTATCTATAATGGACTTCTCAAGAGGGAACTTTTGTTTTGTTCTCTGGTAAGTATAGTGCATGAGCCGCAGGACAATGCACTATACCTCTCCAGATAACACTAAAAGAAAACTGTTAACGAGGGAATTTATGCACCTTTAATATAGTAACCTCAGGAAATATGGTATAGTACATGTGGCTACGTATGTTCTCCCGCTGCTAAGGCCAGTACTGTGCAAATGGTCCAATGGAAAACGTTGATTTAGATGTGACAGCTCTGCATATAAATCAACGTTATTAGTACAATTAATATCATAAATTGATTGCTAAACCAATTTGTGTCCTGGTAGTTGAAACATCTCTAACCTCTCATTGAAAAGTTCAGCAAGACAGGATATTGATCAACTCTACCTCAGACTTACCTGTCATAAACTGCTCGTGGGTAAAGCCGCCTTGTGTAGGAAAGGTTATGGGGAAGAGCTGTACATGAATAGAGCTCATTGGTCCTTACCTTTCAGTAATAAAATAGCTATAGAGTTCTTTAAACTGTTTAGAGGAAATTCTTTTGGCTACAAAAATCAGAAATTAGCTACCTAAATCAGAAATTTTTATATCAACCGTGAGTTCAAAATGCATTGGTTTAAAGTTAAAAGACTATTCTAAATACGTTAGACTACGAATTATTAATTTACTTGGTGGCGGACACTGTTTGACGAAATTTAGAGAATTTTGATAGAATAACGAGGTAAAGACGCTCTATAAACTATTGTCTAGTAAAGCAGGTCTACAATAGAAATGTTGTAAACTGTTCTTTAGTCGAGTTGTTCCGTATAGACTGCTCTGGTAACGAATCGTTTTAGAGACAACATAACCCAACATGTGTATAGTTAATCATTATTAACATAGGTAATATTACTGTGGCCAATTGTCTGTCTGTTCATTTCTCTATACGTTATAAATGTTACAGTAATACATGTTTTTTGGTTTTTTTCCGGTTTGTTCGGTGTTTTTTCACTCAAACAAATCAAGAAAGTTTAAAAGATGTCGTGTCGTTAAGTAATAAATATGTTTACCTTAAACCTTCATAACACTTATTTTTATTATAAAAAGAAAATGATTAAATAGACGACAAACAAGCAATGTTGATAATGGATTGTAGTTGTGACATTGACACAGTTATAACAAACAGGCTACATTCCTTTCTTTTTTAATTTAGGTCAACTCTTATCATTTGACCGTATGGGTGCCTTTTGGTTTTAATGTGAACCTTGTATTACTCAAGGGCGGTACCTGGAGAAAGAGTGTGATGGTGGTCGCCTTGAACAAATAATCGTACCCTCGCCTTTTTTTAGGCGAGGTACGACAAATCACAAAACTAACTTCAGATTATAACGGCAGTAAAATTCGGCCTAATGGTCGCCCAGCGCACTACCACCTCGTGTAAATCCTGGCCATTTCCTGCTTACTTTTAACTGCCTTATAATAATAGGTTTTTTTTTTTACATCGGAATGCCTTAGAATTAAAATTAAAATACCTTTCCTTATTTACATTTATTTTTATTTTATTTCATTTTTTTAATGTGCACTCATAGCGTGCTGGCGTTTATGGAGCTACGCCACTGTAGACTTTATAAAAAAAATATTTCTGTCCGTTTACTGTATCAGTGCACTCTGAATGCAATTTTAATTTATTCCATCCATATAAATACATTTGACTGGTCGAAAATCGATCTTTTTCGTGACGATGCAAGTAAGATTTTAACTGAAAGCTTTCAATGTTTTAACTTTTATCACATCGAAAGCGAGACTTAATTGGTTTTTTTTCTGTTCATTAACAAACAACGAAATTTATAGATTTTTGTAAAATTATCAATGTTCTCAAACATCTTTTGAACCGAACAATATTACACAGATGTAATACATAAATGTCGTTTTATCAATGTATACAATAAGGAAAGCGCGTTTATCAGAAATAGACAGTGTTCGGTCTAAAGGTCAGTAATTATAGATATCATATAGAAATTTTGATTCCTACTAGAAAGGTAGATACTGTTAGATTGGGATTAAGAATTGTGTGTTTTATAGCGGCAAAAGTATGTTTTTCTTTTCTGGCATCTACAAAAGCTTCTTTTATTGTGCAAGTAGCGTAGAACAATCCCAACATGATCGTCTGCTAAGCTTTCCGTATTAAGGCCCGTATACCCTTAAGGAGGCATCTTCATTTGCAATACGGGGACGCGCAGGACAGCTGTGGGTAGAGTTATTGGAATTCAATTTATTTGCGTAATTATAAGTAACATTTTTATTTATTTTTTCAGGATGAAGTTAATGGATTGATTGTGAACAACACCGCTTTAGCTGCTTTATTCATCGAAAATGAAATTGAACAAGAAGATAATGAAATGTTTCGACAATCTCTAAAACACCTCAGGTTTAAACTATACGACATTTTATGTTTATTGCATTATAACAATACGTTGACAGTTCAAGATGTTCTGTTTTATAAAAATATCCGAAACCTGTACCTGAACGGAATCTTCGTAAATTCACATAAATACGAACGTAGTTTATTTGTAGTAAGTGCCGTTAAATCGTTTTTAAGTGATATAAAAAGTAAGTTATCAAAATTATCTATAATGTGAATAATCGATGTTACAAACCAGAGATCTGACAATTTCTATTAATGTTAGTATGCAATATGTGTTCATTGGCAATACAAATTAACAAGTAATGTTTTGGCTTCATTTGTTTTTTTAATATTATTGAACAGTAGATCAAGATTGAAGTCATCACTTTTACGGTCTCCATTTCCACTTGTTTGACACTTACGGAATATCTGTGTCACAATTGGCCATTTGACGTAACCATTGTTTTCTGCCTTCTTACTGGATTATGATTATCCCCCGATATGACTATTTACCAGATTTAACAGATGCTACGCGAGAAGCAGATTCACAACCGATTTATAGTGGAGTTCTTGCTGTTCATTTTTTGTTTTTGTGTTTTGTGTCCGTTTGTGTTGTTGTCCACTCTTGTGGTTAACCATGGTTGTTTGTGTGTGTGTTCAACTTATTGTTTCCAGATAACTTATTGGTATCCTGATTGTTATTTTCAGGAATGAAAATAAATATTAAAAAGGCAAATTTTAATACAGGACATATTCGCCGCGCACTTGATACGAACGCTGTAGAAAACCATCCAATAAGTCTTGCTGCTATTTCTTGTTTCTTTTCTTCAGAAAATAAGCTTTGTCTATCTAAAATTAAGTTCTAATATAGCAACCGTCTTGGGTTTCCAATGGGAACAAAAACATAAACTTTGTTAATTACTATCCTATAGATATTTATACACTTAACATAGTTAAATTTGCTTGCAGGTTCTTACAAAACGGATATTTGAACATTTTGCAATAGTTTCCTAATTATAATAAAAGTCCTGTGGTGGCGTTCATTTTGAGGTACATATTGGCATAAAAACACGAGCCGCCCTTTTCAAACAAATTTCGTATAGGTTTCAATGATAAATTTAGTCTTGCAGTGACTGCTAACTTATGGAGCATACATCTATAATGAATGGATTTAATTTTAGTCTGTGAACAAATAGGAAGACGCATGAAAAGTTATTTATGAAGTCGATGGCGATAATAAAACATCTTCTTATGAGATACAAACATTCTATAGGGTGTCTTTAGTTGTTTTAGTGGTCTGTTTATAGTTCGTAAGTATACCTAATATGTCTGAAATATAATTTGCTGCACCTTAGATATCAATGTATCAATCCTTTCTAAGAAATAATATAGATTTATGAAATACTGATGTGCTACACTGATCTCGTATTCAAATTTTGTCACAGAAACATTTCGTAGTTGCAACCTCAATATATTGAAATACGGTAAGCAGATTGCGTAAATTTAAATAAATTATTATGGCATTAACTACCCAACTAAAATATGTAATGAGTATGAATGACTTCTCTTTAGTGCATTTGAAATCTAAACCGTTGCATAGTTGTGTGCATGGGTAACTAAGGAATAAAAAATACCCGGTAATATATGAGTGATTCCATATCACAGCCAATAACAACTCGAACAATTTCATTCCTCGAGCAGTGCTCTCGGGATTAATTTATGTCTCTGGTTGATGTGGGTTGCGATATGGAAACACCTATTTGATATTCTCTATGCTTGCTATTCCTAATAATCAACAGTTTAGAGTGTACACTTTTCACTTTATTTATATCAATGATGTAATAACCCATTTCATTGGATAATTTGTATTCGGTGTGTCAGAAAAAAAGATAGATTCAACAGGGCTGTATCAACAAAGAATTATATATAACCCACCGTTATGTTAACCTAATGTATTCAAGGTAATTTGAACGCACTATTAATTTCTATCATTTTATCAAGGACGTATTTGAGTTTGTTTAAAACCCAGACCGTTAAGCAAAATATAATCATTAATTGATTTTCATGACTTACATGATATTATTATTATTATTTTGTATGCTTTCAACCTCGTAAGGGTATAATTATGCATTATTAATTGAATATTATTCATATTTTATCTGATTCCCACTAGTTTTTTCCAAGAAAGTTACCCGCAATTGGTCAAAACGTAGCTTATTGGCCGCATCATTGTTGTAAAACGTGGATAAGATCTAACTGAGAATTTACTTTCTGCATAGGCTGTTTTATAATTAACATCTATATCGCATTATAAGCACGCCGACAAAAACGTGTGGTCGTGCCAAAATTTCCAAAGTAGCATTCGTATTCCACACCCGTAAGCCAACAATATGTCGAAAGATACATGATAATTACTCAAATTACTATATGTAAAATAGATATATAGCATGGTTTTTATATTTAAACATGAACAAGTCCTTGGGCCTTTAATGTTACACATTCTATGTTGTTAAGCAACAGATTTCGTGAGCACTTTTCGCACGAATCTGACAATTTGTTACTAGGGCGTGATTATTGAAGAAAATAAAAAATGCGACCACAAATAAAGTTTTGACAATTCTTTTAAAATATAAATAGAAATGATAACTGCAAAATATTGAAACGTAAAGGTATTTCCCCGCTGCTATTAAATCATACAAGCGTATGATATAAAGTCATTACCTTACCTCACAGGCAAATTCTTCACTCAAAGATTGAGTGTACCCGAAAATTGGTTACTCCACTCGAAGATTGTGAAAACCCGACCATTGGTTACTCCCATCGAAGATTGTGTGTTCCCGACCATGGGATATTTCACTCGAAGATTTGTGTGTACCCGACCATTGATTACTCCACTCGAAGATTGTGTATACCCGACCATTGGTTACTCCCATCGAAGATTGTGTGTTCTAGACCATGGGTTATTCCACTCGCAAATTGTGTGTACCCGACCATTGGTTACTCCACTCGAAAATTGTGTGTACCCGACCATTGGTTACTCCACTCGAAGATTGTGTGTACCCGACCATTGGTTACTCCACTCGAAGATTGTGTGTGCCCGACCATTGGTTACACCACGGAAGATTGTGTATATCCGACCATTGGTTGAACCACGCGTAAAGTTGGATCCGCATTAGTGTAAATCTCATCTGAAATCAGTAAATTCTGATTTAACTGTTGAGTGTCCTTGTATAACTGGTAACACTGGCGATCTATGCATGTTTCTCCTCTTTAGATTCAATGACGTGAAACAATACAAACGTTATTTATTACCCCTGGATTTAAACTTACATGAAATACCCGGTATATTACTAATAAGTAGCATAATGTCTTCGTTAAGAGCTACACTGACGGTTTTCTTCAAGTTCTATTTGTCCTTTTTTACTTTGGGAGATATGCCTTATTATGTTTTATTATTTATATTTTTTACTACACGACCAAATTGTTCGGAAACATGTGATCGCCTCTTGGAGAGTAATTGGACTGTTTTTATCCTGTTCCGAATGACGTATTGTATTTTATTTTATTGTGTACCTTTACCTGTTGAAGTCATGTTAGAAAAATTAGAAATCCTGAAATAAAAGTATGGTAAATGTAAGACGAAATCCGCAATACTTAACATTATAATATGCTTGCAGGGTGTTAAGCACCAATAGATCATTTAATTAATAATAACCATGATTTTCAGTGTTTCAACACGATCAAATAGATAACCTCAATACATTTTTAAGAATCGATTCGTTTTTAATTAAAAATTTGATATGTCACTTGCTACTCATTTAGGTCATAGCATAAAGGTGTAGCAAGTGAAAGATTTTTTTTTATTTGGATTGCTTCGTTTCTGCATGTATTTAAATGTCCAAATTATTTTTTTAAATTTTATATGTTATGTGCAGGCCATTTGATTCGTGTATATATCTTTTCCAGCTTTGATTGATTGATGGAAAAGATTGATTTTTATTTGTACATTGCATTTTATACACTCATAGATATCATTTTCAAAGTGTTACCAAACCGAGTAGTATCCCCGTCACATCGTGATCAACAAAAAGCCTGCAAAAAACCGGAAACAGGAAAAACAAGATGTTACATAATAAGTTGGTGCACTTTGAGTTACAGTTCGAGTTACTTCGAGTTAATTTTCAAGTTCAACTGGGATTCGAATTACACTTCGAGTTGGTCATCCGACTTAAACTTCGAGTTAGAGTTCTACTTTGATTTAACAAGAACCTTGTTTCGTGTGTGGATTCATTTAAAAACATTTCTTAAAAACATATTCGGTAAAACGTAGAGAAACTGTGTTGCTATTCAGCAGGGATAGGTTAAGTTTATTTGTTTTTGATTGTATTGTGATTTTTGTCTTACAAAGGCTTAGAATTTTTGTGTGGGGGTGGTAGGGGGTATTATTGCGTCAGAGGACAAGAGAACATTTTAAAATGAGGCAGTTTTTGAGCGCAAAATTGCATAACTTACCAGATATTCTTTGTATAAATTAAAAAGAGGTATTTTTCTGGGTATTTCCCTCCTCGGACTCAACCTACCTAATGCAGACATGTATGAGTCAGGTTTCAATTTTGTACTCGGTGGCCGAGTAGATAAGGTAGTTCATCTAGTAGTGATCTGACAACACTGAATCTCACTGCAGGCAGGTATCACTCGACTCCAACCTTATTTGACAAGGATTGCCAGTTTTCCTACTGGAGGTCGGTAGTTTCTACGAGAACTCTTGCTTCCTCCCCCGATAAAAACTGGACGCTATGGTATAGCTGAAAATTGCTTTCAATACCATTTAAAAAAACAATTGTGTCCAAGTGCTAACTACAGCCTGACTTTACTCTCCTATCGCTAGTCTAATACTTTTCTCATTTTCCTTGGATATGAATGAAACTTTGTCCTGATGATTATTGGTATGTTCTTTGTCATGAAGATATAGTAAAAAGCCTTGAACAAAAAGGTTGAAAAATCAATAAAAATCAAATCAAATAAGTTTTATTGCTTGCTATGCATAAAGCAATACAGTTAATAATATAACATACAGAACGATTAGTACATGAATTCAAAATGCATTGGTTTAAAGTTAAAAGACTATTCTAAATACGTTAGACTACGAATTATTAATTTACTTGGTGGCGGACACTATTTGACGAAATTTAGAGAATTTTGATATAATAACAAGGTAAGGACGCTCTATAAACTATTGTCTAGTAAAGCTGGTTTACAATAGAAATGTTGTAAACTGTTCTTTAGTCGAGTTGTTCCGTGTAGACTGCTCTGGTAACGAATCGTTTAAGAGACAACATAACCCAACATGTGTATATTTAATCATAATTAACATAGGTAATATTACTGTGGCCAATTGTCTGTCAGTTAATTTCTCTATACGTTATTAATGTTACAGTAATACATGTATTTTGTGTTGTTT
Source organism: Limnoperna fortunei (assembly GCA_944474755.1). Classification (NCBI taxonomy): domain Eukaryota; kingdom Metazoa; phylum Mollusca; class Bivalvia; order Mytilida; family Modiolidae; genus Limnoperna; species Limnoperna fortunei. Next base: position 77,612,030 of record OX104116.1, read on the forward strand.
TTTTTCCTGTTTGTTCGGTGTTTTTCTCTCAAACAAATCAAGAAAGTTTAAAAGATGTCGTGTCGTTAAGTAATAAATGTGTTTACCTTAAACTTTAAAACCCTTATTTTTTTATAAAAAGAAAATGATTAAATAGACGACAAACCAGCAATTTGGATAATGGATTGTTTGTACAAATGTGTTGTGACATATTGACACAGTTATAACAAACGGGCTACATTTCTTTTGTTAATTTAGGTCAACTCTTATCATTTGACTGTATGGGTGTCGATTGTTTTTAATGTGAACCTTGTATTACTCAGGGGCGGTACCTAGATCTAAATAGAGTGCGCGCACAAATTGGAGAAAGAGTGTGATGGTGGTCGCCTTGAACAAATAATCGTACCCTCGCCTTTTTTAGGCGAGGTACGACAAATCACAAAACTAACTTCGGATTATAACGGTAGTAAAATTCGGCCTAATGGTCGACCAACGCACTACCACCTCGTGTAAATCCTGGGCATTTCCTGCTTACTTTTTACTGCCTTATAATAATAGGGGTTTTTTTACATCGGAATGCCTTAGAATGAAAATTAAAAGACCTTTCCCTTATTTACATTTATTTTTATTTTATTTTATTTTTTTTAATGTGCACTCCATAGCGTGCTGGCATTTATGGAGCTACGCCACTGTAGACTTTATAAAAAATATTTCTGTCCGTTTACTGTATCAATGCACTCTGAACGCAATTTTAATTTATCCCATCCATATAAATACATTTGACTGGTCGAAAATCAATCTTTTTCGTGACGATGCAAGTAATATTTTAACTGAAAGCTTTCAATGTTTTAACTTTTATCACAAAAGCGAGACTTAATTGGGTTTTTTTCTGTTTATTAACAAACAACGAAACTTATGGATTTTTATAAAAGTATCAATGTTCTCAAACATCTTTTGAACAGAACAATATTACACAGTTGTAATACATAAATGTCGTTTTATCAATGTATACAATATGGAAAGAGCGTTTATCAGAAATAGACAGCGTTCGGTCTAAAGGTTAGTAATTATAGATTATCATATAGAAATTTTGATTCCCACTAGAAAGGTAGATACTGTTAGATCGGGATTAAGAATTGTGTGTTTTATAGCGGCAAAAATATGTTTTTCTTTTCTGGCATTTACAAAAGCTTCTTTTATTGTGCAAGTAGCGTGGAACAATCCCAACATGGTCGTCTGCTAAGCTGTCCGTATTAAGGCCCGTATACCCTTAAGGAGGCATCTTCATTTGCAATACGGGGACGCGCAGAACAGCTGTGGGTAGAGTTATTGGAATTCAATTTATTTGCGTAATTATAAGTACCATTTTTGTTTATTTTTCAGGATGAAGTTAATGGATTGATTGTGAACAACACCGCTTTAGCTGCTTTATTCATCGAAAATGAAATTGAACAAGAAGATAATGAAATGTTTCGACAATCTCTAAAACACCTCAGGTTTAAACTACACGACATTTTATGTTTATTGCATTATAACAATACGTTGACAGTTCAAGATGTTCTGTTTTATAAAAATATCCGAGACCTGTACCTGAACGGAATCTTCGTAAATTCACATAAATACGAACGTAGTTTATTTGTAGTAAGTGCCGTTAAATCCTTTTTAAATGATATAAAAAGTAAGCTATCAAAATTATCTATGATGTGAATAATCGATGTTACAAACCAGAGATCTGACAATTTCTATAAATGTTAGTATGCAATATGTGTTCATTGGCAATACAAATTAAAAACTAATGTTTTGGCTTCGTTTGTTTTTTTAATATTATTGAACAGTAGATCAAGATTGGAGTCATCACTTAGAAAATTTTACGGTCTCCATTTCGACTTGTTTTACACTTACGGAATATCTGTGTCACAATTGACCATTAATTTTGTTCCGTTTGACGTAGCTATTTTTTTCTCCCTTCTTACTGGATTATGATTATCCCCAGATATGACTAATTACCAGATTTAACATGAGTGGTACGACGGATGCTACGCGAGAAGCAGACGTTGCTTACCCGTCCGGAATATCTGGATTCACAACCGGTTTATAGTGGAGTTAGTGCTGTTCATTTTTTTTGGTGTTTTGTGTCCGTTTGTGTTGTTGTTGTCCACTCTTGTAGTTAACCATGTTTTTTTTTGTGTGGCCTCAACTTATTGTTTCCAGATAACTAATTGGTATCCTTGATTGTTATTTTCAGGAATGAAAATAAATATTAAAAAGGCAAATTTTAATACAGGACATATTCGCCGCGCACTTGATGCGAACGCTGTAGACAACCATCCAATAAGTCTTGCTGCTATTTCTTGTTTCTTTTCTTCAGAAAATAAGCTTTGTATACCATTTCCTCATATGTTTCTATCTAAAATTAAGTTCTAATTTAGCAACCGTCTTGGGTTTCCAATGGGAACAAAAACATAAACTTTGTAAATAACTATCCTATAAAAATTTATGCAGTTAACATAGTTAAATTTGCTTGCAGGTTCTTACAAAACATTTTGCAATATTTTCCTAAGTATAATAAAAGTCCTGTGGTGGCGTTCATTTTGAGGTACATATTGGCATAAAAACACGTGCAGCCCTTTTCAAACAAATTTCGTATTGATAAATTAAGTCTTGCAGTGACTGCCAACTTATGGAGCATACAGCTATAATGAATGGATTAATTTTAGTCTATGAACAAATAGGAAGACGCATGAAAAGTTGTGTATAAAGTCGATGGCGATAATAAAACATCTTATGAGATACAAACATTCTATAGGTTGTCTTTAGTTGTGTTAGAGGTCTGTATATAGTTCGTAAGTATACCTAATATGTCTGAAATATAATTTGTTGCACCTTAGATATCAATGTATCAATCCTTTCCAAGAAATAATATGGATCTATGAAATACTGATGTGCTACACTGATCTCGTATTCAAATTTTGTCACAGAAACATTTCGTAGTTGAAACCTCAATATATTGAAATACGTTAAGCAGATTTAAATAAATTATTATGGCATTAACTACCCAACTAAAATATGTAATGAGTATGAATGACTTCTCTTTAGTGCATTTGAAATCTAAACCGTTGCATAGTTGTGTGCATGGGTAACTAAGGAATAAAAAATACCCGGTAATATATGAGTGATTCTATATCACAGCCAATAACAACTCGAACAAATTTCATTCCTCGATCAGAATTCTCTATGCTTGCTGTTCCTAATAATCAACAGTAGAGTGTACACTTTTCACTTTATTTTACATCAATTATGTAATAACCCATTTCATTGGATAATTTGTATTCAGAAAAAAAGACAGATTTAACAGGGCTGTATCAACAAAAGGATTATATCTAACCCACCGTTATATCCGGGATTGATAATACAGCCTTATCAAAATGATTATTTGAATTTTCGATTGCCCACCAAAAAATGAATGTATAAATGTTGACAAGTTCATTATGTCTTGCACTTATTTGTTTTCTAATGTGTTCGATAAAATAAACGTAAATACAACTTGTAAAAATTACAAACTTCTGATAGACCAGATACGGGCCGTTTTTAGTAACATTCCTCGAATTTCACTCAGGTTGTGACAAGATAAACGGTTCGTATCGTGTCTCATCAGTCCGAAATTTTGGATACCGCTCTACATACAAGTTCCGATTACATCATTAAACATGTTTCCAATTCGAAATGCTACCCTAGCCTGTCGTTGTAAAATGAACTACAAATCTGTATATTACTTAAGCTTTGGCTAAGTATATTATTTCAGCTGCATACTATAAAAATGTCTGAAAAGACCATGAAATAAAATTCCACTGAGCAATAGATATATACTTTGGTATAGTATTTGACAAGTGATATAGATTGGATAAGAATTATTATTAAAACGACATTCCAATGTACGGAGATAACCTTTAGCTGTATCGGGATGTTTAACTTGAATCCTATAGATTTAACGCTGAATAAAAATGCAAAACCATATAGATTTATGTTAACATAATGTATTCAAGTTAATTTTAACGCACTATTAATTTCTATCATTTTATCAAGGACGAGTTTGTTTAAAACCCAGACCGTTAAGCAAAATATAATCATTAATTGATTTTCATGACTTACATGATATTATTATTATTATTTTGTATGCTTTCAACCTCTTAAGGGTATAATTATGCATAATTGAATATTATTCATGTTTTATTTGATTCTTACTCGTTTTTTCCGAGAAAGTTACACGCAATTGGTCAAAGCGTAGCTTATTGGCTGCATCATTGTTGTAAAACGTGGAAAAGATATAACTGAGAATTTACTTTCTGCATAGGCTGTTTTATAATTAACATCTATATCGCATTATAAGCACGCCGACAAAAACGTGTGGTCGTGCCAAAATTTCCAAAGTAGCATTCGTATTCCACACCCGTAAGCCAACAATATGTCGAAAGATACATGATAATTACTCAAATTACCATATGTAAAATAGATATATAGCATGATTTTTATATTTAAACATGAACAAGTCCTTGGGCCTTTCATGTTACACATTTTATGTTGTTAAGCAACAGATGTCGTGAGCACTTTTCGCACGAATCTGACAATTTGTTACTAGCACGTGATTATTGAAGAAAATATAATATGCGACCACAAATAAAGTTTTGAAAATTCTTTTAAAATATAAATAGAAATGATAACTTCAAAATATTGAAACGTAAAAGTATTTCCCCGTTGCTATTAAATCATACAAGCGTATGATATAAAGTCATTACCTTACCCCACAGGCAAATTCTTCCCTTAAAGATTGGGTGTACCCGAACATTGGTAACTCCACTCGAAGATTGTGTATACCCGGCCACTGGTTACACCACGGAAGATTGTGTGTAACCGACCATTGGTTATTCCACTCGAAGATTGTGTGTACCCCACCATTGGCTACTCCACTCGAAGACTTTTTGTACCCGACCATTGGTTACACCACGGAAGATTGTGTGTACCCGACCATTTGTTATTCCACTCGAAGATTGTGTGTACCTGACCATTGGCTACTCCACTCGAAGATTGTGTATACCCGACCATTGGTTACTCCCATCGAAGATTGTGTGTTCCCTACCATGGTATATTTCACTCGAAGATTGTGTGTACCCGACCATTGATTACTCCACTCGAAGAGTGTGTGTACCCGACCATTGGTTACTCCCATCGAAGATTGTGTGTTCCCGACCACTGGATATTTCACTCGAAGATTGTGTGTACCCGACCATTGATTACTCCACTCGAAGATTGTGTATACCCGACCATTGGTTACTCCCATCGAAGATTGTGTGTTCCCGACCATGGGTTATTCCACTCGAAGATTGTGTGTACCCGACCATTGGTTACTCCACTCGAAAATTGTATGTACCCGACCATTGGTTGAACCACGCGTAAAGTTGGATCCGCATTAGTGCAAATCTCATCTGAAATCAGTAATTCTGATTTAACTGTAGAGTGTCCTTGTATAACTGGTAACACTGGCGATCTATGCATGTTTCTCCTCTTTAGATTCAATGACGTGAAACAATACAAACGTTATTTATTACCCGTGGATTTAAACTTACATGAAATACCCGGTATATTACTCATAAGTAGCACAATGTCTTCGTTAAGAGCTACACTGACGGTTTTCTTGAAGTTCTATTTGTCCTTTTTTACTTTGGGAGATATGCCTTATTATGTTTTATTTTTTATTTTTTTACTACACGACCAAATTGTTCGGAAACATGTGATCGCTTCTTGGAGAGTAATTGGACTATTTTTATCCTGTTCCGAATGACGTATTGTATTTTATTTTATTGTGTACCTTTACCTGTTGAAGTCATGTTAGAAAAATTAGAAATCCTGAAATAAAAGTGTGGTAAATGTAAGACGAAATCCGCAATACTTAACATAATAATATGCTTGCAGGGTGTTAAGCACCAATTGCTCATTTAATTAATAATAACCATGATTTTCAGTGTTTCAATACGATCAAATAGATAACCTCAACATTTTTAGGAATCGATTCGTTTCCAATCAAAAATTTGATATGTCACTTGCTACTCCTTCATGTCATAGCATAAAGGTGTAGCAAGTGAAAGATTTTTTTTAATTGGATTGCTTCGTTTCTGCATGTATTTAAATGTCCAAATTATTTTTTTTAATTTTATGTTATGTGCAGGCCATTTGATTCGTGTCTATATCTTTTCCAGCTTTGATTGATTGATTTTTATTTGTACATTGCATTTTAAACACTCATAGATATCATTTTCAAAGTGTTACCAAACCGAGTAGTATTCTCGTCACATCGTGATCAACAAAAAGCCTGCAAAAAACCGCAAACAGGAAAAACAAGATGTTACATAATAACCCAAGTTGGTGCTTACTTTGAGTTACACTTCGAGTTACTTCGAGTTAATTTTCAAGTTCAAGTGGGATTCGAGTTACACTTCGAGTTGGTCATCCGACTTAAACTTCGAGTTAGAGTAAGAGTTAGACTCCGAGTTAGAGTACAACTTTGATTTAACAAGAACCTTGTTTCGTGTGAGAATTAATTTAAAAACATTTCTTTAAAAAAAACCATATTCGGTTAAACGTAGAGAAACTATGTTGCTATTTAGCAGGGATAGGTTAAGTTTATTTTGTTTTTGATTGTATTGTGATTTTTGTCTTACAAAGGCTTAGAATTTGTGTGTGGGGGTGGTAAGGGGGGGGGTGTTATTGCATCAGAGGACAAGAGAACATTTTAAAATGAGGCAGTTTTTGAGCGCAAAAATTACATAACTTACCAGATATTCTTTGTATAAATTAAAAAGAGGTATTTTTCTGGCTATTTCCCTCCTCGGACTCAACCTACCTAATGCAGACATGTATGAGTCAGGTTTCAATTTTGTACTCGGTGGCCGAGTAGATAAGGTAGTTAATCTAGTAGTGATCTGACAACACTGAATCTCACTCGTGCAGGTTGCACTCGACTCCAACCTTATTTGACAAGGATTACCAGTTTTCCTACTGGAGGTCGGTGGTTTCTACGAGAACTCTTGCTTCCTCCCCCCGATAAAAACTGGACGCTATGGTATAGCTGAAAATTGCTTTCAATACCATTTAAAAAACAAATGCTAACTTGTACACTATTGTGTCCAAGTGCTAACTACAGCCTGACTTTACTCTTCTATCGCTAGTCTAATACTGTTCTCATTTTCTTTGGATATGAATGAAACTTTGTCGTGATGATTATTGGTATGTTCTTTGTCATGAAGATATAGTAAAAAGCCTTGAACAAAAAGGTTGAAAAATCAATAAAAATCAAATCAAATAAGTTTTATTGCTTGCTATGCATAAAGCAATACAGTTAACAAATATAACATACAGAACGATTAGTACATGAATTCAAAATGCATTGGTTTAAAGTTAAAAGACTATTCTAAATACGTTAGACTACGTATTATAAATTTACTTGGTGGCGGACACTATTTGACGAAATTTAGAGAATTTTGATAGAATAACGAGGTAAGGACGCTCTATAAACTATTGTCTAGTAAAGCTGGTCTACAATAGAAATGTTGTAAACTGTTCTTTAGTCGCGTTGTTCCTTGTAGACTGCTCTGGTAACGAATCGTTTAAGAGACAACATAACCCAACATGTGTATATTTAATCATAATTAACAAAGGTAACATTACTGTGGCCAATTGTCTGTCAGTTCATTTCTCTATACGTTATAAATGTTACAGTAATACATGTATTTTGTTTTTTTGTTTTCCTGTTTGTTCGGTGTTTTTCTCTCAAACAAATCAAGAAAGTTTAAAAGATGTCGTGTCGTTAAGTAATAAATGTGTTTACCTTAAACTTTTATAACACTTATTTTTTTATAAAATGAAAATGATTAAATAGACGACAAACCAGCAATGTTGATAATGGAATGTGTTGTGACATATTGACACAGTTATAACAAACGGGCTACATTTCTTTCGTTAATTTAGGTCAACTCTTATCATTTGACTGTATGGGTGCCGATTGTTTTTAATGTGAACCTTGTATTACTCAAGGGTGGTACCTAGATCTAAATAGAGTGCGCGCACAAATTGGAGAAAGAGTGTGATGGTGGTCGCCTTGAACAAATAATCGTACCCTCGCCTTTTTTTAGGCGAGGTACGACAAATCACAAAACTAACTTCGGATTATAACGGCAGTAAAATTCGGCCTAATGGTCGCCCAGCGCACTACCACCTCGTGTAAATCCTGGCCATTTCCTGCTTACTTTTAACTGCCTTATAATAATAGGTTTTTACATCGGAATGCCTTATGATTAAAATTAAAAGACCTTTCCCTTATTTACATTTATTTTTATTTTATTTTATTTTTTTAATGTGCAATCCATAGCGTGCTGGCGTTTATGGAGCTACGCCACAGTAGACTTTATAAAAAATAATTCTCTCCGTTTACTGTATCAATGCACTCTGAATGCAATTTTAATTTATCCCATCCATATAAATACATTTGACTGGTCGAAAATCGATCTTTTTCGTGACAATGCAAGTAAGATTTTAACTGAAAGCTTTCAATGTTTTAACTTTTATCACATCGAAAGCGAGACTTAATTGGGCTTTTTTTCTGTTTATTAACAAACAACGAAATTTAAAGATTTTTATAAAAGTATCAATGTTCTCAAACATCTTTTGAACCGAACAATATTACACAGTTGTAATACATAAATGTCGTTTTATCAATGTATACAATATGGAAAGAGCGTTTATCAGAAATAGACAGTGTTCGGTCTAAAGGTCAGTAATTATAGATTATCATATAGAAATTTTGAATCCCACTAGAAAGGTAGATACTGTTAGATCGGGATTTAGAATTGTGTGTTTTATAGCGGCAAAAAATGTTTTCTCTTTTCTGGCAGCTACAAAAGCTTCTTTTATGGCCCTATCATATAAACACGAATTGTTTATTGTTGTGCTCAGTTTGACGGTTTACTTGTTTTATCAGAACTAAACACAAATTTGAATTGAAAAGGTCATTTATTATTAAATGACTAAATATCTTTAACAACTACATAAATCATAATCAAAAGATCAATTAAACACATAAAACACATTTGAATACATAGTAAAGATTAAACACATATGATCACAATAAGAAATACCTATTTACAAGAACAATATGTATTTTCAATCCAATATGTGACAAAAACCGTCAAAGATGAGGGGTAAAATCGCCCCAGATTGAGATAATCAAAATTTTAAATACATTGAACACATGAATGCATAGAATACATATAGACATTAAACCTGTTAGATCATGCTAAATAATACCGTGTCACCAAAACAGTGAACACATGAATGCATAGAATACATATAGACATTAAACCTGTTAGATCATGCTAAATAATACCGTGTCACCAAAACAGTTAACAAATCTAAATGTGACAGAAATGATGAGGGAGGTTGGGTGGGTTTTTTCTTGTAAAATAAAATTTTGAATGCACACAACTGATGTGATGCTGACTGCTACATGAATGCAGATAAATCGAAAACCAGAATGAACTGGTTTCCCAAGCATGCGCCAAACTATCCCCATTCCCTTTGATGTACCAAGGGAACTACTTCAAACGAATGTTACATAATAGTATATCTACTTAGTTAAAAAGGAATTAATTATGATGTGCCATAAAAATATTTATTAAAATAAAAAGCCTTTATGTCCCTATCATATAAACACGAATTGTTTATTGTTGTGCTCAGTTTGACGGTTTACTTGTTTTATCAGAACTAAACACAAATTTGAATTTAAAAGGTCATTTATTATTAAATGACTAAATATCTTAACAACTACATAAATCATAATCAAAAGATCAATTAAACACATAAAACACATTTGAATACATAGTAAAGATTAAACACATTTGATCACAATAAGAAATACCTATTTACAAGAACAATATGTATTTTCAATCCAATATGTGACAAAAACCGTCAAAGATGAGGGGTAAAATCGCCGCCATATTGTGGATTGAGCTATATGAGTTCTAAATATATTGCCAAAGTAACAATATCCCCCATCAACAACACGGGCCGCACAACACTTATATTTGTTACAAGTTTGTACACAATATTATAATCAAGTCTGTGAAATAATGACTTTTAAAAAATTGGTCTTTCGTGTCGCCATGATGTTTACAGTACTGAGACCCTTGTTCCCATGTACTTGATAAAAGTAAACACTTGTTACAGTAAAATACACATATACATTGTTCCAAAGTACAGAAGCCCATGTCTCCTATACTTAACTCCATTATAAGTCAATGATACAATATATACAGTGAGGAAACAACACACAAATGTGTGAAAGCCTACATATACATGAATATGAATAAGAACAATATAGTACAACAATTGAAAAGAAGAACACACTGGCTGACTGCAGACTCCATACTAGATAGAAATTCACACTGACACAGAGGCCCTTGTCCCCATGTGTTGTCAAACAGGAATATCATTAGGGTAGTTATATCAGGAGACAACACTGAGGCCCTTGTCCCCAAGTGTTTCTTCAAGATTCAATATTGGAATTCTTATGTATTTTTTAAATGCTTTGCTATTCCACCGGCCCATTTGTTGAATTTGTTCCTCCGAAAACCCATTTGACCACGCGGTTGTTGCTGCACCAATTCTAAAATATGTGCTTTATAGTTTTTGATATTTAAACCAGTAAATTTTAAGGATTGTTGCAGCTGAATGTTGAAAAAATTTCGTGTAATAGGGGTATTATCCATAAAGGTGAAAAGAGGTTGATCTTTGGCATTCTCATTACCCCTGAGTTGCAGTTAAGTCCATAAAGAATGAACAGAACACAGAATCTTGTTAAGCTTGTTACTAGGAAGAAACAGTGTAGGTATATGTTTGTCTGAACTATGTTTAAATTTGGACATTTGGATTTCCAAGCCTTCGCTGTCCTCCTTGACAAATTTAACGTCGCTTACACTAAGACTATTACCCAGAGGAGGGGTCAAACCTGTTATTTCCCCAACACGTAGAAATTCATGAAATGCAAGCAAGTACATCGCACGGAGTAAAATTTGTAAAAAGCGTGAAGAGCATGTATTAGGTAGGGATTGACATAAATTTTTTAATATAGAAGGAGTGATAGGCAGCCTCTTATCCATACCTGCCTTAATTTTGTTATAGCCTCGCAGAGCTTTATTGATAATAAAATGGCCAGTCCCAACATGAACGTCTGCTAAGCTTTCCGTATTAAGGCCCGTATACCCTTAAGGAGGCATCTTCATTTGCAATACGGGGACGCGCAGAATAGCTGTGGGTAGAATTATTGGAATTCAATTTATTTGCGTAATTATAAGTAGTTGTAAGTAACATTTTTGTTTATTTTTTCAGGATGAAGTTAATGAATTGATTGTGAACAACACCGCTTTAGCTGCTTTATTAATCGAAAATGAAATTGAACAAGAAGATAATGAAATGTTTCGACAATCTCTAAAACACCTCAGGTTTAAACTATACGACATTTTATGTTTATTGCATTATAACAATACGTTGACAGTTCAAGATGTTCTGTTTTATAAAAATATCCGAGAAATGTACCTGAACGGAATCTTCGTAAATTCACATAAATACGAACGTAGTTTATTTGTAGTAAGTGCAGTTAAATCCTTTTTAAGTGATATAAAAAGTAAGCTATCAAAATTATCTATGATGTGCATAATCGATGTTACAACCCAGAGATCTGACAATTTGTATTAATGTCAGTATGAAATATGTGTTCATTGGCAATAAAAATTAACAACTAATGCTTTGGCTTCATTTGTTTTTTTTAAATTTTATTGAACAGTAGATCAAGATTGAAGTCATCACTTAGAAAATTTTACGGTCTCCATTTCGACTTGTTTTACACTTACGGAATATCTGTGTCACAATTGACCATTAATTGTGTTTCGTTTGACGTAACCATTGTTTTCTACCTTCTTACTGGATTATGATTATCCCCCAGATATGACTAATTACCAGATTTTACATGAGTGGTACGACGGATGCTACGCGAGAAGCAGACGTTGCTTACCCGTCCGGAATATCTGGATTCACAACCGGTTTATAGTGGAGTTCGTGCTGTTCATTTTTTGTTTGTGTTTTGTGTCCGTTTGTGTTGTTGTTGTCCACTCTTGTGGTTAACCATGGTTGTGTGTGTCCTCAACTTATTGTTTCCTGATAACTATTTGGTATCCTTGATTGTTATTTTCAGGAATGAAAATAAATATTAAAAAGGCAAATTTTAATACAGGACATATTCGCCGCGCACTTGAAACGAACGCTGTCGAAAACCATCCAATAAGTCTTGCTGCAATTTCTTGTTTCTTTTCTTCAGAAAATAAGCTTTGTAAACCTTTTCCTCATATGTTTCTATCTAAAATTAAGTTCTAATTTAGCAACCGTCTTGGGTTTCCAATGGGAACAAAAACATAAACTTTGTAAATGACTATCCTATAGAAATTTATACATTTAACTATCAGTTTATCAATCCTTTCCAAGAAATAATAGAAATACTGATGTGCAACACTGATCTCGTGTCAAATTTTGTCACAGAAACATTTTCTTATATTGAAATACCGTAAGCAGAATGTGTAAATTTGAATAAAAAACTTTCAAAAAGCTGTGATAAGTTTAAAATTATTATGGCATGAACTACCCAACTAAAATATATAAATAGTATGAATGACTTCTCTTTAGTTATTCGTGCAATAAGTGCATTAGAAATCTAAACCGTCGCATAGTAGTGTGCATGGGTAACAAAAGAATAAACATACCCGGTAATATATAAGTGCTTCCATATCACTACCAGTAACAACCCCGGAAAAATTTCATTCCTCGATCAGAGCTCTTAGGATTTATTTATGTCGTCTGGTTGATGTGGGTTGCGATATGGAAATACCTATTTGATATTCTCTATGGTTGGTGTTCCTAATAATCAACAGTAGAGTACACACAGTAATTTTCAGTTTATTTTATATTAATGATGTAATAACCCATTTCATTGGATAATTTGTATTCTGTGTGTCAGAAAAAAGATGGAGTCAACAAGGCTGTATCAACTAAAGGATTATTTCTAACCCACCGTTATATCCGGGATTTTAATACAGCCTTATTGAAATGATTATTTGAATTATATGAATTATCCAATGGCCACCAAAAATGCATGTACACAATGTATAAATATTGACAAGTTCATTATGTCTTGCACTTATTTGTATTTTAATGTGTTCGATGAACAACTTGTGTGTAAGACCGTTTGAAAAATTACAAACTTCTGAAGGACCAGATACGGGCCGTTTTTAGTAACATTCCTCGATTTTCACTCAGGTTGTGACAAGATAAACGGTCCGTATCGTGTCTCATCAGTCCGAAATTTTGGATACCGCTCTACATACAAGTTCCGATTGCATCATTAAACATGTTTCCCTGGTTTCATTTGCAATTTGAAATGCTACCCTAGCCTGTCGTTTTAAAATGAACTACAAATCCGTATATTAATTAAGCTTTGGCTAAGTATATCATTTCAGCTGCATACTATAAAAATGTCTGAAAAGACCATGAAATAAAATTCCACTGAGCAATAGATATATACTTTGGCATTAACTAGTATTTGACAAGTGATATAGATTGGATAAGAATTATTATTACAACGACATTCCAATGTACAGAAAATAACCTTTAGCTGTGTCGGGATGTTTAACTTGAATAATGAAAGTCTAACCTATAGAAAAATGCAAAACCATATAGATTTCTGTTAACCTAATGTATTCAAGGTAATTTTAACGCACTATTAATTTCTATCATTTTATCAAGGACGTATTTGAGTATTGTTTCAAACCCAGACCGTTAGGCAAAATATAATCATTAATTGATTTTCATGACTTACATGATATTTTTATTATTATTTTGTATGCTTTCAACCCTGAAGGGTAAAATTATGCATAATTGAATATTATTCATATTTTATCTGATTCTTACTAGTTTTTTTCCAAGAAAGTTACACGCAATTGGTCAAATCGTAGCTTATTGGCTGCATCATTGTTGTAAAACGTGAAGATCTAACTGAGAATTTACTTTCTGCATAAGCTGTTTTATAATTAACATCTATATCGCATTATAAGCACGCCGACAAAAACGTGTGGTCGTGCCAAAATTTCCAAAGTAGCATTCGTATTCCACACCCGTAAGCCAACAATATGTCGAAAGATACATGATAATTACTCAAATTACCATATGTAAAATAGATATATAGCATGATTTTTATATTTAAACATGAACAAGTCCTTGGGCCTTTAATGTTACACATTCTATGTTGTTAAGCAACAGATGTCGTGAGCACTTTTCGCACGAATCTGACAATTTGTTACTAAGGCGTGATTATTGAAGAAAATATAATATGCGACCACAAATGAAGTTTTGACAATTCTTTTAAAATATAAAAATAGAAATGATAACTGCAAAATATTGAAACGTAAAGGTATTTCCCCGCTGCTATTAAATCATACAAGCGTATGATATAAAGTCATTACCTTACCCCACAGGCAAATTCTTTCTAAACTGAGATGTCACCGAGTGCAATTTAACAATACCTTAAGAGGATTTGTTTTGTTTTTTCTTTCAAACCATCCTGTAAAACATGGATGGGTTTATATTGTTTCTGACGTAAGGGTTTCTATCCTGTCTGGTCTTAATATTAAATAATATTCATTTAACTCGACGTGCAGTTTTTCATTTTGGAAGTAAACAGCAGTGCGATACAATTCCGTTAGAATTAGTGATAAATGTTTGTACTGAGTAATTGCTTTTTAAAAATTGATTTGATGATTTGTTTGAATGGTGTTTAACGCCACTTTCAGCAATTTTTTCAGCTATATCATGGCGTTCTGTTTTATTGGGGGGAGGGTGTGGAACCGGAGTACCCGTAGAAAAGGGAGAGAACCCCAGACCTTCTGTAGGAAATGCTGGAAATCCATGTCGATTTAGAATGGAATCGAATGCACTCTGCCTGCAGTGAGACTCGAACTCTTTTTTTTAATTGAATTTATAAAATATATTGCTGCAAACAAAGTCTTTTAGTTGTTTTGTTAAACCCCATTCTACCAATAGTTAAGACAATCTACGATGGTGCAAAATGCAGGCATTTTTGTATAAAATGTAGAATCAAACACACGAGCTTACCTGAATATACAATACGTAAAAATCGGCCCTGATATACTAAAACAGGCATGATCTATATATGGATTACTAAATTAATAGATACAGCCAACAGGTAATAACTTTTATCGTTCGACTAACATTGCAATACTGGGTAATATTGCCCGGAGGGTAATATTGATTTTCATACGGACCCATAATATGAACTGGCTAGCCACACGGACTGTTTGGGTTATTTAATATTGCATTGATTTTCGGTCCTACGTCTCTTGGAACCAATACAGCAAAGCTCGAATCAACACCATGGCCAATACAGAATCACTAAAACAATATTCTAGTCTAAACACTTTATCAATGTGTTCGGAGAAGTTAAACGAACGGTGATATACGGTAGTCTCTGCTATTGTTCTAAAATCAAAATACATGTATGTTTACATTGTCCTTGTTTATTTCCTGTTGTTTTAATTTAAAGAAAAAAATCCTGTTAACTTTAGTTTATACTAAAATCAATCGGAAATAACAATACTAGTTTATTCGTGTACTCTTAAACAACATCCGCAATATACTTCAGTCAAGCATTTCTAAGTTGTGGGTGTAGTATTATCGTCACCTCAATCACACAATAAATCTTGTAGTACTATTAAAACTAAATTTGCTGTTAAAAAGTCCTATCAACGGCTAATTACACATGTATGTTTTCTGCACAGAGTGCAATATGCATGAATATGTGATGACAGGGTGCAATACACGTGGCTATACAGTATAAGCTTAATGCTACTGCATGCAATAAAAATTGCTAGTCATAACGAGCAGTTCACCTACATATCAAACCACAAGAAAGTAAACTGCCATCCGGTAAAAAAGGTTATTAGTTTAAAATCGAGGACACACACAAATAAATGACTAATATCCAGGGGGCGATCCTTAACGCACAATACTAATGTAAATAATCGGAAATCTGTCGTTACTATTAATAGAAACGTAACTCCAACGTAGCTTTTATTTTTTATTGGCGGCAGAAAATGATGAAATTGCACGATTTGGGACCTTCCGACGGGAAAAGGAATGGTATCTTTTACACATTTCCGGAAAAATTGAGGTAAAATGTTGTATATAAACACTTCAGAATCATATTGTCACTAATTAAAATTTTGAATAACTCCAATCTAACAAGTGCAAAATACTTAAAACATGAATCTTCTACGATGTATGTATATTTATCTACTCTTAAAACTCTTATTTCTTTTTACATTATGCTTATATCATGTATATGCTTAACATATGCGACAAAATGTATATATTTTACACCTTCATATATCGGTACTGAGTAGTTTACTAAATTTTATATTTCTATAGGCTACATTCTCGCTGGAATGCTGATTGGATTTTCACTGGAGAATCCCTTGAAAAGAGTGGAACCCTGGATAAGACCTTGCGCTGGAAGTATGCCTGTTGGTGTTCATTTTCATACGAGAATAGATATTAACGTGAACGATGTCATCCTGCGGTTGACGAGAAAAGTAGAGCTGTTTTTACAGAAACTGGATCAAACTTTTTTATACCTAGTAAGTGAAATAAGATATTTTCATCGTTGCATTATATAGCGCGAAAATTGTAATCTTGACTAAATTGCATACTGATTTGCACGACTGCAGCCATGAAAACTGACATTGTACTTCACAAGCGAAAGAAAAAAGTAGCGTGTTAATTGGCGTGTCATTATTCTGACTAAAATCTATTAATAATAATATTACTACTATATAACAGGAATACAGATTATGGGCAATACGCGATTAAAATGATATATGTCGCAAACGTACACTAATCACTAATAGGGTCATTTAATTAACGTAATGTTTAGTCATTTACATAGTTATATTTGCTGAATACATATAAAACGCTTAATACGTGAAACATATAAGTAATTTTAATACCGTTTCTGCAGAACGACGGATTGTTGAATGACGTTGATCTTACCAATACATTGAATGGTCAGCCAACGATAGATGGTTACCCTAGCAACTGTGTAGAATCACAAACACCGGTAAGAAATATTACATTAAAAAAAGAATATTCTTAACGGAAACAGTTAGATTGATTGATTGATTGATTGATTGATTGATTGATTGATTGATTGATTGATTGATTGATTGATTGATTGATTCATTCATTCATTCATTCATTCATTCATTCATTCATTCAAAGGGAGGTATATTTTAACTATAAACACTACAATAAACTGCATTTGTAAAATTCCCAATTTTTAAACTTTTTTGAGAAACAACCTGGAAAATCTTCGAATGGAATTATAAGCATCATTTGATATTGTTCTTATAATATCCACATTAAAAAATCCCTTCGTGGACTAATTCTATTTAGTTATTACACAATCATGGGATAATATACAATTAGTGGCTAATAAGAACAAGACAGTTTCCTTTCAATAATGCACTTTTCTCTTTTCAGGATTCAACAGTCCAGAAAGACAATTACCTAAAAATTTCAAAGCTATACATATTTATGGATCATTTTAAAACATTTGATATCGACGGGACATTACGTGATTTATCCCATGGTCTTGTCTCATCTCTCAATGATATATTGTGCGAGTTTACCTTATTAGTAAACACTACAGGCTACCAGCCAATCAATGAGCTCAATAGAAATATCATCCGCGAAGAATATAAATCGTTTACCGTTTCTAAATTTTATAGTTGGGACTATATCCTTTTAAGGGACACAAAGATTTTCGGAAGATCCATCTTAAATATGGTAAAAAATAGTCGATTTAGCAGGTAACATATAAAGAACATTTTCCTGAACGCTCACTTGTCAAATACAAGAAATCCGGGATATTGTCTGTGATATATTTTATTATTGTGTTTTACAGATTCCGTCCTCTTGTCATTTAAAATAATGATTAACGTTAGATATTAAATCTAACTTAAAACTATTTTTATTAAATATATTGTATTTATTATTTTGACATGCAAGGTAATGTTACATTTGGTATTACTTATACTTCTAAAGGGTTAATGTGTACAGGAATGCGTGTTGTGTCCAAGTACAAGAAACTTTTAAATTAAAACATAATAGATTGCGTATTAAGATTGAAAATAAGATCCTGTTGTCTGTATTATTACAGTGTAATCTTTCAATCAAACGTTTTTTTTACCTCAATTATTTTAATTCTAAAATGTTTTTATTCAAAAAATTTTACAATTATAGAACTAATTTTTGTGTTTGATGCGTCTTTTTGGAATTTAACACATACATATTCTTCGGTTCATATTAACTATTTTACTCCCTATGTTGAACTAAAAACTAACATTATGTATTGTTAGACGTCATATATTTATAAGTTTTGTGTCATTGTGGTTGTTATTTACAGTGTAAATATTTCTTATTTATTTATTATGAGGTCTGTTTAACAGTCTTCCATTGATTATCTATGTATATTTATACTTAATATATTGTAAATGTGTTCCATTAATTTATTGACTGCCATATTGCTATTTTATATTTTATTGATTTAAAATAAAATTAGTACATATCTCTAACCTTGTTTTTTGCATGTAATACATTGTCAGTAGCGCGTTCGTAACGACAATGATTAGAATTTCATATTAAATGCTGTTACTTCTTCATTGTACAATTATTATATATTACAAACGACCGAAGCAAACCAGATTGTCTGTAAATGTAATAGTTAAAATATACCACGTTTTGCTTCCCGTTCCGTCCCATTCCCGATATATCACCCCTCTGTTTATAGGGATTCATATTACTTATTTGTTTATTTCTATTTGCATGATTGTTTCTAGATCTTTCTAGCGGTGTTTGTACATTTTCTGTCTGGGCACGGCTTTGAAATGTCGTTTTTTTCTTCTTTTAGTTACACATCGGCATCGTGCTATTCAATGTTACATTCCAAGACACTGTCCAGGGATAAAATGACAAAATTTGAATAATTTTAATAAACTTAATTTCCAAAGGGATCAATAAACACAGCATACATTGTGACACTGTTTATTTAAAATCTAAATGCACATAATACGCTGACAATAAGAGGACATTATATACTGGTTTATGTATAACAGAAACCGAGGTGATATCTTACTTAACGTTCTTTGTCTACAGCCGCTATACGTCCACCCGCCTTTCTCGCTTGTCCGTGCAAATCAATAAATCTTTATGGCAACCTTCTTTACCTATGGCTGATGTTCACACTGATACATCTGAAGCAACTTACGGGTGAGATTTAAGTATCAATCCACGTAAGAATCAGGCAAAATGCATACATGTGATGGCATATGAAAACGCAAGCTTTTGATCATGGAATTTGATAAAACTATCCAATATAACAACATTCTAATTTATTTATGTTCTGAATTATTTTGCCTTTTTAAGATATAATCATTTGAAATTTAGTTGAATTACACAGTAAAAAATACCGGGAAATTTTCCAGCCAAATTTTTCTCTATATAACCAGTTAAAAATTCTAGGCAATTGTCAATTTTTCAAATGTAAAATATTGTTAGAATTTGTTTATATATAAAAATGAATGCATCTAAGCCAAAAAAGCTAAAAACAAAAATTTTTGATGTGCCGCCCACTGCCTGAGCCTTAGCTAGAATACTACTTAAATGTTATTCAAAATATATATTGTGCTTTACTCTGATTTATAATGTCAACAAATGCAGCTTAAATGTAAGCTTTCTACGTTGACTATAAACAATCACTTCCTACAGAGGTCAAATAGCTACCGTACAGAATAAAGTCTGTATAAGATACACTCATCACCATTATAACCTGGACGTGGTAAAAGTAAGAGAAGAGAAAATATAGTTTTAATAGTAGTAGAAGTTGTGGAAGAAGTAGCAAGAGCAGATTCAACAGCAGATATTATCATTACACCAGACGAGGCAGTATTGACATTAGTATAGTAGTCGTCTTTGTTATTTCCAATCATTTTTAGTAGATTTGTTTGTTTGTTTGAATGGTATTTTAACGCCACTTTCAGCAATTTTCAGCCATATCATGGCGTCCGGTTTTTATTGGGGGAGGAAACCGGAGTACCCGGAGAGAACCCCCGACCTGCGGTAGGAAAACTAGCACTCCTTGTCAATTAAAATTGGAGTCGAGTACACCCTGCCCGCAGTGAGAATCGAACCCGCAATCTCAGTGTTGACAGACCACGTGATCAATAGTAGACGAACTACCTTAACCACTCGGCCACCGAAGCCCCCCCCCCCCATTTTCAGTAGAAGTAGTAGTACTATTAACAGTTTAAGTGTTAGGTAGTTATGGCATTATAAAATACTTTTATACGTGTGTGAAGAGTACATGATAGTGTTGTACTGATTCTTTTGAAATGTGCAACTCTCGAATATATGACCTAATATGCGGTGCTAATATGAAGAGTAACTATGTTGCGGGTTCGATTCTCACTGCAAGCAGGGTGTACTCGACTAAAATCTTAATAGACAAGAATTGTCAGTTTTCCTACCGCAGGTAAGGGGTTTTCTCCGGGTACTCCGGCTTCCTCCCTCCAAAAAACCTGGACGCCATGATATAGCTGAAAAATTGTTAAACTCCATTAAAACAAACAAAACAAACCTATATTATGAATCTCCAATATTTATAAAAACTATAGTTCGTACTCGGCTGATAAAATACCTAGTGTCATTTGCATAAAAATCAATAATGATCAACGCTTTTTGAAATAAAAACAAAATAAACTGATATGATAAATACTAAATAGTTAAAATAATTTGGCATGCATTCATCACCACACGCAACGCGTGATTAAATGTTTTCGGTTGAAATTTCCCAGAATCCCACACCCATTTTGAGAATTATTTTCAAGATTAAAGATTTATTTGCATTCACTCTAAGGACACATTTAAGTGGTACTACATGGATATACAATATAATATGGATACATATGACATCGCATCGGATATTTACAATAGTTTTTCAAGTTTTCTGACAAAGCAGCATACATTTTGATTTACATTTTTTAATGGTATGAAGGATATTAGGTATATATTTTGCACTAATCTTCGTGATCACATTGAAAAAGTAATGAAACTCACCTCAGATTTCTTTCATGTTCCAAAGTGGGCCCCGTCCATCTGCCCGTCTCAATGTGAAGTTTAATGTTTGAGCACCGTAATTAACCGAATGTACATCGGTTATTCTTGCTTAAGTGAGTCAAGTATTTCTACCGGCCAAATTCTGATTTGAGGTTAAGATACACCTCAACCTTTGATGACTATGACATGCGCCTGGACCAATTTTGAATAAAATGGTCATGAAGACGTTGTTTAATCAATCTGTTTATATTATTTTTATTAAGAACATGTTGACCGTCCCAAATGTAGCCAAATCCAGACACATAATTCACAATCCAGAGATAATTGACATCAATTAAAATGACTGTTTTGCGTACCACGAAGTTTATAAATAAGTCTGTAACAAACTCCACTTAGTTTGTCTTGGCTTTTTAACGGTATTTGCCAAAAGTTTAACATTCTTATCTTAACTTGAATTTGAAGAGGAAATCTTCCACTCTCTCTATATATCATACTCTTTTGTGAACCATTCCTTACACACGTAATCGCTTTTATAAATTGTAATTCTCTTCTATGTTTTCATATCCCGAGATTTCAGTTAAATACAACATAATCTGTTCTACTAAGGAATCGGATACATTTAGTTGTAAATTGGTATGTTCACATATCTTATTGTTATGAAGTCCAAAGGTTGAATTTTGGAATTGTACGGATGATTTTTGTGACCGTGTTTTCAAGTTACCATTACATGTATATTTAAAGGACAGTCCCCGATCATTATGTTAAAATTACCTTCTACCTTCTTTTTGTTTGACCAAATTTATTGATAATATTTCTGGATGTTTTCGCTTTTCATGACAGTTTTCGTCAACTGACCAGTCATAATTTTTTTGCTTTTGTTAATGAATGGTTTTTAAGTAAACGTGTTCTATGCTGCATTTCCGAGATTTTCTTGACATCGACTGATACATGTAGCCTGGAGTAGTATTGATCAGGCGCGGATCCAAGGAAAGACGTACGAACCCCCCATTTTTAAAAAAAGAGAGAGCGAGAGAACGAGAAGGTAAAACGCGAGAAAAGGAAAAGGAGGGGTGAGAAAACGAGTAAACGCGTCTTGATGGCTACCAAATGCTTAGATTCCCGGAGCTTCCGGGGGCTTCTCTAGCCTGGACCCCCAACATGGCGCTGCCCTGGACCTGCGGGGGGCATTAAGCGGCCCCCAGACCCATCACTGAACTTTTATGCCCCTTAACACAAATTCCTGGATCGTTAAGGTCGTTAGCAATAATATCAATAGTTACTCTTTGATTAGAAATAGGGGTTGTTTTTTTGGGGGGGGGGTGGGGAATTTAGAATTATTTACTCGTAATAAAAACCACTGGATGCCATCTTATTCTGCTTTGAGATAAATGCATTGCTAATTACCATTTAGGTCGAATGTGAATTTTTTTTTAAAGCATCAGGTGGATATTCTTAATAAAGTGTTAAAAACTCGTGTTATTTAGTATTGTTGGTTTCTAATATTTCATCTACAAACTCTTAACTGCTTTATTAGTATGTAAAGCGCTCTTACATGGTATGTTGATATTATGATGCAATAATGTGAAATGTTTCGATTCACAGGGTGAATTCTAAATAGACTTTCAGTGCCCAAAACTTGTCGCGAAAGACCAAAAAGATATGTCGCGTACTTTTTAAACTGTTTGGTTTTGAAAGTTGGCGGAAAAAAAAGAAAAAAAAAGAAAAAAGAAAAATAATCCGAACAAAAACAATAAGGTCTTCCCACTGGAAGTGGGAAAGACCTTAAATATTATATTGCTTAGAAGCGTTTTGGCTATGATGAAGTCTAGAGTTTTAATCAATATATTTGTATTTTGTTCAAGCGTTAGGCTATCTCACCCAAATAGTAAAAGGTTTATATCAACATATTGCAGTTAATAGTAAGATCGTATTGTCTCTAATGTTTTTTGTATATATGGCAGTAAAGTAAGTAATGAGTAGTGGTTTCAGTGTGTCCACATACACAGTTGGGTGAGTCGACTAGATTACGTGAGAAAAGGTGTTCGTTTATAGAAGAACAGTTCATCTAGAGTGGAATATTTGACCTTGTCCATAGCTAGAGCCAGCATAATAATATTTTGGAGGTAACTTATTACCTTGATTTTTAAATTGTTTTTAAAAATATAAATAGACGTAGAATTTCGAATGTCAGGTGGGAGCTTGTTACAGAGTTTTATCATGGACAGTAGAAAGTAGGTATTTTGTGTTTTTTATGTTTGTTTTGCATTATATATGTTTATCTATATCCGGATTTGAAATTGCCCCTTGACTTTCAGCTCTTGTTTTCGGTTTCTTTGCATTTCTCGTTCAATTGGTCCAAAAGTATGTTAAGCACTTATGTATGTGTGTGTTCTGACAGTGCACTTCCTTTAATGTACTATTTATAATAAGATATTCCGTTAATCTTGACCGATTTAAAGCTGATTTCTAGAATTTAAACATGACGAAATTTCCATTAACATGCCCTGTATAGGTTGCTATCTTTATATCAGCAAAAAGGCCATAAGGCGGAACTATTACATATTTTCTCAACATTTCTAGTTGTAAATAGAAAAAATTTAATAACAGTGATTGAAAGTAAAAAAGTAAGACAAAGTTTGTTAACGTTTAACTCAGTCCTATAAATGATATTATTTCTGACACAGCTTTTGATTACGAAAAGGCAAAATCTTGTCAAACAAGTAAAAGTGTTAAATCAAATTCTTCTTATATAAAAACTGAATTATTAAAATGCTATGATAAACATAACTTATAATAAAATATCTAGCTTAAACGACAAAATAAGATAGTTCTTTACAAATCATTAAGGGGCCTCGGTGGCCGAGTGGTCAAGGTAGTTCGTCTACTATTGATCACGTGGTCTGTCAACACTGAGATTGCGGGTTCGATTCCCACTGCAGGCAGGGTGTACTCGACTCCAATCTTAATTGACAAGAATTGCCAGTTTTCCTACCGCAGGTCGGGGGTTTTCTCCGGGTACTCCGGCTTCCTCCCCCAATAAAACCTAGACGCCATGATATGGCTGAAAAATTGCTGAAAGTGGCGTTAAACACCATCAAACAAACAAACAAACAAATCATTAAAAAAGAACTATGGAAAGACTTCTATTCATCTCATTTCGATTTTGAAACTCGTAAATAAATATCAAATTTTAGAATATCAGACCACCTTTTAGAAATAGAGCGAGGAAGATATAGAGAGATATAGAAAAAACGTATTTGTACTTTTTGTAATAATAGTATTGACGATGAAACGGCCATTTCTTTTTTAAATTGCTATCATAATCTCATATTTAGATATAAAGTATTGTTAGATTTTAATAGTGTAAATGAAACTAGTAATACCTCTGATCAAGACAATTTAATTAAAATACTCTCTCCGTCAAATTTTCGGCAAATTCAGAGTCTTGCCTCCTTTATAAAACGGTCATCAGAACTGAGGAAAGGAGACTCATATACTTTATTTTGTCGTTATTTGTTTGTTTGCTCTTTATTTTGTTTTCTGTCACGAATCATTCAAATGTGATTTATTTGACAATAAGGTGATCACACGATACGACCTAGGAGTAAAAAAAACACAATTTTGTTTTGTTAAGTTAAATAAGAGGATCAACAGTTTGTCAATAAACTCAATTTAAGATAAAAATACGACCCTTTTCAGTCCTACATACATCTAAACCTATACAAAATATGTTGACATTATAATAATCTTTATTGCATGCTAACACCTATTGGGTATATCATTACATACAAAATATTACTCATACATATAAAAATATATATAAGAAATCTAAATGTTCTTTTAATCAGAAATGTTTGTTTATTGTTTGATTGGTGTTTAACGCCACTTTCAGCAGTTTTTCAGCTATATCATAGGGTCCAGTTTTTATTGTGGACAGAAGCCGGACCGAAGAAACCCCGACCTTGGGTAGGAAAGCTGGCAGTCCTTGTCAATTAAGATTGGAGTCGAGTTAACCTTCGCTCAATTAGACTCAACCCACAATCTTAGTGTTGACAGACAAGGTGATCAATAGTAGATGAGCTACCCACTTGGCCACCGAGACCCCCTTATAAAGAAAAATTATGGCTTAATCAAACAGGTCCCTGCGTACAGAAAACGAGATACGACCGCATCGATGCGATGTGTACATCACTGTAAGGGTAATATGTTGACTGCAAGATAGGCGATCTGCTTATGATCTGTGATGCCAGTGACACGCGTGCTGCTCTGTTGGTCTAGTGTAAATTTTCCGCAGTCTTTTATAGATTTGCATTATGCTAGTACAATGAATATTTAGAACATCGCGTTAGTACGTATATTACTGGTTTGTTGCCTTCTAATAATTTAACGCTTTCAATTGGTCCAAATAGTGTTATGCACTTTTACAATGGGTGTGTTTGTATTTTGACAGAACACTTACTTGAATGCACTATTTATAACAAAATTTACAAAATCCACTAATTTCCAGAATATAAGCATGACGGAATTTCTTAGAACATGACATATCAGGTTACTAGCACAATACCTGCAATGACGTCATAAGGCGGAACATAAAGAGAAAACGATATGTTTGTATTGTTATTTTTATCTATGCTGGTGTAGTAGTAGTTTAAGGGAAATAATAAATTAAATTGAATTAAACTGACACGTTAACTTTAACGCATTGACTGATCGACGGAAGACTTGCATTAGTGGTAACGTTTTTGTAATATAAGTTAATTTATATTATATAAATGTGTGTTAGTGATTATATTTAAGGTCACCGAGAGTATGATTTGATTTGTGAAAAAAAAGAAAGCCAGTCGCCTATATAAAAACTAATAATTATTACACAAAAGCACAGAAAATAATAAAATATATAACTGTAATTGAAAGGCTTACAGAAAACTACAATTAATATTTTTTCCACTCATATAGGTCTCGCGCTTGTGTCAAAGCGAGGTTCCTATCTCTGTATATTTCAAACTTGCCCCGTGAATGCCTGTGACTAACTATGACGGTCATCGCTCATCTAGATACCCATAGCAAAATATTTGAAGCAAACAATGCTGTTTGTACACACTTCGGACCAAGAGTCTTCTTTTAAACTGCGGTATCATCAAGATACTATATAATTTGCCTATTACCGTGCTTAATAAAATCAATTTTTTACATGTACTTTGCTTAGAGCGCTTATTTGATTGGTCTTTTATGACGGAGAATGACAAGGCTATATTACTTGTTCATTCCTTTGG
Source organism: Limnoperna fortunei (assembly GCA_944474755.1). Classification (NCBI taxonomy): domain Eukaryota; kingdom Metazoa; phylum Mollusca; class Bivalvia; order Mytilida; family Modiolidae; genus Limnoperna; species Limnoperna fortunei. The sequence continues at coordinate 77,638,618 of OX104116.1, forward strand.
CGGAATTGTTTAACGTCATCTGTTTTAGGAAGCATATATTATCTTAAAATCTGGAATACGTTAAAAGCTCATGACTAATTTAAACCGGATCTCCGTTGGATCAAAATAACACGAATTTGAAGTTTGGATGTCACCAGCTATGCACAATACAGTTTGGAGGTCACCAGCTATATGTACAACACAATTATTCACAACCAACCAATACCTGCACCGTGAGTACTTTTTGACTCTGATACGATTATGAGAGTCATCAAATAAAATTGTAATCGAATAAAATTGTATACTGTAAGTTTTAACTTTCATTGCGTCCCTGTATTCATAACATAAAAAGTGATACACTGAATTGTCAACATCTTTAAGCCTTACTTATAATATCTTTCTTCATAGACGAAAACTTTTGACAATTTTGAAAAAACACATTGTTAAATAGATTTTATACCCAAATATTTATACATGCTGCGAGTTTGAATCCCACAGGGTGTTAGCAAAAACTTTGACAGTTGAGTATTAAAATTCTAACAGTGTTGGGTTTAATTTGCAGACTTGTATAAATATTTGTTGTGAACCCTGTATTTTTGATGCTTCAAAAATCCGCGCTATATATAAATTATATAGTTGTCGCAATACTTAGACGTCTGAATATAATTTACTTACTGTGACTGATTGACAAGTAAACGAAGGTAATAATAAAATACCTTACACATAGGAAACATAAAAGAATAATAGGTTCTTTCATACGTTTTTGGGAAAGACCGGTTAATCTTTCACGAGTGATATAAATTTTATGTCTTTTCGCGAGTGGAGCGCAGAGGAACGAGCCAAAAGACATAAAAATTTCTAGCACGAGTGAAAGTTCGCACGGACTTTCCCAAAAACGTATGAAAGTACCTATTTCTTCCGTAAGCAAGCAACTTTCACATCGCTAAAACCTATAGACTCTCCATTGTTTTAGACTCCATTGTCTCTGACGTCCAATCAGAACGCCGGAAAAAATGAACCTCATAGAAGAACGTTGTTATGCTTCCATAACAACGTTTTTGTTTCTGGCGTTTTGATTGGATGACACAGCAAGTACAGATGTGTGCGCGTGAGCTCATCTGTACTGGGTCATCTGTACCAGAAATCGTCCACTTACGGAAGAAAAGACAATCCACAAATCAAAATTCGAGAAACCGACAAACTCCTGAACCAACAACCAACAACCAGGACGTCGAATAATATATAGAGTACAGCAATGGTCCTGACTTGGCACAGGCATTTAAAAAAAAATGGTGGGTTGAACTCTAAATCTCCCGCTTACATTACTGTTGTATGCGAGTTAATTTGTTGATAAAATCAAATTAGTATCATTTACCACCAGTCAGTAATTAATCATCGCAGCACAATCAGTGTAAAATGAATTCAAAAATTTGGAAAACTATCTGCAACTATATTTTCAAACGAGATCGAATACTTTCCGACAAGAAAGTGGTATCTATAGTATATTAAAGGTGAGTCGTTGTTTCTTGTAACCTTGGTTTCAACGTTCATTCCGAAGAAAGGAGTGGCGTTTGCAAAAAATCGGTATACTCGCTTCCAGCTCTTGTATACATGATCAAGTTATATAGACACCGTATACAGGAGAAACTGGAATATTGCTGCATCAGAGAGGACAATTTTTATTATTTTGAAATCATCTCGTTTGTCGTAAATTTTTGAGACCTTGGTGTCATATTCGAGTTGCAAGTCTAAAAGGGATGTAGATAAAGCCGTTTCTGTGGTTTCTTTAATTTCCTGTACTGAAGTGGAAGCCAAATTGAGGGTTGTTAATTAAAATGATGTCACCACTATATCTATATGTAAAGTTAAAGGACCTAGCTTCTGCTATCTTGTTGTCTTTAACAGGACGTCGAATAAATTAATTGTCATAAGAATACAGGAACAAATCGTCAAGGAGTGGGCATAGTTTGTACCCATCGAAATTCCGATAACTGCTAAAAAACACATCATCCAAAAGTAACAAAAATCTGGCATACTGTACTATAAACCTATTCTCGCTGTAACATGATTTACCTTTTAGTTATATAGTGCAAAAAAAACTTATTCTTGAACCTAAAACTACATAATTTGTAGGCATATGTGAAAATGCTACAATAATGTAGCTCCTTTTTTATGGACGGAGCTACAAAGAGGTCCCATTACTCGTAATAGAGCAAGCCGGGAGTGATTCACAACCGGGGTTTTTATGCATATAATAAGCAATTAATTTAGTTAAAATAAATTGTTTCCCTAAATCGCTACATACTTTTTAATGTCTTTGAAGTTCAACTGATATTTCTACCAGGGGCGGATACAGGATTTTCGAAGGGGGGGGGGGGGGGCGTAAAATGGGGATATCGGAAAAGGAAGGCCACGTACAAGGTTTTTATACTGTTCAGTAACCTTTATTTGGTACAGTATATACAACAGTGATATCATAATAAACGAATTAGTACCGTTAATGCATTAATTTATGGCGAGGACGAGCGGGGATTACATTTTTGCCTTTGGCGCTGGTTTTTACCCTCCCTTTTCTCCTTTTTTTTCCTTTTTTTGGTTTTAAAAGGGGGGCGTACGCCGCTACGCCCCCCCCCCTGGATCCGCCACTGTCTACAACACCTTATTCGTTACAGAACTGTAGTATTACACTTTATTCGTAATCATGGCATTGTTGTCAAAGGTATAACAGTTGAAATGTGTACTAGTAACAGGTTACCAGATTGTACATTTAGTACAACAGTGAATACTATGATTCTATGTTCTTTGTCAATACTAGTTACATGTGTAAAAAAAAAATTCTGTAAACTCATGCTTAAATGAAGTTTTTAAAAGTGGTAAAATTTTTATCAGATCTTGCAAAATAAATTTTTTGTAATTTTTAAAACAATTTAGTATTTTTACATTCACTTCATTGGAAAGTGCATGTAAAAGTGTTCTAACTAGCGAAAAAAGGAATTGGTCACGGATATATATGGCATATAATTGTTTTAATGTTGAATGAAAGTTTATTAATTTCCTAGCCCAGGCAGTTTCAAAGCCGAAAATATGTATAAATCCCAAGAGTGTTTTTGTTCCATTTTGAGTCATGGGATCTCTTTGTAGCTCCGTTCATAAAAAAGGAGCTTCATTATTGTAGGTAATGTGAAAGCTAAAGAGTTTTGTAACTTTTTGTCATCATGTTTACAAAATACTGAGTTAGATTACTATAAGATTAATACGTACTGGTTACATGTACTAAAAAATCCATCGTCACACGCTAGTACACGTGTTCTTTTTATATCTCTTCGCTTCACCTCGGTCAAAGAAGCTTTAATTTTCATTTTCATTGGGTAATTTGCAGTATGTATTTATAGCTACAGTAAATATGTTAAGAAAAAAAATTCAACCGGGCTGTATAGAATTCTCGTTACAGCCTGGAGTTTGATACAGCCCGGGCCGTAACGTGATACAACCTGATGAAAATATTTATTTAAATTGTATGTGCCACACAACAATTGTGTGTACATATATTGAAAAGTTTATTTTGTCTTGTAAACTATTGACTGACTTGTATGTTTTCTGTGTTCTATGAAATAAAAGCATTAGTAACTTATGTGTATGGCGGTATAAGAATTACGGACCACTGAAGGACCCGATACGGACCGTTTATACGGCTCGTCTTTGGCTCGGTCTGTAACAAGATAAACGGTCCGTATCGGGTCCTTCATCAGTCTGTAGTTCTGAATACAGCCCTACACATAAGATTTTTCTACAAATAGCAACAATAATGTAATCTAATTAGTATTTGATCAGTCTACCATATAAAAATTATATAACACAATATTTCGCTCTACCAAATGGCTTTTCATCAGGCGTTGACTGAATGAAAAAATAAATATTTGAATTTTTAAATTTTTGGCTTTTATTAAATATCGATGAAAGCTTGGGATGATAAGATACTGAAAATCTCCAAGTAGTAACAAATTGTACATCATAATTCGAACAAGAAACAGTAGACCAAAAATATTTACAAAAAAGTAGTCCGAGAATCCTGTGCCGTCCAAAGCTTTTTTTGCGTGGGAAAAAGCGTTGGACGGCAGAGGATTCTCGGACTAACAAAAAAGTAACCAGGTTGAACTTCCTTACTATTCATTTATGTATAAGAATTGCACATAAACTGAATTCGAAACTCACAAATTCTAGATAATGTATGAACTAAACCTGTCCTCGGTTAAATAGTTTCCACCTGTCAAGTTTGACAGTAATATCCTCCCCTATCCCTTCCCAGTTTCCTAATTGTGTTTGTTAAAATCTCTACTGTTTCTTACAAAGTACCCAAAACGTTAAACCTATTATTCCACTTGAGGCAATCGGACAATCATTTCTGTATGTCCAACTAACCACCCACAAACCATCGGACTTGGTGTATATTAATTGTTGAATTTGAAGCTTTCTGTTAAATATGCAACCAACATTTCAAAATCAGAATCATTCGTTAAAAGAGTATCCATGTCATCTGCATAAGCAGAAAGAAAATTTTTCTAACCATCTGATAAAGAAAGTTCAAGACCTGAACTTTTGACCTTGGTTTGTGTAAAATAGGTCAAGGCCAGTAGCATATAGCTGACTAGACAAGACGCATCCTTTAAATTGAACAGAAAATGGTCACTTATATGACATCAGGGTACACAATAACTTTGATCGACAGCACGGTCCGGAGTCAGCGAGAAATCTCTAGTTAATATTTTTAGTTACAGCAGACAAGAGACACATTTTGTCAAGTTTTTCAACAAACTATGGTCACCATTCTTCGAAATCATCGTCAGAACGGCTCTACTGCAAGACAGTGTAAGTTTTGTTTCCTTCGGTTTACAGGGCAATAACAATAAGTCCTCCAAAACTTCGTGGTGGGGGACTATCACTGCCCGTTCGTGTATAATTAAGGGTAAGTTAAATTTACGCGTAATTTGTATCAACAAACGCGTCATTTTTACAAATTTACACGTAAATTATCAATAATAACGCGTTAATTTAAAAAAAAAAACGCGTTATATATACTTACGCGTAAATGCAGCAATATATCGTGCAATTTATTCCATTACGTGTAATTTAGATAAAATCACGCGTCAGTTTATAGTTCTTCCAATCTAATTTTTATTCTTTCACTAGCTCCCCCTTTTTGTTATTGTCGCCGTGAGCGACAATGGCAACCAGAGGCTCTTAAGAGCCTGTATCGCTCACCTGATTTTATAGGCAATGAAGATGGCGTTTCCCCGATTCCATTGGCTAACCGGTTGTATAGAGATTTTTTTTATTTGCCCATAGGGTCCTATGTTAAACTAAGTCCTGCGCGGTGGCGGCCATTTTGAATTTCCAATTGCCATAAAAAACATAAACTTTATAGAGGACCATCCAAACAATATTGCTAGTAAGTTTTTGTTTCCATTGATTAACCGGTTTCAGAGAAGAAGCCTGTAAAAACTTTTTCCCATAGGGTCCTATGTTAAACTAAGTCCTGCGGTAGCGGCCATTTTGAATTTCCAATTGCCATAAAAAAACAAACTTTATAGAGGACCATCCAAACAATATTGCTAGCAAGTTTCGTTTTGATTGGTTAAACTGTTTCAGAGAAGAAGCCCTTTAAACTTTTTTCTCATAGGGTCCAATGTGAAACCAAGTCCTGCGGTTGCGGCCATTTTGAATTTCCGATTGCCATAAAAAACACAAACTTTATAGAGGACCATCCAAACATTATTGCTAGTAAGTTTGTGTTTCCACTGATTAAACGGTTTCAGAGAAGAAGCCTTTAAAAACTTTTTCCCATAGGGTCCTATGTTAAACTAAGTCCTGCGGTTGCGGCCATTTTGAATTTCCAATTCCCATCACACAAACTTTATAGAGGACCATCCAAACAATATTGCTAGTAAGTTTTGTTTTGATTGGTTAAACGGTTTCGAGAAGAAGCCCTTTTAAACTTTTTTCCCATAGGGTCCTATGTTAAACTAAGTCTTGATGTGGCGGCCATATTGGTTTACAAATCAAAATAAAAAAAAACACAAACTTTGTAAAGGTCCATCCAATGAACATTATGGCCAAGTTTGGTTTCGATTGGCCAAGAGGTTTCAGAGAAGAAGATTAAAATGTAAAAAGTTTACAGACGCCGACGACAACGACGACGCCGACGGACGCAAAGTGATAACAATAACTCACATGACCCTTTGGGTCAGGTGAGCTAAAAAGGGGGGGGGGGAACAAGTGAAGATAGTATTTTAATCAGATTGATAGTTCTTCATAATTTAACCTGACGAATTAGGACTAGCGTTCTATTATAACGATTAAACTCAATATTCAGATCTGGTGTGAAATCGAAGAATCACAAAGAAACTCGAAACATTTTTACAAACATAAATAATTATTTATTTCACATCAGTAAATTTATGGTTGTTTCAATTGGATAAAACAATGTCAGCTGGTATTAATTAATCTGCAGTAATTTGACACAAGGGCATTATCACGAGTAATAAATAAAAATACACGATGTATAACTATTAACGCGCAAGTTCTTCAAAAACTTCGTTTGGGAGACATAATTAAATTTTAATTCCAACACAAATGTCTGTCAAAGGAATCCCCAATTTATAAATTTTAAACTTTTAAAAGTTAATTGCACAACTTCTCGTAAGCTCCAGCATACTCACAGAGAGTTTCATGTAGATCAAACATCGCTTCTTTAATGAAACGAACGGAAAGGAATATAGTATGCCACCGCTGCGTATTTTTTTTTAGTTTTTCAGTGAGGAATGTTATTAATTCCAATAAAATCAGATAAAAAAATTAAATGTCTACAAAAATGGTTAAAAACGGAACCCTAACGATATATGAAACAAAAGTGTTACTCTACTGTGAAAAGTTCTTTCAATTAAAAAAAATCAATCAAATTTGGAAAGTTAAATATGCCTCCTGACGGTGAAAAAGAAAGTCAGGACTAACTGATGTTTATTTCTAGAATGTCACAATTATTCTGCTAAGTGGATTGTCAAAATAAGAGTGCTTAAATTTCAACCAATCAGAATGAATACACAGCTATGGCAGCAACGTTTAATCACCAATCAGAAGCAAAATAAAAAATTACATGTGAACTATCCTGGTTTCATTCTACATAATTAGTCTAAAAGTATAAAACGGATTCTGAGAAACCGTTTGCATTTTCCCCCATCTTCATTAGCTGTGGTCCACGGTGGCGGCCATCTTTGATTTAAGATCGGAGCAACTCAAACCATGTAGAGGACAATCTTACGAATATTTCTCTTTCTGCCAGTTTTACAGAAAATAAATGTTAACATTTAAGATAAACAGGACGCATTAATTAGCAGCATTGGCGGCCCTGCTTAATTTTTAATCGACTACAAAAACTCAAAATATTGAGAGTACTTTTCATTTAACATTTGTTTTAAATGTATACAACTTTTCCTGAGAAAAGACGTTTGCGTGATTTGCCTACAGGGTCGAATGTTACGAAATGACCAGCTGTGGTCCACTATGCCGGCGATTTTGATTTAGGAATCGCACAAAATGCTCTAATTTATAAGAGGACCATCTGAGGTACATTTCTACAATATTACAATTCTTTTACCAAGCAGTCTGAAAACATATTTTGAAATTTCAGCAAATCGAAACTCATTAGCAGCCCTATCAGCATATACAAGTTAAGATTTTTGTTTGTTTTACCAAAAACGAGGCCGAGGTGACTAACTGTTACATGGACACAACTTTGAACATGACCACTAAAATATCAATGGTTTACATTATCCACATTTAAAGTTTTAGCTGATTTTGCTGCAAAAGTAAAAATATTCTTAATTGAAGAAATAGTGCAATCAGTTTATATCCCTCACTCAAACAAGAAGTCCTCCCTTAGCGAAATGCCGACCATCTTCTGTGGTACAGACGTGCCAAACCATCACCAATAAAATCAAGACAATTTCGGTTGTAATTAAACAAGTGTTTTTACAAGAAGGTTAAAATGACAACAATTAACAGTCATTTGCTTTTGGTGATAGTTTGATACTAAAAATTTCTCATACAAAGTACACTGAAACACGTACCCATGATACTTAATTGCACCTTGAACTGACTTTATAACTTTTGTTTAAGTATTGTCATCTTCATGGTCTAATATTGCTCAAAGATAACATATGACGATGACAAACTTGTAATCTAGTCAAACACCAAACCATTTACAGAATATTTCAAAATTCTGAACAGGTTATACAATATACCATGGTTTGGGTATGTTACACCCAATAAACCACAAAGCTGTCATGAATGGTGTTCTATAGAGTATAACCTTTTCAGAAATTTAAAATATAAATATAATTCAATTTTAACAATAAAAATTATGACAATTTTACTGGTAAAAACAATGATGACCTCATGGTACTTTTTGAATTTTAACAGTGATAGAATATGTCAAGTTATATCATGTACTAGTATGGGTTGCTCCATTTAAATTAATTAATCTGATTTCAGCTCACAATGAAACTAAAATTTTTAAGCACATTCATATACCCATGCAATTGCATACTCACCAAGTTTCTTTGAGAAGTGTTCAGTTCAAAGAAACATATCTCTTTTCTATTCATTATTTCCTGTCTATATGCACAACTACATATGTTGTCCATCTTTCCTTCAAAGTTTCATATAATTCTGATAACTAGTTTCAGAGAAGCACTTCCCAGTTGTTTCATACATATATTCCGAGAAATATCTTGTTCAAAGGTCACAACTCCTTAAAAAAAAAATCATTATTTCCTATTCATATATCGGTTCATTCTTATCTAAGTGTCAAAAAATTCTGACAAGTAGTTTTAGAGTTAAGAGGAGTGCTTACAAGTATAGAACTAACTGAGGGACATGTCAAGACCATTATACACTAGACAACTTTGTTGCATGGAGCAAAAAAATGCTGCAAAATCAAAATACAATAAAGTAGACAAAATGGTGGTGATATAAATTTGTATTTATTATATAAAAAATACTAGTATGTTATGATTAGCACTATTGTAAACACATAGGTTTAGAAATAAAGCTTCAAGATTAATATAATACATAAACATGCTGCTGATAATCAGTCACCATGCTAGATCCAATATATAATACTGGAAAACTAATCACCATTAAAATATAGTGCAAATCATGGCTATCTTCAAATACTAGTTAAATATTATTCATTTAACACACTGCAAACTTAACACAGCCACTAACTGCCTCATCAAATCTTTGACCAGGTTATTGTTACATGTTAAATACAAGAAAACATCAATACAAACGTTCGACTTGAACATTAACAAAAATACAAGAAAAGGCAAATATCTGAACATACTTCTTACACAATTGTAAAGGCAGTACATGTGTATGACAGAGTTGTTCATAACAAAGGTTTAAGACAACTACTTTCTTACAAATATCAATGTATCAAATAAAGTTGATTGAATCATAACAATGATATAAACTTTACACTTGTATTTTATACTTGGATCAGCAGATTTCGAACTTTAAGAATCTATTAATGAACAAATAAGGCATCCAACACCACTCTAATTAAAATCTGATCTCTCAAATTTTAATTAGATTAATCAAACACCAAAGTTGAAGATAATATATTTCCTTACAGACACTTGAGTCTTCAATTTTATCTACTGGCTATTTAGTACCAGTATTAAATTCTTCAACTTCTGATGTTTAGAACTATACAGCCTCACTGACTCGAGGCCAGAACTTTTGGTTTTGCTTTTTCCTTGGCATCCTTGGCCAATTCTGTTGCTTTTCTGGCAGTTTCTTTTAATTTTTCTGTTCCCTTTATAGCATGAACAGTGGTTGGAATGACTACGTCTGGAGAAGGAAACAGTTTTTCTAAGATGTGGATGAATCCTTCTTGTGTTTTCTTAGCATCTCGTTTGGCCTTTTCATAACCATAAAGCTCAATAGCTTTACTGAATCCAAATACCCCTGAATAATTCCAGTATGATTTATTTTGTAGAACTTTTCTTTTGTTTTCTGGGTCTACTGTGTATACACACTTCTCTATAACATTCTGAAAACAACCAATCAACAAACTCATTAATTGATACATAAAAAATGCTAAATTTAGAAAAAGACTAGAAACTCAACTGACTCAGTAGAATCTTTTTAGGAGACATGACTTCTATGATATGGTTAAGAACAACAATGTCTACGACGGACTCCAAGTGACAAGAATATCTCACACTGACCCTTTGGGTCAGGTGAGCTAAAAACCTGAACATATTGCGGCTATCGTGAGCTATAGATTTTATACATCATAAATAATTTGTTCATTTTTAACAGATTTAGCAAAATACTGTAATAATTAAGCAAAAATTTCTTTCATCAATTCAGAGTTTCAACCTTTTTGAGCATGGCCTGGGCAAAACTTGAAGACATTTTTTTCCTTCATCATATTAATTAATTGTCTTTACCAAAGATATTTATTCAAGAACATTAATGCTGTCAATTCCGAGTAAATAATGATGTTTTACTTACCACAAACCATTTAAGATCAATGTTTCTTGTGTATGTTGTTACCGTCTTTTTAATCGGGTCCACAACTGATTCTTCTATGATTGAAGTGACATACCACTTTGGTCCATTTCTGCCCCATTTAGGAACATGGTACTTTTTGGTCAATAGGCGCTTTGTGAAGAGCTTTTTCCCCTCAACTTTTCTTGAAACAACATCTTCCGTTAAAACATGATTGCTACAAAAAATAAGTAACTAATAGACAAAACCTCATACAAAATACCCGTTTATTTATTACCCCATGCCAAAACTTGGAGCAGATCAAGGATCTGTTTGTAACTACCACTAATATTTTTGTACAGATATATCATAGCATTCTTACAGAATCACCATTTTATCCACTTCATCCAATTCTCAGTAGAATAAGTAGCTAATGGGACAGGAAATTGAATTATGACATCAATGATTTACTACAAGTATTAAAGATAAAATAGTATATAATTGATGCATCAAATCTGCATAAATTAATTGGTTTCATTTATTTTTTCTTGTATTTCATGTTTATTTTGTAAAGAATTTTGAAGCCCTGTCAAACTTACAGGAAATTCAGAGCCCTGTCAAACTTACATTTTTTTTCATATTTCTCTATCGTTAAGAGAGGTATCTGTTTGCTTGATTTGTTTTTAAATGGCTTGTACTGTATATATTAAACTAGGAATCTTGATTTGTACTAACCAATGCTAATCAAACACAGTTCTCAATACAATGATGAACTAATAAATACAGAGAACACCTACCATGTTTCAAGTACATGTGACCTGCAAGTAAGCTTTTCATAACAGGACTATTACAGACTGGTAGAAAGTAAAGTAGGTTTATATGGAATTTTCTCGGATTCAGCGGATATTCTGACCCATTCCCAACTTCATAAGCCTTACATTTTACTAATTTCCTCCTTATACATTCCAAATTGAAGCAACAAATCCCTTTTCACCTATCAAAATGGTTTTTTTTTTAGAAAATCTTTATTTTCTACATTTTCTATCATCATCATGGCTGTTTGTTAAAGAGCCCCCAAGGTAATACGTACAGGTATTTTCCATACATCTATTTATGGATATTTTTTGTAACCATTTGTAATTCCTCCAAGTTATTGTTCATGATGTCACATTTAGGTTATTCAGAATACCTCATGTCGAAGTCTTCTATGCAATCACAGAAATGTGTTTTGGAAAATAAAGCCCAAAGTTAAAAGTATCGCGACCTCGAAATGAAAACAAACCGAGTCAATGCAATAAATAATAGTAACAAGTATTACGTGAAACAAACTTAAAAAGACAAAGACAGAAAGTGCAGAAAAATAGACAATAAAATTGTGGTGTTTGTTGATTAATATTATTATTCCACAAACGCCACTGCCAATAGCTGCAATAATTGTTTATGGAAGGAGCTATAGAGGTCCCATTACTCGCAATGGAGCAAGCCGGGAGTTAGACCGAATTTTACTGCTGTTATAATCTGAAGTTAGTTTTATTATTTGTCGGATTAACGTCAGAATTCAGTTCTATTGCTCGTAATGTAGCAAATAAAAAATTCTAACTTCTGTCTATTTATACAAAATTCAAACATCATATTCATCTTCTTTATGTTATTAAAGCTTTAGACATTGCGATACTAACGGGAAACGATCTTTATTGAAGAAATTCCTTTTTTCGTCTTTGAAGATGCATGTGGACAATGCTATGTTGATCATTTTTCCGTAAATGGATAATGTGACCTAATTTTATTATAAACGTGCTAATTTGCATACTATAACAACCATTCCGTAGTAAGAATAAAGTTATTTACATATGTATTACCCAAGATGCAACAAGCCAATCAGTTTTGGGTTTCTCAACGTTTTTCATGTAGTAAACGTATTTAAAAAGAGGCACGATTGTCAATTAATACACAACGCACATCAGGTTATTAAAAATGGCAATAACTATCATCATGTATCAATAATGTTTGAACCGATAAAAAAATTGTGACACTGTCGAAATATATAAAGATTGACCATGTCTGATTGTATATGCAACTTCTTTTGGACATCAAAGTGCCGGGAGTGAATCACTCCCGCTCTGCTACATTACGAGTAATGGGACTAAATTTGTACCCTCGCACCTAATTCGTTAGTTTTACACTTTATTCGTAATCATGGCATTCCTGTCAAAATTTGAATTCAGGAAGTGCATAATTTCTTAATTGATTTGGTAAAAATGACCATCAGGATCAAGTTTTTTCCTGATTTATTGCATTAGCTGGGATCAAATTTTTAACAATACAATTCTACAATTCTACACTCCACAATTTAAATTTTGTCAACAATGCCATGATTACGAAAAAAGTGTTAAAATTATTAAATTAGACATTGTAGAAATCTTAGGCAAACGGCGGAGAAGGAAAAAATATAAATTAAACAAAAATATCAGTTTAATAGCTGAAAAAATGTATAAATGCCAAGAGTGTTTTTGCTACATTGTGAGCAATGGGACCTCTTTGTAGCTCCATCCATAAAAAGAAAAAAAAGAGCTACATTATTGTTGCTACACTGACAATGAAACTGGCAAGGAGGCCAGTCTTACTGCTATAAGTTGTAGATTGAGGGGCACAGCATAATACTTATTCTGGTTAGCATACTACTCATTCAAATGTTTGTGTGATTCAGTTTTTTCTAGTTTTATTCTTACTAGTATGTGCATTGACTCAAAGACTTATAATGTTAATTTTCACTTCTACATATCTATGTGTACAATGGAAATACTAGTACATGGAACATGAAAATTCCAACCAACGTTAATACAGTTAGTACCTTTTGGGATTAGGAAATCTTTGCCAAAGTCCAACTGCAACCTGATCCCAACTAAAGTTATATGGTAACACAGTGTTGAAGAACTTCATGACTGTTGTAAAGGACAAACTTGGTCATTAATTACATTGGCTGCTAGATATGCATTCTGTAATAGAAAGAAAAAAAATATTATAAACAATCCTGTAAGTCATACCAATTTACTTAATACCCCCGGTATATTCATTTTTTTGCTGACAATTAAGCAATTACATGGTGTTGAAGAAGAAAAAATACTAGTAAACCATGTCAACAATACGGTAATTACGCATAATAGAAGCTTTCTGTTGTCTGCTGAAATCATAAATCATCATTATTACATGTATTTCTGAACTTTTCAGATGAGAAATGGTATGCATTTAATGACAACACTAAATATAACAAGGCTCGCCAAAATGAGAAACTTGTATGAAAATCTAGCCCGAAGTAATCTCAATAATAAACAGGGTCAATTAAATGAAGGTAATAACAAAATACGGAACACTGATGAAACTGTCAAAAAAAGACAATCCACAAATCGAAGTCCAAGAAACCAGCTAACTCCAGAACCAACAACCAACATAAAGCCACTATAGCAATGGTCCAGACTTGGCAGAGGCATTTCAAATGAACTTTTAATTCCAATTGTAACATGGTGGTCTTGCTCTCTATTATAATACACAAGTTATAGTTTTAATAAAATTAAAATAAACTAGATATCATTGAGATGGTATCCATGTTTCTTTTGATTAGGGTACAGTACCGTCATGACTGTTTTGATGGTCTGTTGTCTTGAGTACTGTACTATTTTAAATTTTTCAAAATGTTAATAAAAGTTAAGCAGAGATTCTAAAATTATAACTACTGATGACAACTTTCAAACCGTAATTAGACAGAACTGAATTCTGATTGGTTGTTATTGTGTTAGGGGAACAGCTGTGCAGTATTATTTTCTCTGTGTGACAGGGTTTAAACAAAAGAATATCAAAAAAATATCAGTTAATATATAACATGTATTAACATTTGTTGTTTTCTTTGTAGGAAAATATTTCCGAAACCGGCAATGGTATTCATGTTACAAGCCTTATCACACTACTTTAGGTTTATCCGTCTGCTGTTTATAAATCAAAGTTTTATACATGTTGTTCTGAATAAAGCTGTTTTCTTTCCATGTTTCATTGTTCATTTTATTTCCCAATATTGTAAATACATTCATTTTATTTCCCAATATTGTTAATACAATGTGTAGTTTGTGGCCTACTATGAGGCGATGTCACAGTAAAACCTTCAACATTCAAAAAATCCTTGAGACATATGTGCTTTAGAAATATTTAATTTGCCTACAAACCTCCATCTTCTAAATCTATCATGTATTTGCAAAGTAAGAATGCGAATGGACATGGTTTCAGACGATGACAAATCTCAAAATTCACTGCACAAAGCTAACCTGCTAACTAAACAATTTATTACAAACTTCAACTACCTGATTGAATGTTTATCAGCAAACAAAAATTCAAAATTATACATTATTAATGTTAGTGTGTTATAAATGTAAAGAGTTCAGACATTCTAATTAATGACATGGAAATAAAATGAAAGAAAAAAGTGTTGTTGAATTTATATATCTAAAACAGTTATAACAATTACAACTTAGCTGCGGAAACTGTAGCTCTTTAGGTCCTTAAAATTTTTTTTATATAGCCCAAGGACCTAAAGATCTACGGTTCCAGAGGTAATTACAACTGAGCACTAATTTAATGGAAAATCATGTTCTTAATGTACTGGTTACGGAGTGATTCTTGCCACCCTATCTTCTGGCAGTTTTTGTGAAAAATTGGCATTCTAAAAGTTTTACTTCCGGGCTTATGCTAAGTCAACATTATATATAGAAGTCACATACTTCTCTTTTGGGGGTTTGGGGGCTGACAGGGAGAAGTGAGGATAGAACAGGTAGAAGTAGGTGGACAACAGGGAGAAGTTGCATTACATGTCACGGAACGTCCTGTTTTGTTTGTTTTGTTTAAATAAGTGTTGGCTTTACGGTCTTTTGTTATATTTTTTTAGCATTTTAATTATTGAAGATAATGTATAAAAGACAGTAAAGAGTTTGATTACCTATTCAGTATACTTGCATCAAACATTTTCATAAAAACATGTATTACACATAACAATACAAAAAGAATCAACTGTCACAAAACTGTTCATTAAAATAAATGTTTCTTTGTCATTAGTACACAAATTAATTGAATTATAAATGAAGTACTATAAGAACTAGATGTTGAAAATTACATCATAGTGATACATAATATATTATGTAGTTACATTTAAGGCCAAACAAAAATATGTGTGTTTCCGGTTACATAGAATTATATACCTTTGTAGGTGTAAAGCTTGTGAGTTTCAAGAATTTTCTATAAAGACTTTAAAAGTAAACACTAATACAGTCATTGAATGAGCTATCAATTTCGTAACAAGCGTTCATATGTTTACATTTAGCCGCCATGTTGGGGCGGATGTATGAAAATAGAACTAAAACCGGGAGTTTTTCCAGTTCGAAGTTACCTCCGTTAAAAACGCCAAAAAAAAACTTTAGGGTTGGCTTCAAAAAAATAGGTAGGGTCAGGTAACCAGAAACACACATTTTTTTTTTTGCCTAATGTAAAATTCACCATTAATAGTATTAAAACATATTTAACTTGAATATATTTAAAGTAACTGCCAAAAAAACTACTTTTTATTATGTTTCTATCATTGCAATACTAATTTCAACACTATCAGCATTGCATTTGCAATCTCCGGCTCCAAATTCATGTACGCTCCAAAAATTTTCAAAGGTTCTTTTGCTCTGAACTGGTTTACAGTCCTATTTTCAAGCTACACTGTATATAACACAAAACAGTCCAACTGGTACTAGTTTACATTGTGGCACATAAACATAAACATATCACAAACATGAAGATTTTTTACCAAAATGGGAATAAAATTTAAAAGGCGACATAAGGCAATTGTAAAAAATGAAAGGGTGACTTCACTTCACTTTTGAAGATGGTTGGGTTCGAAGTGGACCAGGATAAGGAAACTTCTTCGCCCAAGTTCCCTCCAACACGAGCCATGTAACATACATAACTTCTTTTGGGTGAAAGATATTGAAATCTATCAGATGAAGCCTTTCCCATCAATTTTCATGGAAAAATAATAGCACTGTCACAAAAATGCTAGTAGAACTCCTTTTGTCATTTTAATGCTGACCAGTAGGCAGTACTTCGTTAACATCTTCCGGGAAGTAAAAAAAAGTATCGACTTGTAAAAAAAAATCCATGCGATGTACTGATGGAGTAAAAACCTGACCTGTTCATTGTGTATTATTACAACAAACTCTGATGCCAAGAATAAAGGTTCTACAACAATTTCGTCTGCACTAGAAAAGTATCGTCAAGATCAAGGGCACAAGTGCCGGCAATGCCCGTGGAGGTGTGTCACTTAAAAGTTGGACAAGTTCATATGAAGAAATGTCTGATGACAAATACACCGCGAATATGCATACAGTTTTGGTTCGTTGAACGTTTTAATGAAAACAATAATAATTATGTGATACACTTTCAGATACCTTTGAATATAAAGAATATTTAAACAACATATAGTAGCTACCATGCGCTTGTCTATCGCAATTTATCAAATTGAAACGTGATTTGTAACCTAAAAACACCTTAAGTGCGAAACGGCAATGAGATCAAGACTATAACGTCATAGCATGGTTAGTCTGAAGACCGCACAATGGCATATGACAGAGAACGTAACTAATCAATGCTTTCTCATTTTGCGTAAATCCAATCACCTTCACATGCTCTATGCCTGGCCAATATTCGGTTTATGATTTCCGTAGTAAATGAATAAAAATTTCACAAAATATCAAAATCTTTGCATGTTTATTTATTTTTTTAAAGAAAATTTCGACTTCTGTAGCAAAAAATCAGATAGTGACCATCTACATACATTGATCATACATTATACTCCTGAACATCAATATATTGATGAAACTAGAAAGCACATGTCAGGGTCTGGGAAATAAAATTTAGTCAATATATATAATTTGTAAAAATTGTGTTACATTTTTTTATAAGATAAAACAGAGTGCTAAAAATTTACACGAAGAACGATTTAGCGCCAGCCTTAAAGGATGTCAGGTCTGGGCTAGTAGCTACATGATTTGGCAAGGAATTCCATAACTTTACAGATCTTGGAAATATTTAGTTTGAGTGGTAGTTTGTGGGTGAATGTGGTTGTAAAAATTTGTTTTGGTGAGTTGGTAGGAGATAGTTTGGCGGTACTGTTCGCTCAGTAATTTATGTTGTATTTTGTAAAACATTAATTATGACTGTTGTAAGGTCTCTTCTTAGCTGAATTGTGGGCCAATTGAGTTGTTGCAGCATAGCACTGACACTCCCAATGGTAATTATATTGATGTAACTTAAGGTGTATTTTTCAGCCCTCAGTTCTCGGTATCATTTCTATTTTTTTGAACGAGATGGTTTTGCCTTGGGTTCCAAATAATGCTGCAGTATTCAAGTTTGGGCCGGAAATAGGTTTTGTAAGCTGTTTCCTTGGTCTTAATACTGTTAGTTTTGATGTTGCGTTTAATAAAGCCAATTGAATTTGCTTTGTTAGTGATCGTGTTAATATGTTCCATGATAAGTTTTTGTTATTGTGACACCCAAGTATTTTGCATTATCAGTTGACTGTAGAATTTGATTGTGAAGAACATAGTACAAGTAAAAAATAAGGGGTTTTTGTTTTCTAGTGATGCGGATTATTTCACATTTGTCTGGATTGAAAACATGAGCCACACCTGTTCCCACTGTTCAAGTTTTTGCAAGTCTCATTGAAGTGTGTGACAATCTGTAAGACTGGATATGGTCAAGTATACAATCGGGTCGTCTGCAAAAGGCGTACGTTACTTATGAGGCTGCTTGGCATGTCATTAATGTAAATAAGGAAAAGACATGGCCCCCAGGACAGAGCCTTGAGGTACACTTGTTAATACAGGACAGCTGTCTGAAGCATGACCATAAACTACAACTTTTTGAGATATGTTGCTCAGCCAAGATTGGATCTATTTGGATGTTTTATTGTTTATACCCATACGTTTTAATTTTAGGACAAGTCTTAGGTGGTCAACTTTGTCAAAGTCCTTACTAAAATCCATGACTGCAATGTCAGTCTGCTTGCCATCAGACATATTGTCAAAAATGTGCTGGGTGAAAGTAAGAAGTTGGGTTTCACAACTGACCTTTGACCTGAAACCATGTTGTAGTGAATAGGCCGTGTTTGTCAAGGTATTTTATTTAAAAACTTTTCTCTATAGCTACTCCAAGTTTTGAATTTAATGGAGTCTGTATTATTTGATATTAATGGTTCATCTATGCTCTCCCTAAAATGTTTGGATAATATGCAAGTTTTCTATTAGCTCCTTTAGTTTTCCCAACTATCAGTTTTCTTATACATGTATCTGTGTTGGGAAGATAACTGTTAAAAAATGTTTCGGTTTCACAGTTCCCAATATACTTTCAGTGCACAAAACTGCAAAAGATCAAAATGATATGTGTTTTACTTTTTTAACTGTTTGGTTTTGAAAATTGGCAGAATTAGAGCCTGTAATCGATCACCTGGAACACAAAAGTCTTCAACTATATTTAGCAACAAGTGCCAAAGTGCTACAAAATACGCCAGAAGAAAGTTGCTATTTTGTATAAATTATGGACCATAACACTGAAGAAATTTGGCTGGTTATCAAACTTGGCTGAGATAATATATGCCAATAAATGTTTTCTCCAGTCTCATGAAGATCGGACAAGAATGTTAGAGTTAGAGAAATAACATGGAATATTTGCCATTTTTTTTATAAATAAAGGGCTATAACTCTGAAGTGGCTGGTTTTCAGACTTGGCAGAGATATTATGCCCATAAACATTTTTCCCAAGATTCATGAAATTGGACAACTGTTCGAGTTAGAGATCTCTCGAGGACATCGCTGTAGATGCTGCCCGCCCGTCATGGGTGTTCCCATAAAACGACCCGTTTTCGGCGGGGGTATTATAAAACTAAACATTTCTTAAAAAATTTTGATTAAGTACAATAACTCCTATAAGGTGCCATATGAAAATTAAATTATTTGTAGGCCATGTCCTTTAGCTTAATTTAGTTATTACAGTTTTACTCTAGGTGTAATAGACTTCAATGTATAACACAAAAACTGATTATTTTGTCCTATTTCGTCATTAACTAACTCCTAAAATGAGTCATCTAACAATTTTAGACTAAGCAATGCTTTGTAGGCTTTGCTAATCAAATTGACACTTTCACTTTAGCTGTTACAGCATTTAAGTTACAGGGTAACAACTAGAAATTTCACAAAAAGTGTTGCTAAACGACAGTAACTCATGTAAGGAGTAATCTATCTGACAATTTCAGACCATGTTAGTGAATTAAAGAACTTATATTACCGATCATTTTTGCAATTTACAGTTTCACTCTAGCTGTTATAGTTTTTAGGTTACAGGACAAAAACGGAAAGTTTCATAACAAATAGTCATTATATTAGGGAAATAAAAAACTCCTATAAGGGGTTATCTGATAATGTCAGACCAACAATGGAATTGTAGAACGTGTATTGCTTATCATTTTTGCAATTTACAGATAGCTGTTACAGTTTTGAGGTTAAAATACAAAAGTAGAAAACTTTCATAAACAAAATCATCATTAAAGAGCAATAACTCCTATTAGGAGCCATCTGATATTATCAGACCAAAATTATATGTCTCTTACTTTTTAAACTGTTTGGTTTTGAAAATTGGCAGACATAGAGGCTCCCAGTAGCCTGTAGTCGCTTACCTGGAACACAAATCATTTCATCTATATTCAGAAACAATTGCCCTTACTTACTTACTTAATCCTCTTCGCGCCAGCAGGCGCTTAAGGCATCCACGCAGCCCTTCCATTCTACCCGGTCCCTAGCCTTAGCTTCTGCCAGTCTCCGTGTCAGACCATATACTTCTAACTCTTTTTCAGCTGTTCTTCGCCATGTCATTTTTGGTCGTCCACGTTTTCTCTTCCCATCAGCAGTCAACTCATACCTTGACCAACTTGTACCCTACCAACTTGTACCTTTGCGTTTAAATATAGTAAATCTGCACATTCTGTACATTTTTCTCTTGCAAATTGCATACTTAATTTTTTTTCAAGTTTGTGCTCAAAAATCCAAAGCCAGTCTGAAGACAAAATGACGGTATTTTCAAGTACATCAGAAAGCTGATGGCATTGCCATTCCTACTAGCCGAACATATCCGTCATATACAAAGGATCACAAAGCTAAAATGACTTCAGACAGATCCAGTCAAACAACTTCTGGAGTATACAGAAGACACTTGGGTGACCTATAATGTTTGGCCTGTCTAGTCATGGACTGTTTACACTCAACCCACCAGAACGAACATAGATGTTGAAGGGTGGCATCGTCGCATGAACAAGAGATCCGGCGATGAGAAGAAGCCTTTTTAATCTACTAGTTCCAAACTACAAGAAGCTGCTCTTCTATCCACGCAACTAAAAATGATTACAGAATCTAAACTTAGTCGGCAGCAGAGATCTACTACGAAATACATACATGCTGAAATTTTCAAGATGTAGGATTTGTATTATAGCGGTCAGCCAACCTCTACGGCAGTGTAGGCAGATGAATGGACCATCACAATACGCCAAAATCAAATACATGTACAAACTGTTTATAATATTTATAACTGTTTATATATAGTGTCCATAGACTACCAAGACTGATGTTACATAAACGCCGACTTTAAAATACATTTCTTATAAGATGCATCTTGTTTTAAAATTATTTTGTGTTTAAAGATTTTGTTTGCTTTCTTTGTTTTTGTTAGTGCATTAGTGCTGTAAAATAAATATGATAATAAATATTAAAAATTAAATTTTTTGAGTTTAACATAATTTCAGCAATTTTCAGATTTTCTTCCTTTTCATTCTACCAATGAGTTGGTCGAGGTACGATTTGACTATGATTCGCTACAAAACAACTTTATGCTTTATTGTAGAGCTTAATGTGCTGATCAATTTTAGGTAAAAACTTTTCTCTATAGCTATTACAACAGTTTCCAGATATTTGCCAAAACATGTGTTGACACTTATGTTATATTTATATTGTGTTTAGTAACAGTGGCCATCTTCGTCTGTTGATCAACATCCTGGGTAGTTTTAAACTAGGACCACTAAGGATGATTGTGGCCAAGTTTGAAAAAAAGCTGATGTGATCTCAACAAGCAAAGGCATGAAGGTCTTTCTGTTGGAAGTGGGGAAGATCTTAATTTTGACAGCTTAGTGCATGCAATATATCACAATGTTTTAAGAAACAATTACCGTAAAATGAATATCGAGTTCAGACTATATCTGTTCCACAAAACATGATTCTGCATGCACTAAGCTGCCATAATTGTGTAATATACAATAATGACAGCTGCGAATTGATTAAACTTTCGCTGGAGTGTCAAAAGTGCCAAAGGTTAGCAGTTCTCACTGGGTAGGGCTCATGATATTGCTGCACACACAGTAGTCAAGAGGAATCCAATATTGACCTGTTTTTTACAAGTTCAAGCCTGTTAAAAATGTAAATAAGAATTAAATTATTGATTTATTTATGTTTTCAATATTTAGAATGTGATGAAACTGGACTTAGAGGATTTTCAGCAAATCAATATCAAAATTGAGGGTAACCAGCAATACAAGTCAGTTACAAAATGTAAGCATCCTCTGTTTTGATGATGGAGAATTTATTCATGTAATAAAACAATTAGTGACTTTGATATACTGTCCCCATCAGGATTTCTCAGCCCTCAAAAATGTATATTCACCAAGCCTAGCAGCTCCGTGAATATTACATTTTTTGCTGGCTGCTAAATCTTGATAGCCACCTATATCAAATCATTAATTGTATAATATGGCATACAATCAGATATTTCCCATCACTTTCAGTTTTTGAAACTAGAGGCTCCCAGGAGCCTGTAATCGCTCACCTGAACCTGAAACCAAACATCCCTTTCTTATCCAGCTTTTCTTTGCTATGAGGAATTGCCCAACACTTCTGCAAAAATCATTAATTTTGACCTTTTAAGGGAAATAACTCATATAAGGAGAAGCTTTTTATGCTTAGAGGGAGAAGGGAGGGTCACTTCAAATTTGCTGTACCTGTTATACTTTTTTAACTATCAGTCGAAAACTCTCTCGACTCCCCTCCCCCCCCCCTTTTCATTTTTTCTATTTTAAGCCAATGTAGCTATGTAGGTAGTCAGGTGCCATGATTTGCACAATTTTGGTAGAGGACGTCCTAAAGATGATGTGTGCAATGTTTCATTGGTTAAAGAGGAGAAGATTTTTTTAAATCAAGTAAAATTGATTTAAAAAAATGTTCAAGGAGAATAATTCCTAAACGGTTCATCAGACAATCTTGACCCTAAGTCATTTTTGTAGCCCTCATAGAGCAGAACAATTAAGCAATGCTAACTTTTTCTCTAGTTCTAATTATTTTCAAGATTTTGAGGCAAAAATGTCAAAAATAATCAATTTCGACAATTAAAGGGCAATAACTCCTATAAGGAGTCATCATACAGCTTCAACCCAATGGAGTGTTTCGTAGAGCTTTTGATGCAGATGAAGGCATGTCTCTTCGGTTTTCCTGTATCTGTTACACTTTTTCAATTATAAGCCAAAAACTGTATTTTACCGACCCCCCCCCTCGTCCTATTTTAGCCATGGTGGCCATGTTGGTTAATCTGCAGCCATGGTTGGTGCAAACTTGGTTGGGGACATTTGACAGATGATGTGTACAAAGTTTCAAAGCAGTACTTTCAGTTGTTTCAGAGGAGAAGATTTTAAAAAATCAATTAAAACCGATTAAAAAAAACAGTTCAAGGGGAATAACTCTTAAACTGTTAATCAGACAATCTTGACCCTAAGTCATTTTTGTAGCCCTCATAGAGCAGAACAATTAAGCAATGCTAACTTTTTCTCTAGTTCTAATAATTTTCAAGATTTTGAGGCAAAAATGGCAAATATCATCAATTTTGACAATTAAAGGGCAATAACTCCTACAAGGAGTCATCATACAACTTTGACCCAATGGAGTGTTTTGTAGAGCTTTAGATGCTAAAGAATGAAGGTCTGTTCGGCTTACCTGTATCTGTTCTACTTTTTGAACTTTAAGCAAAAAACTGTATTTTGACCCCCCTGTTCTATTTTTAGCCATGGTGGCCATGTTGGTTGGTCTGAGGCCATGATTTGTGCAAACTTGGTAGAGGACATTTTACTGATGATGTGTGCAGTTTCAAAGCAATCCCTTCAGTGGTTTTGGAGGAGAAGATTTTTTAAAGAAAAGTTAACGACGACGACGACGGACGCCAAGTAATGGCAATAGCTCACATGACCCTTTGGGCCAGGTGAGCTAATAAAGGGGTTGAAAGGGCCAATTTGTTGTTAAATTATTAGATTTTTATGATTCTCCCTGTTCAATTCTTTATTGGATATGCTTTCTGTGATGTTTCTACAGATTATTTTCTATGTATTTTCGCATGGCAAAAAGGCGAAATTCTTGTTTCCATGATTTAAGTAAATATTAAATGTATTCATTTACAAATTTATTTTCTCTGCGCATTAGATTCCTATCGGATATAGTGTTTGGTTAGGTGTGAATGGATTATATCTTACCTGTGTTTGAAAGGGCTATTTTGTTTTTATAATTTGAATAAATATGTAATTTTTATCTGATTTCCGTAAATCTTTATTGTAATATACACTGTCAACAGATTTTATCTATACGTCTTTGACTATCAACAGATTAGGACTAGATAGGATATTTGTTACATCCACATGATTATGGTAACACAAATATTAATCCACTCTTGCTTCTTGGACCTTACTGTGAGGCTTTACAGTGCTCGACCCACAGAGCTGTTCAGTGTGTCCCCAGG
Organism: Limnoperna fortunei; assembly: GCA_944474755.1. Classification (NCBI taxonomy): domain Eukaryota; kingdom Metazoa; phylum Mollusca; class Bivalvia; order Mytilida; family Modiolidae; genus Limnoperna; species Limnoperna fortunei. Next base: position 77,663,047 of record OX104116.1, read on the forward strand.
TGACAGATAAGTTAATCAGACAATCTTGACCCTTAAGTCATTCTTGTAGCCCTCATAGAGCAGAACAATTAATCAATGCTAACTTTTTCTCTAGTTCTAATAATAATTTTCAAGATTTTGAGACAAAAATGGCAAATATCATCAATTTTGACAATTAAAGGGCAATAACTCCTACAAGGAGTCATCATACAACTTTGACCAAATGGAGTGTTTTGTAGAGCTTTAGATGCTGAAGAATGAAGGTCTGTTCGGCTTACCTGTATCTGTTATACTTTTTGAACTTTAAGCAAAAAACTGTATTTTGACCCCCCCTGTTCTATTTTTAGCCATGGCCGCCATGTTGGTTGGTCTGAGGCCATGATTTGTGCAAACTTGGTAGAGGACATTTTACTGATGATGTGTGCAGTTTCAAAGCAATCCCTTCAGTGGTTTTGGAGAAGATTTTTTAAAGAAAAGTTAACGACGACGACGACGGACGCCAAGTAATGGCAATAGCTCACATGACCCTTTGTGTCAGGTGAGCTAATAAAGGGGTTGAAAGGGCCAATTTGTTGTTAAATTATTAGATTTTTATGATTCTCCCTGTTCAATTCTTTATTGGATATGCTTTCTGTGATGTTTCTACAGATTATTTTCTGTGTATTTTCGCATGGCAAAAGGGCGAAATTCTTGTTTTCATGATTTAAGTAAATATTAAATGTATACATTTACAAATTTATTTTCTCTGCGCATTAGATTCCTATCCGATATAGTGTTTGGTTAGGTGTGAATGGATTATATCTTACCTGTGTTTGAAAGGGCTATTTTGTTTTTATAATTTGAATAAATATTTAATTTTTATCTGATTTCCGTAAATCTTTATTGTAATATACACTGTCAACAGATTTTATCTATACGTCTTTGACTATCAACAGATTAGGACTAGATAGGATATTTGTTACATCCACATGATTATGGCAACACAAATATTAATCCACTCTTGCTTCTTGGACCTTACTGTGAGGCTTTACAGTGCTCGACCCACAGAGCTGTTCAGTGTGTCCCCAGGTGACAGATAAGGGATGCCCCTCTCAGTGGGAGGCCTGACCAATATTTGGCACAGTATGATAATGGGGAATGGGTGGCCTGAAAATCCATTAAACCAGTAAATTTTGTTTGCATATCCACATCCCATTCTTCTGTTTAGAAGAAGACAAATACTTACCAAGGTTATAATTTTAACAATCATTCTACAAAAAAAACCAGTTTAAGCCATTTAATGAATTTAACTTTTTAAAGGGGTATCTCAGAAGTAGAGCAAGAAAAATTTGTTAAAAGGGGATCATATATGGATCATCCTTGACAGGTTTGGTTCATATAAAATACAATATGGTATTTTCAGAGAATTTTATAATTTTGTTTAAATAAGCCAAATTTCTGTAGAGCCCATAACTAATGTTAAACTGCCAATTTCACATGACTACAATTTAATATTTTGCTGATTTTTCCCCAAAATCTGAATTTTAGTAAGTTCAAAGACAAAGAAAATAAACTAGAAAACTAAATATATCTTACTACTGATCTTTATAGCAAAACAAACTGCAATTCTTTTGTTTTTAAATGTGCATCAGAATGGTGCATAAATATAAAACGGGCATCACTGGAAGATACAAATAGTTTTCAGTTGTATCCAGAACTGTACAGCAAACTTGTCAAAAATCTTAGATGTGTATAGCTTGAATAGTAACAGAAAAATTGCGTAAAAAACCTTGACCAGTGTTCTCCCCAGAAAATTTTAATAGCATCCTGGTATTTTCAGTTTTCACAATAGCATCATTTGCTTTGAAATTATAGCATCACATTTCTTATGAAATATATAAGGATGTTTTCAGAAAGCATCATACATGAACCAGATAGCATCACATTGTCAGGATGCTAAAAGGGCCTGGGTAGAACACTGCTTGACCAAACATTATGTTTTCTTACAAAAGTTTAAATGTGTGCCCAGCACTTTTTGGCACCAGTTTACAATTCTTATTAGTAAATTGTGTGACTGAGATGCTGACCTTTAGTCAAGGTGAATTAGTCAAATTATTTTACGGGGGAACAGCTATAATTTATGCCTGCTTCATCCCATGTTATGTTTACAACAATAATGATGGTATAGCCTTTGAAGTACATCAAATTAGAAATAAAAATTTATTATAATTATATAGCAATTACAAAATGTTTAACAGTTCTTATTCCTTATGCAGAAAAATAACATTAAGCCAAGTCATGAACAATTATCATTGCACAACACATGTTCCAGACGTATCACATTACGCATTATACCAGTCTAAAAACAACAACGACAAAGTACATGTTATTAAGAAAAACAGAATCCACACTCTGAATCCAGCACTGTTCTTTATTGCCTGAAAATAAAGAATGATACTTCATAAGTAAAACATGTCTATATATACATAGCCAAGCAGATTACATAGTCTGTGTGTGTCTTGTTTTGCACAATTACAACTAAAAAACTCTGTGCTATGCTCACTAATTGATACCCCTCTTCCTAGATACAAAGTTCATGTTTTGCTATAGGAAACCCCAAATATCATTTTGCACAAAATATAAAATATCAGGTGCATATAGTACACCCATCACAGACACTACAACACATAAAATACACTGACAGATTGATACCCCCATCACTAGACACTGACAGACAACCCTACCACTATAATGCATGTTATACACTGACGTCCTGATACTCACCTAACTATATACCCCTATTTTTCAAGCAGAGGGTTTAATAATGACTCACTTTCCTTGCTCACAATACAGATGTTAAAAATTGATATTTTTAGAAATGGCAGTCATCTGATTTGGAGGATGAAGTTATTGGATATAGTTTTGTTATATGATCCACTAAAGATTATGCAAAGTTTGCCTCAAACTAACCATTAGTTTCAGCAAAGATTTTTAACACTTTTTATTGATAAACATTACATGCATATTTAGTTAAAACTAATTCTTATTGAGTATCTAAGTTCTTCATGCTAATTACAAAAAAATCGGAAAAATATTATAAACAAAAAACTATTTGTTAAATTGGCCTTCTTTAGTTGAAGGGAGTGCTATAGGATAAAATTTTTGAAGGAATCTAAAGAAGATATTCCACACCAAATTTGTTTCAATGGGCCTAGTGATTCAGAGCAGATGACTATTAATGAATTTATTTTACACTAATAACTCTATTTTTGTATTCCACAAAATCTGTAAATGTATAAATATGACATAAAAAATTCCAGAAGATTTAACAAAATGTTACTCTTCGCAACACTACAGCAAAACATTGATTGATTGAATGGTTGCTTGTAAGCATATATCAGCTGAAACAATAAATCAATTGAGAAATGAGATGGACTGCCAAAAACAATAATGGGTACCAATGGAAAATTTACTATTTTAAACCCATTAAAATACACCTTTTCTTTTGCAAAATCTACCAAAAACTTTCTGTATCATGCAAGAAGAATGTTACCAACTGTTCCAAAATTTCAGTATACCCTGACAACCCTCACATGGAAGGACATCTTCTATCAAGCTATTCGAATCCTAGCCATTCCCAGCTCAAAAGTATAAATTTTGGTTTGTTTTGATAAAATTTCAATTAGAATCAACCATTTAAATTTGTTGGCTATCTTTAAGCTAAACCCTGAAAATGGTTCCACTCATAAGACCATTGCATATTCAGCAATGGTTCAAGTTTTCATAAAAACTAATTATATACAACACATGTTCCTGCCCCACATAGAATTTATTAGAATGAGTAAATGTCTAATAATTGACATATACAATAGTACATGTAATGGAATTAATATAGGTAATGAACAAATTTCTCTTCCTAACCCTCTGAGATAACAAAACCTAGACCTAAAGTTGACATCCAAACTAAAACAATCAGGCACTCTTTTACCTCTAATTTGGGGGCCTCGGTTGCCGAGTTGTCAAGGTAGTTCGTCTACTATTGATCACATGGTCTATCAACACTGAGATTGCGGGTTCAATTCTCACTGCAGGCAGGGTGTACTCGACTCAAATCTTAATTGACAAGGATTGCCAGTTTTCCTACCGCAGGTCGGGGGTTCTCTCTGGGTACTCCGGCTTCCTCCCCAATAAAAACTGGACGCCATGAAATAGCTGGAAAATTGCTGGAAGTGGCGTTAAAAAACCATTCAAACAAAAAAAACAAACCTCTCTAATTTCTTCATTTCCTTTAGTTATATTCTCTGTTGTTCCGACTGTTGTCTTTTCTATATTTTCTATGTCTATTTCCTATACAAAAATTATTGTTAACACATTAAGAGCAAATTTTCCTGTGTTTAGTGAATAGAGAAAGTTAATTGAACACAAAACTCACAATTAAATAAATCAAAGACAGACAGCACAACACATGTAACAAAACACATACAGATAAAAAAATGAAGGCTTAAATTAATGGCTTAGAACAGTCACTTATGTATTTTATGTGATAAGGTTTAACCAGTTAAACAGATCATGTTTTATACTCAAACAATACAGACATGTCAACTTAAAATACACTAAAATATCACAAATTATTACCAATCATATTTTAATAAATAAGTTCAATTGCTGTTGGACAATAATGGAAACTGATTTATTGATTGAATGTTTGCTTACAATGTGTAGGGAACAGTATTTTAGCTGTAGTAAGGATGTGTACAAGTTATTCAGCATTAGTGAGTTGGCAGATAAGCTTCCTACATACACTTTAGTGGAATCACACTATTGTTCTGTACTAACTGATTTGTTTTAGTAGACATTTTGGCCAAATTTATCCAGTTCAAGTGTTATAAAAATATATTTACCTGTTCTAAAACTTTTTCTGCAAAAATCTCTTGTAATTTGGCTATTTCTAATACTTTTCCTTCTATCTGACTGAAATAAATATTTTAAATATATAATGCGTTTACATAATATATATTTCAATATTTTGGCAACAGCAGTAGTAACTGTAGAAACTGTACAGGTTAAAGTTTATGCATTAACTAGTAAAATCTAAAGCAAAATTGATTGGTAATTTACATTGATAGCCTTGGTCAAAATTGGGGAAAAATGTCATTATATCTTGAAGATACTGTTTTCCTTAATTATTTATCAAATGAACACCAAACAAGTAGAAGAATTAGAGCAACTTTTTATGTGTACCAAATGTAACTCTCCCTGTGTATGAGTTGGCAACAGTCTGAGTATGAAAAATTTTGGAAGTTAACTTTAGCAATACCAATAGCTCTCTCAACAGTTTTTTCCATGTGAATGACAACTATAAATTTGAGAGGGAAAAAACATACATTCATTAACTAATTTTGCTTAATTTATTAATTATTTTTAACAGTTACAAATTAAATAAATAAGCTAAAAATGCATAATGGGACTAAGGTGACACCCAGTGTTTATTCTAAGTTGATGTTAATTAAAGATTTGAAGATGACATTTACATTTAATAGTTTAATATTCTCCATGCATATAGTCCATACAACATCAATGGAGGAGAGGAGTTTCTATTAAAAATATATAAAGTATGACAGGTTTTAGTATTGGTATGTTTTGTTTAACTGTTATAAATAGTATAAACACTTGTATATTTAATTATTTGTTACCATGTAGATTGTGTATTATTTACCTAACTTCTGTTGCCAAACTGTTCAGTTCATTAAATAAGTCTGCATTTTCTTGCTCGAACTAAAAATAACAAAAGTACATACTTGAACAAATATTATCCCCATTCAACTATGTAAGTAATTTTTTGTTAGAAACTTGACATTTACACTTAAGAAAATGTTATATTAACAGTATGCCAAGAACGTTTTGTGTAAATATATATCTATATTTTCACTTTCATTATGACAGTATACCATCTGGTAAAAAATTGTATATATAGCTATGTACATGTCTTAAATTTCATGAATTCTGTTGTTGTTTATTTTAAGTTATTAATTTTTGCGAGTTATTCACCTTCTGAATCAAATTTTTCAAAACATCTGACTAGACAATCAGACCAATTTTGAAGGTTTTATTCATGGTTCTTTGCCTCATGTAACAAAATCTATGAGCTACATAAGGAATATCTTGAAAAACAGTTTCTCTTTCAAAATTACAAGGAAGGTATGATTTATGAGCACTCAGGAGCTGACATTTTAAAAAACACTGTAAACTTAAGTTACATTTAAATTTAGGTCTATGATTTTTTGAGAGTATTCTTGCAGGGTATTACTGCAAGTGTGGCACCAATCTTGGATTTCGAAATATTGGATGGAGATCTATGCTGAAATCATTTTTTTGACATCAAATTTAAAGTAATTTAATTGTCTTTAAGCAGTACATGTGCCACAGTTTACGACAATTCTCCAGAATTGTTTAACAATGTTAAAGGTGGACTATTTTTCTAAACCCTTGCTGATATTTGGCATGTGAGTCACCTACACACTATTTTGGAAACATAATTCCTGATAATCATTGCTGTAAGTTTGCTTCAATCGTTTGGTTTGGTTTCAGACAAAAGATGTGTTTTGCAGAATGTTTGCTGATTCTTATTAACTTTTAGAACTAAAATTGAACATAGTAGAAATCTATAATAAACTCTAAGGAACTCATCTCAATTAAACACCACTTTTCCAATCTTATTCACCATTCAAATTGCATAGAAAATATAAACTCTGGTGACGAATAAACATTACATCTGAGTGTTGTAAAAAATTCAATCAAAAGCAACAAAAAACAAACAAATAATCACCATCTGAGCTTCTTCTGGTGAAAAGCTGTCATTCTCTGAAACTGGAGATGCATGATCAATTTCAATATTTGATGGTCTTGCAGGAATGGCACCTGGTGGTAATATATAATTGTTGTAATAAAGAAGAGTTATCTCTCTTTGTTCACAAAAACAATATTTCAGTAACACAATGTCTAATTCTGGTCTAACATTGCCTGCAAAATCTTATTAGAAACCAACAAGATGATTCTACAGGAATTAATTATTTTGTATGTAACATATGTTAAATGATACAATTTATGATTATTTAAGTGCCTTTCTAGGGAGTGGGGGAGGCATAGTATTTTCTAGAACTGTCCTCCCAAATCAAAATGATTACATCTGTAATGTTTTATTCTGAAAAAAAGTACATTTTAAAATAAGAATTTTATGTAAAATAAGACTAAGCGTGTCATTTTACTGTAGGAGTTAAGTTTGAATTGTGTATCAAACAAATAAATGTTCTTTCAAAAGGCCTCAGAACACTTGTTGAAAAAAAACCCTAAAATACTGCAAAGTTGTGAAATAAAACAATGAGAATAATAATAAACATTTTAATATAATGTAATGTATTGTAATGTACCAAACCGTACTGTACAGTACTGTAATGTTACACAGTCATAGTCCTTGGCAAAAACGTGCTATTGCAGTCCCCATTTGGAGGATATTTCAAATGATTTCACAATACAGTACTGTGTTAGATTCATTGCTGGTTTAACAATTTTTAGTAATTTAACTTAATCTACTATGCATCACTAGCAAAGTTTATTTGTGCAGATCAAATCTACAACTGATGCCAGCATTGCTTCCAACACAGTTTTATTAGAGATGACCCATGAAAGAAAGTGCATCAGCAAACCATCAATAATTTGCATCCTCAAATGAGATAACTAACGTAGTACAGTAAACCCTCTTTACAACGACCATGGTAGTTTCCGGCCAAATTTGACGTTAAACTGAATTTGCTGTTATAATGAATTTGTATTTTTGTACTTTGATTATCTCCCTTTTTTATTTGTGTCTATTGAAAATCGTTCAAGTCTGCTCAATATACAAGCTTAATAACAAAAAAATAATAAAATCCGTGTTTTCTTGCCGATTTTTAATTAAAAACCCTTTTGTCTTTTTTTAACAAAATTAATTGTAAAGTTATGATTATTTACATTAGACAGATTTTCGGTAATTATGCGATGTGCCGCTTCAATCTTAACAAACTTGTAATTAAGCCAATAATTTTCTCAAATATTTGAAGATTTAAATATTAAATAGCCTTTGACACCTTATTAATGAAGCCATATCCCTATCATCGATTAGTTTTGTAACGGAAATGTCACGCAAGGTTAATTACGCAATAGCAACAGGTGTTCACCTGTGCAATTAACCGTTAGAAAAATAAATTCTCTGGACAAAGATAACCTTTCACAGGTAAATCTTGATAATTTGTTGTTGTAACGAATTATTTTATGCTAGCTTTGGTATATTTGTTACTGACAGACGAAGTCGGAGTCGGAAACCGAATATGTCGTTGTATCGAGCATAAACAACACGTGGACACGTTTGTTCCCACTGAAATATTCCGTTAAATCGAATGTCGTTGTAACGAGGGTTCACTGTATTTCTTACTCGTGGCGATAACTAACATAGTATTTCTTACTCGTGGAGGAATTAGATTTGTCTTCATCTTCTAAATCAGCTTTTGTTGTTATTTTTCTATGTTTTGCTTTTCTTTCTGGTGCTAGTTTTGATCTACAAATAAAAAAAATAGGGCATATAATTGGACATTAAATAATAATACCCCACCACGTTACATTGTTTTTCATATGAATACAATTTTACTGAATTACAAATCAGCCTGTAGGAACAGCTGAGCATTCTAATAGTCCATCTCAGAAGACAATTTTCACCTTGACCCTATAATAATAATTTTTAATTGACCTAATTCGAAAACTAAAAAAAGGATTGTGCTGAAAATTCAACTTTCTCTTCATAGTACTTAACAGCTGTGCAAAGTTTTAACTTAATCCGTTGTGAAAATTGCCAATTTTTGAAAATTTGTGTTTTTAATTGGCCTTACTCAAGAACTACAAATGGCAATGTGCTGAAAATTAACATTATCTTCATTTTATAGTACTTGACAGCTATGCAACATTTAACAAAATCTGTTAACATGTTTTCATGTTGGAATCATTTGGAAACTGTCAACTGTAAACCAAAAACAAATGTTAACTGACCTAAGTGGAAAACTACAAATTGCTGAAAAGTGAATTTTATCTTCATTTTATATTACTTTACAGCTGTGCAAAGTTACCTGTTGACCCGTTTACGAGTTATCATCTGGAAAACAACTGGCACGAACAGACGGACAGACATACAGTTATATTAAACCTCTTGGTTCCCACATCATTTTAACAATTATTGTCCTTTTGACTTTTTGCAGTTCTGACACTCAATGTATTTGTGTCTTTAAAAAGTACACAGTCAATATTTTTAATGTTTCGTTACGTTATTGGCAACACAAACCAAACTTACATGCGTTTCTTGTCCACCACTCTTTTCACTCTAACAGCTCTCTGTTCACTGTATATCTTGCACACAACTGAAATATACATACAATGTTACTTAAGTTATTATTGGATGGGGCACAAATATACTGTAAATTCAGAAATTTTTGCAATGTTTTTATTATTGTGAATAATGCGATCGTTCTGTTATCGCAATAATTAACCCTCGCAATTATACCTTCGTTTAACCATCCACAAATTTACTCAACCTAGCGTGAATACATAAACCATCTGTAAAGCCCTACCATAGACATTTAATTTGAATACAATAATTAATTGTACACAACATAATTGATTTTTCTTTGATGTTAACAATAACCATTGACCTCAAAATACAAACAAATCATCTAATAATAAAAGACATGTGACAAGTGTTTCTGATCTTCAAAAGGGGTAAATCATTTTAGAAAATGAAATGTGTATTCTCTTTGGTGTAGAGCAATTATTTACAGATGACAAACATTTAAAGAAAAACCAACAATTGCTGAGTAATAATTCTTTGTCATTACATTTTTTGCTACCTCAGACTATCGCAAAAATGTGAACTCGCATTTTTTGAGGGGGTCCCCGAATCGCAATAATAAATGCACGCAATAATTTCCGAATTACAGTATTCTAATTTTTCAAAGGGCTGGCCTTTTATGCCAAATATTTTACCCAGAGCAAGATGTAAAATGTGGGAATAACATGCCAATCCGTGGTAAAATCAATATATATTTGTGCCTATAAAGAGTTATTTCTTTTCTAATAAGACATACTATGTAAAATGAACTGGAAATTTATGTTAATGAGATACATTTGTATGCCAATAAATGTTTACTCTATCAACATACACTAATTTTACAACAGATGTGAACTCAAAGGATTTATCCCCATGTCATATTACCAGAATATATTAAAAGAGATTTCTTTACATTAAAGTAGATACATGTATTATCTTTAATTTTCGGCTTTAGACGATTAGACTTTCTAAAAAGTAATATCAGAAGGTGATAAATCCTCAACTATCATTTCACATGTACATGTAGATCATAACATATTTTGCACATCCATATTAATAAAAGCTCTGAAAAATATTGCCATAAAAGTTTTATGTTGATGATGAATTATGAATTATTCACAACAGAGTGTATTCTGTTTTCTTATACATATATATATTTTACAGATGCATAAACCTATGCTTGGAAGCAAATTTTTAAGATGATAAACAATGAATGCTACTCTGATAACTGTCCTTTTTGGCATTTGGATATTAGTAACCACAATAGTCCTAGTTTACATTATATGTAACTGCCCCAACTCAGCTGACTCAACTGAAAGGTGTTTAATACTTGATGGAATGGCCCTTGATGTTCAATCAGCAGTATTTCAGCTAAATTCAGAAGTAAAATGAAGATGAACAATAAATAAACAGAGTAATCATATAGGCAAAAAAATTAGAATTTCACAGAAAAATGACCTTTCTTTTTTCAACATGAACTGGTTCCAAAAGAATATTCAAGGTTTTAACACTACAAACATGACACTCACAGCGGTGGTAACAAAACCCCTGCCAACCCCCATCAAGTGGATCCCTTTCCATCACTTAGGGGGGGGGGGGGGGGGGCTCTGTGAGTAGAACTTAGAACTTAATGAAACTCTCAGTATGGTCTGATGAAAGTTCTCTATGATCTTTGTGTTGATAAATTAATGCATGTATACCACAAGAATCCTCTTGCATAAAAACATCATATTTGTTCATTTACTAGTTAAACATTTTGTTGGTAAGATCAAGAAAATCTTTCACATACTTTGAGATGAATAGAATCTAGCACTAGTGGACAGGCAAGACAAGAAAATCTTTCTCATACTTTGAGATGAATAGAATCTAGCACTAGTGGAAAGGCAAGACAAGGAAATCTCAAACCAAATATATTGGTATTACTATTCTGTGAAACCCAACCTTTGATGAATGATAGTCAGAGAAACCCAAAATGACTTCCACTATCTTTTACCTTTAAGATAATCTTCTATGATTCTAATTACATGTTCTCTGTGTTCCTTAACTTGTGGGTGTACAACCTGGTGATGGGCTGTACAAATATACAATATTATAACAATAATAAAAAAAATAAATAGAGAAGAAACAGTAACAAGACAATTCATGTTCTTTTTTAAAAATATATGACTGTTGTTTAATGTTAAAGTTATGGTTTAGGTCTGGGCCTCTGTCCCTATTTAAGGTAGTTTGTATATTGATAAAATGGTGTGTCAACACTAAGATTGTGAGTTCAAGTCTCACTCTGGGCAGGATGCCCTCGACTCCAAACTTAATTGACAAGAATCGCCAGTTTTCCTACCGAAAATCAAGGTTTTCTCTGTTTGTCAGGCTTCCTCCTACAATAAAAATTGGACACCATAATATAGCGAAAAAATTGCTAAAAATGTGTTAAACAGCATTAAAACAAAAACAAACAATGGTTTAAATCATATCGGCAAAAATAAGATTCATTTGAAATTAATTCAATTTAATGATATAAAAATGCAAGCATTATAGCGACTTGTACTGTAGAAGCCCTAACTAGTACAGACTATTTAAAGTTTGCTTGTGGTTTAACACCATTATTTTCAGCTATATTGTAGCATCTAGGTTTTAATGGGGGAGAAAGCTGTCCTTTGTTGACAAGTACACAGGATCAACTTCATGAAAATAATTATGTGGAATTTAAATGACACTTGCAGATTATGTGCTCCATACTGCAAATTTGATCTAAGTCTGAGCAAATATGGGGAAATATAGTCTTGGCATTTCTTGGTGGTCTTTTAAAAATATACAAAAAACTTCTTTGTAGGTACAAATTCAATTAGAGCCAACATATATTATTAATTACAATATTCTAATTTTTGAAAGCTACTATTGGTTCTTCTAACGCTCACTTTTTACTGGAAACAACATGCACTAAATATTAGTAAATCAGGTACCATTTCCCCCAAAATCTAACCATCTTACTTCAGGTAGCATTTCCCAACAATCTAACCATCATACTTCAATCAGGTTTCATTTCCTCAAAAATCTAACCATCATACTAATTATCTTGTTAGTGACATATAGAGTTACTTCCACAAATTAACAAAACAAAAAAGATGAACAACTCACAATTATAATACTGAAAATATGTAAAACAAAACATTTGAGTTACCATCATTTTTAAATATAGTAATTGTTTGTTGACATTTTCTTATCACTGTCTGGGCTTCTGTATCTATCTGGTCCCTCTCTGTATCTGTTAAAGTTGATACATCTGATGATAAAAAGCTGAAGAAGAGATTCAATCTTGAAAATATAATTTTACCTAAAATAATACGTAATTTGTTTTCTAATTAGAAAATATACATTTTTAAAGATTTTATCACAACTGCAAAACATAGAACACTATTTGTATGTCAATCAATGTATTTCTGCATTTCTGTCATGTAAGAGTATTACAACAAGTGTGGACACAGAAAAACGTCTCGCCTGCATTCCGCATCAGTAACAAAAATAAATTTCGTCATAAGCATTACATAAATAGCATTAAATATCAGCAGCGGCCTGTATACAAAATATTGTCACCATACCCTGCATAGTTACAGGGGAACAGCCGTAACCCAAAAACTTTAACGTAGTAACTGGACCGTGAAATTGAGGTCAAGGTCAGGTGGAACCTACCAGACAGTCATGTACTATTAATCAGCAACCTATATACCAAATATTGTCATCCTACCATGCGTAGTTACAGAGGAACTATAGTAACCCAAAAACTTTAACGTAGTCGCTGGACCGTGAAATTGAGGTCAAGGTCAGGTGACACCTACCAGACAGTCATGTACTAGTCATCAGCAACCTATACACCTAATATTGTCATCCTACCATGCATAGTTACAGAGGAACTGTCGTAACCCCAAAACTTTAACGTAGTCACTGGACCGTGAAATTGAGGTCAAGGTCAGGTGACACCTACCAGACAGTCATGTACTAGTCATCAGCAACCTATACACCAAATATTGTCATCCTACCATGCGTAGTTACAGAGGAACTGTCGTAACCCCAAAACTTTAACGTAGTCGCTGGACCGTGAAATTGAGGTCAAGGTCAGGTGACACCTACCAGACAGTCATGTACTAGTCATCAGCAACCTATACACCAAATATTGTCATCCTACCATGCGTAGTTACAGAGGAACTGTCGTAACCCCAAAACTTTAACGTAGTCGCTGGACCGTGAAATTGAGGTCAAGGTCAGGTGACACCTACCAGACAGTCATGTACTAGTCATCAGCAACCTATACACCAAATATTGTCATCCTACCATGCGTAGTTACAGAGGAACTGTCGTAACCCCAAAACTTTAACGTAGTCGCTGGACCGTGAAATTGAGGTCAAGGTCAGGTGACACCTACCAGACAGTCATGTACTAGTCATCAGCAACCTATACACCAAATATTGTCATCCTACCATGCGTAGTTACAGAGGAACTGTCGTAACCCAAAAACTTTAACGTAGTCGCTGGACCGTGAAATTGAGGTCAAGGTCAGGTGACACCTACCAGACAGTCATGTACTAGTCATCAGCAACCTATACACCAAATATTGTCATCCTACCATGCATAGTTACAGAGGAACTGTCGTAACCCAAAAACTTTAACGTAGTCACTGGACCGTGAAATTGAGGTCAAGGTCAGGTGACAGGTGACTGACTGGCAAGTACTCATCATAAGCTACCTCTGGACCAAATTTGATGGACCTAGGGCTTGGGCTTACAAAGATATGAAGCAAGATGTCAAGTGTTTACGCCGCCGCCGCCGGATTCCCATACATATGTCTCGCCTCCAGCGACTTTCGTCGCAGGCGAGACAATAAACTAGAGGCTCCCAGGAGCCTGTATCGCTCACCTGAACCTGAAACCAAACAACCCTTTTTTATCCAGCTTTTCTTTGCTATAAGGAATTGCCCAACACTTCTGCAAAAATCATTAATTTTGACCTTTTAAGGGAAATAACTCCTATAAGGAGGATCTTTTGATGGTTAGAGGGAGAACGAGGTTCACTTCAAATTTGCTGTACTTGTTATACTTTTTTAACTATCAGTCGAAAACTCTCTCGACCCCCCCCCCCCCACCCCTTTTTCATTTTTTCTATTTTAATCCAACGTAGCTATGTAGGTAGTCAGGTGTCATGATTTGCACAATCATCCTAAAGATGATGTGTGCAATTTTTCAAAGCAGTCCTTTCATTGGTTTAAGAGGAGAAGATTTTTTAAAATCAAGTAAAATTGATTAAAAAAATGTTCAAGGAGAATAATTCCTAAACGGTCCATCAGACAATTTTGACCCTTAAGTCATTTTTGTAGCCCTCATAGAGCAGAACAATTAAGCAATGCTAACTTTTTCTCTAGTTCTAATAATTTTCAAGATTTTGAGGCAAAAATGGCAAAAATCATCAATTTGGACAATTAAAGGGCAATAACTCCTATAAGGAGTCATCATACAACTTCAACCCAATGGAGTGTTTCTTAGAGCTTTTGATGCAGATGAAGGCATGCGGGCGGTTTCAAAAAAAATGACCCCAACAGGTTATGGTCCTCTAGTTTTGTCAAATTAATAGATATATTATATCTAAATAGTTAAAAATGTATGTCTAGTTGTGGGGAAAATGTCTGCAAAAAATCTTAAAGATATCTCAGAAATCAAAAAAGTAATGCCAAAAAAAACATGCCAAAATTGTCAGGAGTGCAACACTTTTTTGTGACGCTTTAAAAAAATGTCATTTTATAAAAGGTCACCAAATTGTCAAATCTAGCAATACATGCATAATTCTTTTTTTATTACAAAGTTTCATGTGTTAACTTATTGAGAGATATAAATAGAAATTATGTTGCATTTTAAAAAGTATGAAAATATTGTTTTGAAAAAAAGAACTACCCTGTCAGGAGTGCAACACAAATTTAAGCCATTTTGCATTAAGTTCTTGGTAGAAATTTCCTCCTTATGTTTTCAATAATTAAACCAAAACAAAATCATAAATATACCTTTGCTGCCTCAAAGCAGTCACTGCAATATACCCTAAAACTGGTAATCTGATCAGAGACACCAAATAAAACCGAGCACCCTAAACTGTCAGGAGTGCAACAAATGACATGTTTTTAGATATATTTTCTTTGTAATGTGACTTATTTTGTGTTTTTCTTTACTTTTTAACAGAAGCCATACAGAAACATTGAAAAAATATTTCAGATGGCTGAAAAATACCTTTTACATTAATTTTTTTAATGTCAGGAGTGCAGCAGTTTTTTTTATTGATCTTCAATTGTATCATAATATGAAATATTTTATGAAGATTTATTTAGTATAATTATTTTAATTTAAGTTAAGGAAACTTTTCTTAGAAATTAAGTGTTACAATAGCATTTTATGAGCGTAAAATTTGATAAAAATTCATTTTTTGTGTACAATTTAGTTGTCTCTCATATTGATACTAACTGTTTTTATAATCTAGAGACATATTCCAACAGCTAATTCTTTTATATGTTCATTTTTCAATTCGCATTAAAAAAATAAATTGTTGAAAATCATATCTGTTCATTTATCTAAGATGTCATGTTTTTATATGTCATCCATGTAAATGTTGCACTCCTGACACAATATTTAAATGAAAAGACGATTGCAACTATACTGCAAAATTATGGTTCTTCATATGGATGGAACAAAGACTACAATTGGGAAAGGTGTCTCCAGATTAAAGAAACAATTGGTATCAATATGATAGCCAACTAAATTGAACACAATATATGAATTTTTATAAAATCTGAAGCTCAATTTTAAACAAATTGATACACCCCTGACATTAAAAAATGAATGTGAAAGGTATTATCATCCATCTGAAATATTTATTCAATGCTTCTGTGTAGCTTCTGCTGAAAAATAAAGAAAAACACAAAAAGTGAACTTATTAAGAAAACATATCTTAGAACATGTTATTTGTTGCACTCCTGACAGTTGAGGGTGCTCTGTTTTATTTGGTGTCCCTGATCAGTTTACCAGTTTTAGGTTATCTTGCTGTAACTGCTTTGATGCAGCAAAGGTATATTTATGATTTTGTTTTGGTGTAATCATTTAAAACAAAAGGAAAAAAATTTCTACACAGAAGTAAATGCAATGTTGCTTAAATTTGAGTTGCATTCATGACAGGGTAGTTTTTTTTTCAAAACAATATTTTCATACTTTTTAAAATACAACATAATTTCTTTTTATATCTCTCAATAAGTTAACACATGAAACTGTGTAATATTAAAAGAATTGTGCACATATTGCTAGATTTGACAATTTTGTGACCTTTTATAAAATGACATATTTAGGTGTCACAGAAAAGTGTTGCACTCCTGACAATTTTGGCATGGTTTTTTGGCATAACATTTTTGTTTTCTGATACATCTTCAAGATTTTTTGCAGACATGTTCCATACAACTAGATATAATTTTTAACTATTTTGAAATAATATATCTATTAATTTGACAAAATTAGAGGACCATAATCTGTTGGGGTCATTTTTTTTTTAAACAGCTTATATATTAATTTTGTTTTTTCTCAAATATCCTATTGAAAATGTTAAGATATATGAAATTTGTTCCCAGCAATATCACAAAATTACCCCAGCACTTTTTAAAGAATGTATTTCCTTCTTTTATTTGTTTCAACCTGGAGTGTCAGGAGAGCAACAAAATCAGGCTAAACATAGTACTTTTTCTACAACCTGTCATTTTGAAATGGTTTAACTTTATTATGAATTTTTTTCTCTCCAGTAATGACTTTTAATTACAATTTAATAATTTTGTTGCCATATGCAAAAAGACATACTACTTTTGACTTAATAAAAATTATAAGAGGTAGATAACAAAAGAATTTTCGAAATTTCTTGAAAAAAATTATTTTTTTGAAAAAGTACAATTGCATATTGTTCAAAATCTTGCGCAGGAAGTCATTAGTATTTGTTACATTGTTTAAGAAAACAGCAACAAGTTATATGAAGCATAATATTGTTTTAAACTAAAGTAAAATGTATAACTGTTAAAGGTGTTTTATATTTCAAAATTTGTTCACTAAAATATTATAAAAACTTTATTTCTTTCCTTTTTATTAATTTCTTTTTTGATTTATTAACTTCAACGTATTCACATTTGGAAATTATGAACAAAAACTTGATATGCTCATGTTAAAATTTGACATTTTTTTTTACATCTTGGGGTCATTTTTTTTAAAACAGCCCATGTCTCTTCGGTTTTCCTGTATCTGTTACACTTTTTAAATATAAGCCAAAAACTGTATTTTACCGCCCCCCCCCCCCCGCCCGCCATCCTATTTTTAGCCATGGTGGCCATGTTGGTTAATCTGCAGTCATGGTTGGTGCAAACTTGGTTGAGGACATTTGACAGATGATGTGTACAAAGTTTCAAAGCAGTACTTTCAGTTGTTTCAGAGTATAAAAAATCAATTAAAACAGATTAAAAAAACAGTTCAAGGGGAATAACTCTTAAATGGTTAATCAGACAATCTTGACCCTAAGTCATTTTTGTACCCCTCATAGAGCAGAACAATTAAGCAATGCTAACTTTTTCTCTAGTTCTAATAATTTTCAAGATTTTGAGGCAAAATCATCAATTTTGACAATTAAAGGGCAATAACTCCTATAAGGAGTCATCATACAACTTCAACCCAATGGAGTGTTTCTTAGAGCTTTTGATGCAGATGAAGGCATGTCTCTTCGGTTTTCCTGTATCTGTTACACTTTTTTAAATATAAGCCAAAAACTTTATTTTACTGCCCCCCATCCTATTTTTAGCCATGGTGGCCATGTTGGTTAATCTGCAGCCATGGTTGGTGCAAACTTGGTTGAGGACATTTGACAGACGATGTGTACAAAGTTTCAAAGCAGTACTTTCAGTTGTTTCAGAGGAGAAGATTTTAAAAAATCAATTAAAACTGATTAAAAAAAACAGTTCAAGTGGAATAACTCTTAAACGGTTAATCAGACAATCTTGACCCTTAATTCATTTTTGTAGCCCTCATAGAGCAGAACAATTAAGCAATGCTAACTTTTTCTCTAGTTCTAATAATTTTCAAGATTTTGAGGCAAAAATGGCAAAAATCATCAATTTTGACAATTAAAGGGCAATAACTCCTACAAGGAGTCATCATACAACTTTGACCCAATGGAGTGTTTTGTAGAGCTTTAGATGCTGAAGAAGAAAAGTCTGTTCAGTTTTCCTGTATCTATTATACTTTTTGAACTATAAGCAAAAAACTGGATTTTGACCCCTCTGTTCTATTTTTAGCCATGGGGGCCATGTTGGTTGGTCTGAGGCCATGATTTGGGCAAACTTGGTAGAGGGCATTTTACTGATGATGTATGCAAAGTTTCAAAGCAATCCCTTCAGTGGTTTTGGAGGAGAAGATTTTTGAAGAAAAGTTAACGACGACGGACGCCAAGTGATGGCAATAGCTCACATGACCCTTCGGGTCAGGTGAGCTAAAAAAGAGAGTTTGTGATACCTTTTAACTGATTCAACCCTGCCACAGAATGTTTAATGTAAATGTTCTAAGCCAGAAGTTATGCCCTCCATTTCGTTCATTGGTTTTTGTTAATTTTTGGTCATTTGCTATTCTGTCTTTTATTAGTTAATTGAGAGTGTTTTGTGTTTGGTTTATCTTCTCTTTAAGTAACACATATAAAACGACACACAGAGCTGCATAAACAAACTCAGTTGGCAGATACAGGAGCAAGTGTAATATTCAGATCTGGAGAAAACTACACTCCTTGCATGTTCAAGACACATTTTTTCTTTTTACTATCAAACTTTCCTGTCTATAAATGAATTGCCATACCACAATGATATGTGGATACATACAGGTGGTTTGTTTACTACAATTCTGTTCATAATACTCTCAAATTGATTTTTGTCAACTTGACCTGCCTAGTAGGAATCCCCCAAATGTAATTATGTTATTGTGGTTTTGAACACAAATTTTTTTTCATTTGTGGTCATTAAATTGTTTTAATTTATAGACAGAGAAGCTGACATGGACATAATGGAAAGAGAGTGTTGAAATCAATATATTTATAAACTTCAAATCAATGTTAATATACTTTGGTTTTTCCACATGATTTCTACTTCCTAATAGTTTATATTTGAAATGGTTCAATTATCTACAAGTAAAAGTGAGAATTTAACAAATATAACTGAAAAGAACCAAAACAAGTCAACCCCAGTGACTCGGAAGGAATTTTGACGATACATGTATGCCATTTTCAGCTTTTTTAAAGATTGTTCACATTTTTAACAAGTGTTTCCTAAAGATTTATAATAAAATGTTCAGATATGAAAAGGCCATCGTCAGTTTGATAGAACAATTGGCCCATTGTCCATTACCTCATCCCTATCACTCTTCATTTCCATATTTACTTCACTTATACTTAACACCTAGCTTTGCTTTCTCTCAAGGTTAACCTAATCATATAGCTTCAATGTCTATTCGGGTGATGTCAGAAAATTATGAAATACCTATCTACCAATATCAATCTTTATGTATCATCACAGAAGTCATTATTATAGGGTCACAAAAAGGATGTTGAACAGTTAAAATAAACCCCCCCCCCCCAAATTATAGTATGATGTTTATAGAAATACCGGTAGTTGTGAAAATTTTCCACAAGAATAAATGCAGATCAACCTACCTATTTCTCATAAAGTAGGAAACAGAAAACCTGTTTTAGCTGAATTCTACATAAATCTTACCTGCCTGCATTTACATAGTCCTTTCTGTGTTTTAGCAGGTAATCTTTTAACTGAGTTATTGTTGACACCTGATAAAAGAGCACAAATGAAAATAGACAAAATGATGTATTAACTTACTGTTACAACAAAGTAAGTTTTATTTACAATGGTAAGATAAGAAGTCCATTTTTACTTTCTTCCCATACATGTAGGCTGAGGTTGTGGGTTATAGTCTTTATGCAGACAGGGTATACTCAACTCTTGATCTTTAGTGATGAGGATTGCCAATTTTCTAACTGAGGTCTGGTGTATGTTTTCTCTTGGTACTCCAGCTTACTCCCCAATAAAAACTTGATGCCAAAATATAGCTGAAAAATCGCTGAAAATGGTGTTAATCGACATTCAAATAAACAAACATACATGTAGATTTGACTGTTTCTGTGACAAATTAATTCCTAAAATGGCAGCCAACTTAAATTTCCCATCAAAACAAAAGCATAAACATCTTGGGGATCAGCCAATAAACACATGCATACATGAACAATGTGTTTTCAATCTGCAGCTTTGGATTTTTTTGTGAAGAAAAAATGTTAACATTTTTATCTTTCTTTTTTAATAAATCTTGCAGTAGTGGCCAATTTAATTTCTGATCATAAAAAAAACCCCAAAACTTTTGTAAAGGACTATCCATTTCATGAACATTGTGACCTAGTTATTTTTCAATTAGCCCAGTGGAATGAAATTTACAAGTTTACAAATGCCAACATCTTACCAAATAAAAACAATTTCACAGACCTAATGAGGTAGAGATATTTATGGGGAACTTAATATGTGAATACTCTAAAGGCTATTATATAAACCACAGGTCATGTGTACTTCTTCCAGGTATCAGTTTAATAAAATTATTTACCAAAACAATACCCTTTCACAGTTATGCCCTAGTGTTAACTAAAATTGCTACTCACTCATACTAGTAAGCTGTGAACCCTAGCTCTTTAGGTTCTTTGCCTATTTTTTTTATTGGACCATAAATAGCCAAAGGACCATAAGAGCTATGGTTCCACAGTTACTCAACACTACTTCATGGACACACATTAGATGCACCAGCACAGGGCAAATATCTTAAGAGTAACCATCACACAAGACCTACAATGGAAGGCACACATCAACGAAGCAACAGCAAAGGCATCTAGAACCCTAGGCTTTCTAAGACGGAATCTAGGACGTTGCAAACCAAGTGTCAAGGCAAACGCCTATTGCACCATCATAAGACCAACCCTAGAATCTGCATCCAATACCTGGGACCCATACCACAAAAACCAAGAACAAGAACTGGAAAGAGTACAACACAGAGCTGCTAGATTTGTGTACAAGCAGCTACACAGACTTAACTCTAGGCCATGTGACAAATCTAATTGAGCAGCTAAAATGGGAACTGCTAAAAACAAGACCCACCAAAAGCAGGCTCACCATGACATATAAGATCCAGAAAAGATCAGTTGATGTAGACAACAACAAATACTATACCGAAGGAGACAACAGAACTAGAGGTGACACTATGCAGTGTAGTGTGTTAATATAACAACATAGACACTAGTACACGTGTGTTCGCTGTTCTCTCTTAATGGAATGACCTTGTGATCCAGTGTAAATATGGTGGTGGGTTGGATTGTAATGTGACATTCCATCCAAGTATTCGGCATTATAAATTTTTAACATTTGGAACAGAACTGATTATATACTGGACAGAGCACCTTCTATCTGATATTGAAATTTTATGTTTTAACCCTGCACATGCACACAGTCGCTATACCGTACAGTTGCTATGCTACATATCAGTAATCTTTTAATTGATCGGTGCTCCAGCTAAGAGGGATAACAGTGAAAGAAGAAGAAGAGTAAGGTGGAAACAGACTAAGGCAGATAAGAACAACTAAAGACCAGTACAGATACTCATTCTTTCCCCAGATCCACCAGGGAATGGAATCTACTGCCAGACTCAACAACCTCAGAACCAACATTGGAGGACTTCAAGGCCCCTATTACCATCCTACCTGGGCCCTGAACGACCGCTAAATCTAGAAACACCAAAAAGATTCAGTTGTATATAGTTTTAACCATGTAAATAGTTTATTTTACTTTTGGAACCTGTTTGGAAGGTGTCTTGTTGTATTGAGCAAGAGTCAACATATACTCTAAAAGAGTCCGACTCTGTACTGGAAGAAGATGGTGACATCCCGGTAGTCCGACAACCAATAGTCCGACAGCCCATTGGTCTGACAACCCAATAGTCCGACAATGCGTGTATATGCAATACTATCAACCTTTAGACACAATCCAAAGAACAATAAACGTTCTATAAATGCAAACCTAACAAAGTTGGTTGTTTGGTAAGAATTTTTTAATATTAGGAATAATAGTTATGATTTGGTTATATTACATGTGTATGTTACAGGGAATGTGTGTAATTATGGCTGATTTTTTTCTTCATCATGGAGTTGGTGGGACAGGAATAAATGTGCAAATGATGTTAGTTCATAGGTTGGTGCATATATGTATAAAGTTTCTTGAAGATTTCATTAACTCTTTCCTTCGTGTGTGCCACTAGTGGTCCACAGCAGAATTCAGCTTATTGTAAGAGGTCGACTATGGGTCTTTAGCATCTGATGGCGGTGCCCAGACCACGGATCAATTAAGGAGTGTACCCTAGTTGCCATAATAGGTTGATCTTCGTTCTCTTTAAAATTAATTTTCCTTTGTTTACTATTCCATCCTCATATTTCTCATTATTCCACGTTCATTGGCCCAATTTCTAGATTGTCAATGTCAGGCGGGCGATCGCGGAAAATATTTTCGAAGCAGTATTCTCAGCAACAACTATCAAGGCCTCTTGATATTTGGAATGCAGCATTAGCGAGGATTCCTATACCGTGGGATTTAATTTCAGGCCTTCTTCCTGTTTAACGAAATCCGGCTGTTCTTGACTTAGACAGATTTGTCCACATGTGACAACATATAGTTTGACTCATGTCTGTCCGTCCTTCGGTACAAATTTCTGTCAAGCTTTTCTCAGCGCGTACATAAGACCGACTTAAAACTTGGGATGGTTCAGTATGACGAACTGTACATGTACGTCCTAAGCGACTTTTAGACCTGACGAACTTCTACCTCCTGCTTGGGGCCAACGGGGACATCCGTGTCCAATAAACACATTCCTACTTTCTTTATTTTTTTTAATGTTTTCAATGCGTACAAGACAAATTAAATATGAAACAAAATGTACGGACGGATAAACAGACCCAAACACTATATATACATATATTCTGGTACGTAGGTGGAGGATAGAAATAATTATCAATTTCGGTCCGACCAAAGACATGTAATATGTGATAATTTGTTAGACTCTTGTGGGTTGTCGGACTGTTAGGCTGTCGGAGTATTGGACAGTCGGACTAAAGGGTTGTCGGACTATTGGGCTGTAGGACTACAGACGTGTAACCGAAGAAGATTACTGGCACAGAGTGGGTTACAAACAGTGTGTATCATAAAACCTAAACTTTTAAAGGTTTTATAAAGATAGAATTTTTAAACATTTTCACTAATAGAATATAGCCAGTGCAACTAAACAACAAGATCTGACAATACTTAATGGAGCACTGTAAATCTCAAGCATACTATTAAGTTAAAGTATAATTTATCTCACTATTTACCAATCCCTTGGCAGTTGTTTCAAAATCACTTTTCTGTTTTGATGTTGGGAAGATATTAGTGAACTCTTTCTTGTCTGAATCCTTTGAGATTTTGTTTCTACTTTTTACAGTTTTAACTGTTGCTTTAAACAAACTTGTGACATCTGACATATTGATGCAATGAAATTAAATAAAATGACAGACGACGTGGAGGTTTAATCACTTTCTTTTTGGTAATCAGATATAGTTGTGTTTTATTTTTAAAAACTGAACAACGTACTATCAAAAGAAATGTTAAGACTGTGTACTGATATCTTATAAACGTTTATGAAATTCATTTTAAAAATTATTAATTTGGATTAACGTTGAAACAACCAACATTTCCAGTGAATCAAATGTCTAAAACGCAATTTATGAAGGTTTTTAGATATATATTAAATCTTTGTCGTGGTTACGTTTTATTGTAAGAACATTCATATGATCCAGTTAGTAGGCAAATGACATGGATAATTTTTTTTACTAAAATCCTGACGGGAAGTTAGAGTCAAAGATGCTATATTTTAACAAAAGAAATGAATGATTTCGCAGTCTTTCTGTATCTTATTTCCATTTTTCGATATATTACGAGCATTGAAGTCCCGGAATGCTATGATGAGAAAGTTTGTGATGAAGTTTACAGTCCTCATGCACCACTAATTTTGTGTAAAAATTTGTAAGGATGTAGATTCTTCTATACCTTTTTAAAAATGTCATAAAAAAAAATTTCTCCACGCATAATGCACATTTTTGAGAGAGTAAACGTTCCTGATATTAGTTGGTGTTTAACTGGAAAGTAGACAATAACTATAGATTTTTCGGGTTCATCCGCCTTCATTTATCATTGGCAACAAATCCAATCAAGTTGCAGGGTACCCTTTACTGCCTGTCTGTATTGGTCTCCTGTAATGTCACTGTTACACGTACGATGCTGCCATCGTTGGCACTGCTCACACTGAAGAGCTTCCTGGAGAGGACAGACTTGTTGGTCACAATGTGTACTGTGAGCTGTCTGACATCTTTCGAATGATACATGATTGTCCATAGCTTTCGTTTTATTTCAAATGTTAGCTTGTGTTTTTTTATCATGAATTTCTCAAGCTACCTCTTATGTTTGGATAGACTGATTGTATTTTGTCTTTACCAGAATACATCAAAAGTACAATTAGTAAATGTTGTTAAAACAAACACATTCGTAAGTAATCATTATTATGCAGTGTTTTTGATTTCTCTGATGGATTCATCATCTACTTTTTGAAGATCAATTATACTTTATACAATGGTTATGATTACCATTCTGATTATTAATTATACCTTATACATTTGTTAAAATTACCATAATTACATAAATTATACATGTTATAATGTCATTTGTACTTCATATTTTGTATATTAGTGAACATGACACTTAATCTCTATTTTAAAATAAATAAAAAAAATGTATAATTATTGACGTAAATATACAGAGGTGCCGAAGTCATTAGATGCCGAAATAAATATAGGGAGGTGCCGAAGTGTCCAATCATCAGGTGCCAAAATGACTAAAGTGCCGAACTTTTATGTAGTAGAACTGTCCAGGTGCCGAATGTCCTGATGCCCATAGCATATGCTGTTGTAATTGGATAATTCTTTTGTCATTTTTGCGAAAAAAGCTGTTTTACTGTTGGCCTTCCAATATTATTGGTAAGAGCGTTACTGACGAGTCTTAAATAGACGAAACACAATTTGTACGTTATATAAACTTGGTGTATTGTAATTGGATGAAATACACATAATTGCATATGTATATATACACAATATGGGTTTTCAAATTTGTTCTCCCCAGTATAAAAACACATTATAAAAAAATTATATTTGAGTAGTAGTAATTATCAAACATCAAAGGTATTTTTATCAAAGAGTTTATGTTGTATACATGTATCATAATAATAGATATCAATGGATTTAAATGCTCACAATTGCTGGGTTATAATAATAATAATAATAATAATAATAATAATAATAATAATAATAATAATAATAATAATAAATGCTTTATTTAAAGAGGGTAACTCAGTTAGTTAAAAACTTATCTTCCCTGAGGAACATGAATGTACATGAATACAAGAGATAACATAATACATGTATTAAACAATTACAAAAAAAAAAAAAAAAAGAAAAGGAAAAAAATATAAAATGAAAGTTCACAATACATTTAAAATAATGAAGCATACAAACACATATCATTAAAACAGATGAACAAGAAACATTAAACATGTAAATGTTAAGGTCCATATTGTATACAAAATATAACATTATAAATTGTCTAAATTATCTCTTGATTTTGTGTATTCAATAAAACTGATTTTAATTTAATCTTAAAAGTATCTAGAGATTTACAGGAACGTACAGTGATTGGAAGTCTATTCCAGAGAAAAGGTCCAGAATAGAAAAAGGATTGTTTAAAAAGTTCTGTTTTTGGTTTTGGAATACACAAATCTCCATTTGTTGCATTTCGTAATTGATAAGGATTTTCATTAGAGATGTAATTTATCTTTCTTGTAAGATATTGTGGGGCTTCATTATTAATACATTTATGAACTAAAATACATTTATTATACAGAATTCTATTTTCAACTGTCAAAAATTCTAATTTTTTGAAAAGAGGAGCAGATGGGGCTAAAAAGTCAGCATCTAAAATAAGTCTGACAACTCTTTTTTGGAGTTTTACAATACGATTCAAGTTGACTGCACTACAATTTCCCCAAATAGTGATACAATAGTCAATTAAAGGGAAACTTCGCGAAAAAATGAAAATTTGATATGTTATTCTTCAACTTAAAAGAAACACATTTGCCTCTTGATGTTTTATTATATTTTCAGTGGTTAAGTTTCTGCATGGAATTTATCGTGTAAAAAATGCACTTATGGAGGTCCGCCATCTTGTCACCATCTCGTCACTAGATGGCGATACTAGACATCCAAGTACCTTAAAAGTCGAATGATAAGAACGCGAAACGGTCAATAACAGAAGGTTGTACTATAAGACAAGATTGTGGAAAGATTACGTTTCGTATTCCTGATCTATATATAAGCAAAAAAACCCACTTGTTTAACAAGTAGTTAACCAATTTAAAGTTTCTACTTAAGATTATTTCAGCAGCAACAACGGTAAACGGAAAAAAAGTCACAGTTTTGATAGGAAAAAAAGTCCATAAATATTAATTAAATTGAAAATTATTCGTATTATTATTTTCAACTTAATCAGATTAAGCAACTTATTGAACGAAACTTTTGCGAAGTTGACTATTTAAGAAATAGCTGTCATTAAATGAAATATTTTTAAATACTCTGGTTTTCGCGCATCAAAATTTCACTTCACGTTTAGTACATTTATAATTATTATTATTGTTATTATTATAATTATTATTACTGGTAACATTTATTGTGCGTGTGCGTAACACAGTTTCTAAAATGTTACATGTTGTGTATATTTGAGTTAACGTGCAAGTTTTACGTTTCCTCTGACATCTAAAGGTATTCGAAATCTTATATACATCCTGTGTTCTGACACTTCGGTGTATTCAAATCATACCTGTCTTGGCAGGAGGGGGTGTGCCTTTCTAATTTCGAATTACATGATTAACCTTTAATCTGGTTATCTTTTGAAAAAGTCCCAATATTCATACTTCAAAGTCGGCGTCAAATGATCTAGTAATTGCAATAAACATCCTGTTTGTTTACCTGCTAATTCTGTTAATTACCCTTCATAAACGAGTAATGATTTACCTGCAACATTTTCATGTCCAGGTACAACTGCCGTTTCAAGACGTGCAAAATTATCCACGGAATTTTATTTTTTATATAAAAATAATAATATAAATATATCTTTTATTACAATTATTATTTAGGTAAATTATATCTGAGTTAAATAAAGACAGGTTAAAATTTGTGGCTAAAAATACTTCTATTAAAACAAAGATCATTAAAACATTAAAACGTATTTGGTAATCTTATGTTGTCAGCCGGTCATTAGTCATCGCCACAGTTTATATATTGTTCAAAGAGCTAATGCAGAAAAACGTATTTTTACACTGGATTATTTATCATATTTACTGGATAATTGCATTTATCACGTCACAAACGCAGTCACGTGATAAAATACTGTCAATATGGCGGCTCCCATACACAAAATTATACCACCTTTAACCCATTCTAGAAGCGTAACGGTAAAGAATACAATAAAACATCAAGAGGCAATTATATTTCTTTTTATTTGAAGAGTAACATATCAAATTTTCATTTTTTCGCGAAGTTTCCCTTTAAAGGCAAAATATAACCATTATAAAACAGTTTCATTGAATCGAGAGTTAGATACCTTTTAATCTTTGACAACAAATAGATTCGACTTGAAATTTTTGAACATACACTGTCAACTTGTTCAGTCCATTTCAGTTGTTCAGTTATAATTTTAATTGAAATAATACTTATTAATGCTGATTTTATAGGACATACATGTACTATATAATGAGCATAATCTGGCAATACAGTCAAAATGTGAATACCAAATTTATCTTCCTCTCTTAAGCACGTTTGGCCTGCTTAGCTTTCCTTACACCCAAGTTAATAATGAAGACGAACTATCAATGTCTCATATTTTTCTAATTTATATATAAAAGTAGAATTTCAGATAGACTACATTTTGAATCGGTAGTAAAACATGGTAGTCCATGCATTAATACATGAGATGTATGTTTCATATGCTATATCCAAACTGCTAGGCTAACTAATATAGAATGTTCATATATTCCTTCAATATAGATTTTTTGTTTGTTTCAGACCGTTAGAGTTCTTAAATTGCAGCGATCCATTAGATTTAAATGGAAATGAAACAAGACGACAGGAGTTAGGCTATGGATGTACAAAGGTATTACAATTGATTTATGAAAAAAACTGTCTGTACTTAAGCTGTAGCTGTTTGCTGTCTTGAAATACCAGAAGGTTTATTGACCTTTAAGGCAGCTGATTATGCAAATAAAAAATTTTGGAGTGAAGAAATAAAAGTTCTAACTTTTCTAACATCAGTGATGACCCGTGGGTCCATTTCTCAGGCCATCATTGTTAATTCAGTAATGTTTTTCACCCCATCATGTACAAGATGTATAAACACTGAGATACTAATGATGCTTCTCTGATTAAGATATAAAAAAATATCTACCATGGCATTCTCAAATTCAAAAATAGACTAAGTATTTGTTTAGAATGCATTGGTGAAGAGCATATTGCCTAGCAATGATGGAAGCATGAGGTGAAAATGAATGAACTGAAATTAATGAAGATGGCAGTTCCTGTTTTGTTTATGTATAATTTTCTTTGGCAATCTTTTAGTATCTGAAGTATCAACCATAAACAAAATTGTGTTTCATCGTTTTGCAATATTGTAATAAACATGACCGATTGGTTACGGTAGTTCGTCTATTGATTATATGGTCTGTCAACACTGAGATTGCGGGTTCAAGTCTCATTGCGGGCAGGTTGTGCATGACTCCAATCTTAATTGACAAGAATTGCCAGTTTTTCTGCTGAATGTCAGGGGTTTTCTCTGGATACCCTGGCTTCCTCCCCCAATAAAACTGGACGCCACGATATAGCCAGAAGTGGTATTAAACATCAGTCGAAAAAATTAATATTTAAATGTTACATATCATGCATGCTTGTAGGGCTGTTGGAATAGGGCACCAAAAACTACTTACATTTTTATTAAGAATCAATCTTATATAAGCAGCTTTATAGCTCACCTGACCCAAATGGTCAATGTGAGCTATTCTCATCACTTGGAGTGCATAGTGGTCGCCGTTGGCTGTAAACTTTTTTTATTAGCTCACCTGACCCGAATGGTCATGTGAGCTATTGCCATCACTTGGCGTCCATCGTCGTCCGTCGTCATCGTCGTTAACTTTTCTTCAAAAATCTTCTCATCCAAAACCACTGAAGGGATTGCTTCGAAACTTTGCACACATCATCAGTAAAATGTTCTCTACCAAATTTGCCCAAATCATGGCCTCAGACCAACCAACATGGCCGCCATGGCTAAAAATAGAACAGGGGGGTCAAAATACAGTTTTTTGCTTATAGTTCAAAAAGTATAACAGATACAGGAAAACCGAACAGACCTTCCTTCTTCAGCATCTAAAGCTCTACAAAACACTTCATTGGGTCAAAGTTGTATGATGACTCCTTGTAGGAGTTATTGCCCTTTAATTGTCAAAATTGATGATTTTTGCCATTTTTGCCTCAAAATCTTGAAATTTATGAGAACTAGAGAAGAAGTTAGCATTGCTTAATTGTTCTGCTCTATGAGGGCTACAAAAATGACTTAAGGGTCAAGATTGTCTGATTAACCGTTTAAGAGTTATTCCCTTTGAACTGTTTTTTTAAGCGGTTTTAATTGATATTTTAAAATCTTCTCCTCTGAAACAACTGAAAGTACTGCTTTGAAACTTTGTACACATCATCGGTCAAATGTCCTCAACCAAGTTTGAACCAACCATGGCTGCAGATTAACCAACATTGCCACCATGGCTAAAAATAGGACAGAGGGGGGGGGGGTAAAATACAGTTTTTGGCTTATATTTAAAAAAGTTTAACAGATACAGGAAAACCGAAGAAACATGCCTTCATCTGCATCAAAAGCTCTACCAAACACTATATTTGGTTGAAGTTGTATGACGACTCCTTATAGGAGTTATTGCCCTTTAATTGTCAAAATTGATTATTTTTGACATTTTTGCCTCAAAATCTTAAAAATTATTAGAACTAGAGAAAAGTTAGCATTGCTTAATTGTTCTGCTCTATGAGGGCTACAAAAATGACTTTAGGGTAAAGATTGTCTGATTAACCGTTTAGGAATTAATCAATTTT
Organism: Limnoperna fortunei; assembly: GCA_944474755.1. Taxonomy (NCBI): domain Eukaryota; kingdom Metazoa; phylum Mollusca; class Bivalvia; order Mytilida; family Modiolidae; genus Limnoperna; species Limnoperna fortunei. The sequence continues at coordinate 77,693,819 of OX104116.1, forward strand.
ACTTGATTTTAAAAAATCTTCTCCTTTTTAACCAATGAAAGGACTGCTTTGAAACATTGCACACATCATCTTTAGACGTCCTTTGCAAATCATGACACCTGACTACCTACATAGCTATGTTGGCTTAAAATAGAAAGAATGAAAAAAGGGGGGGGGGGGGTGGGAGTCGAGAGAGTTTTCGACTGATAGTTAAAAAAGTATTACAGGTACAGCAAATTTGAAGTGAACCTCCCTTATCCCTCTAAGCATCAAAAGCTCCTCCTTATCTGAGTTATTTCCCTTTAAAGGTCAAAATTAATGATTTTTGCAGAAGTGTTGGGCAATTCCTTATAGCAAAGAAAAGCTGGATAAAAAAGGGTTGTTTGGTTTCACGTTCAGGTGAGCGATACAGGCTCCTGGGAGCCTCTAGTTTCAATCTTCTTCTCTGGATCCACAACCATTTGGCCATTTGGACCAAACTTGGCAGGAATGTTTATTGGGTGTTTCTTAACAAAGTTTGAGTTTTTGGTGCTTATCAAATATGAAACACGGCTGCCAGGGCTATTAATGCATTCTGATTGGCCGAAATTCAAAAATCTTCTTCTCATAAACAGCTTGGCAGATTGATTTGAAATATTGCATAAATGTACCTTAGATTGTCCTCTACAAAGTTTGAGTTTTTTGTGGCGATCCAAAATTCAAGATGGCCATTGCAGGACATAGTTTAACATAGGACCATATAGGAAAAACATGCTAACTACTCCTCTAAAACTGTTGCACTATGAAGCCTAAATAATAAGAAATTGAAGGTTGGATAATTATCTTATTACTTTTAGTTTTCCGAGCCTATTGCGAATTCAACATGGCTTCCAGGGCCATAAGTGCATTCTGATGGGCTGAATTTTAAAATTCTTCTCATAATCCACATGGCAGAATAATTTGAAATATTGCTTAAATGTACCTTAGATGGTCCTCTGCAAAGTTTGAGTTTTTGTGCTAGTCCAAAATCCAAGATGGCCACCATTGCAGGACTTAGTTTAACATAGGACCTTATGGGAAATATACATACAAACAACTTCTTCTCCTAAACTGTTCCACACAATGAAGCCAAATTATGAAGAAATGATGAAATTATAATTTTGAGTTTTTCGAGCCAATTGCAAATTAAACATGGCTTCCAGGGCCACTAATGGCTTTTGATTGGCTGAATTTCAAAAATCTTCTTTTTGCAAACTGCATGGTAGATTGATTTGAAATATTGCGTAAATGTACCTTAGATGGTCTTCTACAAAGTTTGAGCCTTTTGTGGTTATCCAAAATCCAAGATGGCCGCCACCGTGGAACACAACTTAAAATAGGACTCTATGGGAAAGCAATACAAACAGCTTCTCTTTGAAACTGTTCCTCACAACTAAACCAAATAATGCAAAAGTGAATCTAAGATAGTAATCTTATTATTTGAAGTTTTTCGAGCCAAGAGGAAATTCGACATGGCTGCCAGAGCTGCAAATACATTCTGATTGGCCTAAATTTTAAAATTTGTTTTCTCACAAACCACTTGGCAGAAGGATATGTGATAATGTTTGGCACTCTACCAACTTTGAGTTTTTCGTTTTGATCCAAAATAAGATTGCTGCCACCATGGAACATCACTCAAACTACTAACCTATGATTGATTGATGGATTGCATGTTTGCTGTACGTCCAACGAGAAGTATTTCGGCTATATTCAGGATTGGTACTTGCATATAAAAACACATACAAACTGCTTCTTTTCAGAAACTGTCCTTTAAATTGGTGCAGATCGGAAATTCAAAAATTTTTTGAGCGGGGGTATATAGTGGTCCTCATGTCCGTCCGTCCACATTTGGTTTCCGGATGATAATTCAAACACTTTACATCCGATTTGTATGAAACTTTGGGATATTGTTATATATCAGGTTGGTAAGAAGCCTATCGATTTTGGGGGAAATCCGTCAAATTTCAAGGTCACAGTCCACGAAAAACGTTAGAAATTTTAACAAAAAAGTTGTTTTCGGACAATAACTCAAAAAGTTTACATCTGATTTGAATGAAACTTTGGGATATTGTTATATATCAGGTTGGTAAGAAGCCTATCGATTTTGGGGGAAATCCGTCAAATTTCAAGGTCACAGTCCACGAAAAACGTTAGAAATTTTAACATAAAAATTGTTTCCGGACAATAACTCATAAAGTTTGCATCCGATTTGAATGAAACTTTGGGATATTGTTATATATCAGGTTGGTAAAAAGCCTTTTGATTTTGGGGGAAATCCATCAAATTTCAAGGTCGCAGTCCATGAAAAACGTTAGAAATTTTCACAAAAGCGGGGGTATCAGCGATCGCTAGATCGACTTTGTCTAGTTTTAAGTCAGGTGAGCGATACAGGCTCTTAAGAGGCTCTAGTTTAACAGACTAATGTATTGGGCTCTATCATTTGCTTACATTGCAGTAGTTTGATGTTAGCATAAGCCCATTAAACTAAGAATCACTTTCTACATAATTTTGAATGACAATAATTGAATATAATTCAATTTTCAGTTTGGTGGAAGAAGATATGAGGATGTCCCTAAAACAAAAGTAAATTGTTCGGTTTTATATGGTATTGAATGCTTTGGTGATAGATCATTTTTGAAAGATGGATTTCCATGTATAAAGTGAGTGTCTTTGTCAAAGAAATACCTCTATAGTGTATTGATTGTTTGAGCTATAGACTGTTCAGAAGCTTTAAATTTAATTAGTGAATATATACTAGAACTGTATTTCTAATACAATAAAACAAACAGTATAAAGAGTAATTTATATTTTACTGAGCTTAGAAGCCATTTAATTCTTCATGAAATATTCAGATTTTTACACATTCTAATCAGTATTTGACAAATTGAATGATTTATATCCTGTGTTTAATGACATATGTATTTTTAAAATATAGTAACCACTGCATGAATTACAGCATTGATTTGCATGCTAGAGATGTACAAAAATATGTCATTTTTAAATAAATTGTTTGTTTTTTTTCCAGATATTCTGGACATTATTTCTTAACAACTTTGATATATTCTGTACTCCTCGGTTTTCTTGGGATGGACAGATTTTGCTTAGGACAAACAGGTAATTAATAGAAAGAACCTACACAAGTATAACTGCTTGCTAATGTATTTTACCTTAAATCCCAGAATTCTCTGCAGGACCACATCCCTGGTTTTCCAAATTGATTGCTTCAGATTTCTGTTTTTTTGAGACAAGATGTTCAGTTTGTTGAAATAGATTTATTCTATGTGGCTTGAAGAAACTACTATTAAAAATTAAGTAACACAAGAAAATGTGTCATGGTGACACTGATATCCCACATGGAAGTATTGGTAAACACCAGGTGCCACTAAAGAGACCTCGTCATGTTGTAAATGTATGCTTAGTTTCATGAAGTCGTGAAGTCATCTTCATAAACAATAAAGCTTCAACACAAAAGTAAACCTGAGGTTTGGATGGATGGACAGATGAACAAACAGAAATTCTATATATTGACATACAAATACTGTCGACACTTGAATACAAATAATTCCTTGTTTATGTTACATTTAATTTTTATAATTTTTTTTGGGTATATAAATAGAATGAACAGTAACATTTTCTAATATATGCCAAGGTCATGTTATAAATAAGATTTAAATCAACATGAATGTTGAGGTAATAGCATATTTACTTTGTTTTTTCAGGCACTGCTGTAGGCAAACTGTTGACATTAGGAGGTCTCGGAGTGTGGTGGATTGTCGACATTGTTTTATTAGTGAATGGGATACTTCTTCCAGATGATGGCAGTAACTGGGTTCCTTACTATTAACATAAAATACAACATAAATGATTTGTTTACTTTGTCATTTTGCAATTCCAATCGTTTTCTACATCTATAAACTTAGTTACATGTATAAACTCATTGTTCCTCTGTGTTAAAGAAATCGAGGCATGTTCAAATGCTTTCCCATATATATTCATGTTACATATAGAATGTCATCCTATGGGTCTTTTCATAGTATTGTTGCAAACATAAAAAATTGTTACTTTTGACTAATTTAACATCTTCAGTTGTAAGAAGAATTGTAATCATTTTTATGTATGAATCACGATGTGAAAAAGTTTATTGCATGAATGAATTAAGTGTAAGTGTGCATGTGATTGGAAGTTTTCTCTTTGTTTCTTGTTTTTTATGTGATTTTTGAAATAAAATAATAATATCAATATGAGTTTAGACTTTGCAAGTCCCTTTTAAACACTTTCACTCATAGGAGTAAATCTTTAATGGTGATAAATAGTGAGCTTGGTTTAACTGGGTATCATCTCTCAGACGCCATATGGGCATAGTTTGACTCGACTCGACTGGGTCTAACAAAAATGCTCTCTTAAATACAAGATGAAAATGGTTTGAAATGACAGGGGGCTGGTGTCAAACCAATAATCTCCTAAATCCCAATTCAGCATGGTTTTTACAAGGGAATCTTTTTAAAAAATCACAAAAATGTCTGAAATGGCCAGGTTGCAAATTCAAGTCCATAATAAATAGGGAATGGTTTACAATTTGTTAGAAGAAGGTTTAAGGTATGTGTAAAAAAAATGTAGGAGGAGTAGTTTACACAAAATAGGTACCATCTTCTGCAAATGGTCTGAAAAAAGTTCCTAAGTCCGAGAAATTAGAAAAAAATTCCTAGAACAATTCCACAATAGCAGGTGCACAACTTCAATAATTGTGCAATCTTTCTGTGAAGTTTCAGGGTTTCTGGGTTGAAAACTGAAGGAGGAGTTGATTACACAAAATAGATACCCTATTTTCCCTGCCCTCACCATACTATAACCTGGGTTTGCACTTCTTGTAACCCCGCCAATGATATCTTAGGCCCTCGGTGATCATGGTTCAACTTAACTTTACATGCTAACAAAGATGAAGTCATCCTCCAGAGGGGTACGGTTTTACTTAAATATTGCTGCATATATATGAGTATAGTTTGACTTGACATGCCTGGGGAGCAATCAATGACCTCACTAAGTGAGCATGTTTTGAACAAACTAGTGATTTGTTCATTGCAAGTAAGCATATTTTGACGTTGACTGGGATCAAATACACAATCGTTCTGACCTCGTTTGAGCATGAATTAATTTGATGAAGTCCAACCAATAGTCTCCCAGAGTAGGTGAGCATGGTGTGACATGACTGGGGATCAAATGAATCATCTGCAAAATCAAGTTGAGCACTGTTTGACCAACATTCTTTTAGACTGCTGGTTTTATTTTTACCGGATCAAACCCACAATCTTTCAGGCACCAGGGGAGTATAGTTCAACATCATTGTGAATTACCCATTGCCATTTCATACTTCTGTTTGCATGATATGACATGACATAGTTTTAAAATAAACAATTTTCCAGAATGGTAATGAGCATGATTAAAATCAACCAACTAGTGAGTAAAACATTATCTCAAAAACTTCATGTGAACATGGTTCAACTTAACCGAGGTCAAATGAACAATTCCCACCAGACTCCAATTGAACATGATAGACTGACCTGGGAGATAATGATCTCCAAACCACCCCCCACCATCCACAACTCTGAATAAGCATGGTTTGACATGACTGGAGATTCTACAAATGGTCTCCCAAACTTAAGGTAAGCATGATGTCTTAACCTTCTGAGTGGACTAAACCAACAATAGTCGAGACTCTTTATGGGATTGTCTGCCTTGAATAGGAATCAAATTACAAGAAACCAAACTCCATGTGATCGTGGTTTTACTTGACTGGGGATGAAACAAATTAATTTAAGAAAAATGTTATGAGTTAGTATGCACATATACACGAATAAGTAGCAAGGTTATTGCAACCACATGTTGTTATAAGCCTGTAATCACTCACTTGGTCCACCAGTAAAATTATCAACAGTTATTAACCAACAGCATCAATACTACATGGTACTTGCACATTATAACTATTAATTTATTTTATGGAATCAAATTGGCTAAGGACTTCTAAGTAAAAGGAATTTTGCATGTATTTTATTGGGCAGCAAACATGCAACTGGTTGGAAAAGGTGTTAGTCAAATATTTCTAACTAGTTGTCTGTATGTTATCCAATGATAATCTTATTCATGTCTTATGTGATCACAATCTTAGAAGGAAGGAAGGTTAAGGGAACTTTTTTGGACCATTCATGTACCTTTTGTTCAAATAAACTGGCCTCATAGTTTTAATGAGAAAATTACAAATTTACTTTTTTTTTCACTAATATAATCTAACTACCATGCTGGTAAAATTGGATCCCTTGTTTGCTGCAGTTTCCTGTTGTTTTTATTTGTTGTAATACGACAACAATAAAAGCAACATGAACAAGTGTGGACACAGAAAAATGCCTCCTCTGCATTCCACATCTGTAGTGAAAAAATTACATCATGAGCAACATGAAAATAGCATTAATCAAATTATAGTCATCATATATAATATACAATGCATGGTTACAGAGGAACTGACCTAATCCAAAAACTTGAACAGTCACTAGACCATGAAACTGAGGTCAAGGTCAGGTGACGCCTACCAGACTGTCATGCACTATTTAAGAAATTGATTAATATGGTCAGACCTTATGTTTGTCAATATTTTAGACCAAGCAATAGCAAGGTATAAAATGAAGACAAATATAAGATCTGACCATGTTCCAATTCACATAGAGCAATATTTGAATTCTAATATTTCTAACAAATGTTTTAAAAATTATGAAGCTGCTCTAAGTGGATGCTTTCAATGGGAATATTTTTTTTTAAACTAATAAGATATATCCAAAAAACCGTCTGTTAAAAGCAAATAAAATCGTCAAGCAACCTATATACCAAATACTATCATCCTACCATGCATGGTGACAGATGAACTGGCCTTATACAAAACCTTCAAAGTAACCACTAGACCATGAAATTGAGGTCAAGATTAGGTGACAACTACCAGACAGTCAGGTAATAATCATAAGCAACCTATATACCATGCATGATTACAGAGAAACTACCCAATACCCAAAACTTTAACATTGTCACTGGACCGTGAAATTAAGGTCAGGTTAAAGGTTACTGACTGGCAAGTACTAATTATAAGCTACAATTTGATCAAATTTGATGGACCTATGGCTTAAGATTACAAAGCTATTAAGCAAAATGTTAAGTGGTAATGCTGCCACCTCAGCCAAAGAACCCCATAAATATGTCTCGCCTTTCGTCACAGGCTAGACAAATCACACTGAACAATTCTTGTACAGGGATCATCATTTATTCAAGATTTCATTATGTTAACATATTTAAATCCATAACAAGAACTGATATAATAAAACAATTTTGTAATTTATAAATAAATGATCTTAAATGTTACATGCTGCACCTTTAATCAATCATGCCCAACAGAAAAGTATACCAGTGTAATTATATTTTATAACTTAGCTTATTGTCCAACAAGATATTGTATAGTATAGAGTCATTCGTTTTTTTTTTTTAAAGTACACCCTTGTTAACTATGTGGATAAAATACAATTATGCATTATATGGAAAAATTAATAATATAATGCATTAGTACTTGTATGTGTTGGTAATATTTTAACTGTATATTCTGACACCAACTGTATAATAATGTCTCTACTTCAATGTCACATGGTCAAACAAATGTATCTGTGAGCTAGGCTCACTAGTGATACAACTGCCAAAAAGTATTCGTTAAACAGGAAGTAGATGACCAAGGAGCATGAAATCTATGGCACTGAAATCTATAAAAGCCATATGGCACTATAGAATAAAGCCATATGCAAATGTCAGGCTTCTGCATTCTATAGTTGCTTAGAAACCTGCAACGGAAATTTTTGTTACATATGGACAAGGTAAAACAGTATACCCCTCTACTTGGAAGCAGGGTATATTTAAACTATTACAAAGAACTTCAACACCACAATATACAAATGAGTCAAAATAAACAGCTGGCAGGGTGGGGTGTTTTCTGAAATGTATAAATAATTCTTGATCCAAGCCTAGAAAAACAATTTTTTCGCAGAATGAGAACTTGCTGACATATATGAGTTATCTATATTCATTACTAAAATACAATAAACAGGACATTCATTGAACTTCTATTGTGTTTAACTTCAAGATATTCTTCAGTTACAAGCATATTATTTGTTTTTCCTCTTTATTCAATCTTACACACTTTATAAATAATAATTTAAATTTACCTTTAAAACATAACTTGTTTCATTTTAAGACTTTTATTTTAAAAAAATCAATTTAGTTGAATGATAGCTGATCTGATATCTTTTGTTGTGCAGACAACTTTATTTTCTGAAGGTTCATAAAACTGCCTTTTTTCGAAAGAAACATAGTTCAGAAACTATACAGTATAAACATTATTCTTAATTTACTTCTATGGATGGTAGATTTTGATAAGATAATGCTTGACATCTGTACAAGTAAAATCTTTGGTTTACATGTCTGAAAGTTACCATATCTGCAGACTTAGCATCTGGAATTCAATGTTCTATTTATTGAATTAAAGAATAGAATTAGAATAAATGCTTATTGTTTGCTAAAATTTAAAGACATAACTATGGAATTTTACTGTCACCAATACTATTTGTAATGTCATGGCATGGCCATTAAAATATAAGAGTAAAACTAGTAATTTTTTAGCACAACTACATTGTAAGAAGGCACATTAAAAATGTGAAACAATAAACTCTGGAAACAATAACTATCATAATAACCTTTTGGTATGCCTTAAGGAATAATAAACCCAATGAATATATCAGGAAATCACCTTTCTTTTTACATTTTTGAAAAATTTCTGTAAAACTTGCTAAAAAATGACAAAGTTCCAAAATCTGGAAAAAAAGGAAAAAATTAAACCAAAAATACCATACCAGCTTGTGTACAACTTCAATACATAAGCAATATTTCTTCGACACTTCAAGGATCTGGATTGAAACTTGTATGAAAAAGTTCATTACACACAAAAAATTGTCTTCTCCAAATTGTCTTAACAAATAATGTTCAAGTCTGAAAAATTAGGCAATTTTCACACAAAAAATTCCCAATCTTGAATAATGGAAAAAAATTACTGAAACATTTTACAATAGCTGGTGTACAACTTCAATACATGTGCAAACATTCTGTGATGTTTCAGAGATCTGGATTAAAAACTGTAGGAAAAATTCATTTGTACATAAACTATATTCCCCACCCACCCAAACAACTTCACCATACTATAACCAGAGTTTGCACTTTGTGTAACCTGGCCAAAAAGGTTGATTCACAGAATTTATTGATATGTTTTCTTATAAATCATAAAAATGTTTTTGTTTTGTAACACAAATTTAATATAATGAATACAATGATAAAAAATCATAAAATCAGATAAAAACCTGTCTACATTATCCTCATCAATACCCCAACTAGTTTATTTGGATCAACAAGTGTGGACTGTGAGCTAATGCCAAGGAGCATAGAATTGCTATACACCATATGGAACTATAGGATAAAGCAATATGCAAAATATCGGGCTTCTGCATCCTAAAGTTGCTTAGAAAACTGTGATGAAAGTTTTGCATGTATGTCAACTATGTAAAATGGTAAAATTGTATACACCTCTTCTTCGAAGCGGGAGTATAATAATTCAAAAGATATAAATTTCATTCAAGCCATATTTTACATTCAGTTTAAAAATCAACTGATAGTACATTATGTACCAACACAGGTATACAATTAAATTGTAAATTGAACATTTCCTAGCTTTCATCCTAAAATATTCCCTTATCAACTTACTACAAAAAAATTCAACACTTCTACAAACACATTTACCGAAACTGAGAAAACAAACAACATGTAATAAACATGTTTTATTTTTGACATGTATAAAACAACAACATGTATCATAATACTGCACTTTCCGCAAACATATGCATTATTTTATAGGCTGGCTACATGAGCACATTGACAAATTCTCAATGGCATGTATAACAACAGATGTAAATTTAACTGAACTCTATTTAATAAAGCTCAATTAATCCTGAATAAAATTTAACCTGTGAAATCACCAGATTTTAAATACAAATTCACAAAATAAAAAAAAAATATGATTTATTTACTACATCCACTTAATAGTTTACAGGCTGAACAAACATTTATTTTTTTTATTTATGACAGAAGAAAATCCTATCAACAAATAGAAACATATTGTAACAAAAGGTATTAATTTAACTTATAAGTACAATGTACATGATTTTCAATTATTCTACATGTATGTTCTTTTGTAGATTTTAAACTTTTTTTTACATATCTTTAAAATTATTGATAAAAGTTATTAATATTTGTAATTTTACTACATGTATTTAAGGCAGCAGTTGAGTGCTTTTTATTGAAAAATAATGTAAACATTTATTTTAAAAACTTTCATTGAATGAAATACCTTGCATTTTCAATTTTACTAAATCAATGGTCTCAACTTTGACAGAGAAAACTTTAATATTAAATAAAATATCTTGAAAATTCCATAACTGACGTGGATAAGTTAGAAATGTCTTTAAACTAAGTTTAGACCTAAATGTAGATCTACAATAAAATACAGAGGTAGGGACAATATAATAACATTTTAGCCATAAGGCTGCATAACTAATGCTATGATAAGAAAAAGTCAGAACAAGTAATTAGTTCACAAGCACTATCATAGTTTGGGATCTCTTTCAAAAATAGTCTCATTTCTCTAAACATTGCTTGGTCTTCTTTGGTGTTACGTGAATATCTCTTGCTTCGTACCAACTTATCTGTCAAGTAATGGATCCACCAGACATTAGATTTAGGATTAAATTTCTCCCAGTTGTTGCTGAAATAATACATAATAAATTATAGTATAGCTGGCTCTAACATATCTATAAAACAAGAAACATGGCCATGCAACAAAACCAAGTTTTCAACGATTTAACAATTAATTTAAGTAGTAGACTTAGTGGAAACTGTTTTCTATTTTTAGTAACAGTGACATGACCTTGACTTGACTGGCCGCAAATCCAATCTTAAGCTCGGAGTCCATGCAACCTTGCAATATCTAAAGTTCAGCAAGATTGGTTTATCCAAACTGAAGTTAATTGACCAGAAAGCCTCTGTTTGATGCTGCCCGCCTGTCATTCCCCAAACTAATAAACAGGATTTTCATTGAAAACCTGGTTTATAACAATTTAATTTCTGTAAGCCGAGTTCTGAAAGCTACTCAGATGGTTGATGATTTTCTGATGCATTTCACCTTGTTGCTGACTAATATTTTATATTTTAAATTAAATTCGTCTAAAAAATGCTGCGTAGTTCAGTCAATTAGGTCATTACATCTTAGTACAACAAATAACAGTAAAATATTATTCAGTATCTTGCGTCTGTGTGTTGTAAAAAGGTACACAAATAAACAATAGAAGAATTTAATCATGTAATTTTTTTGTAAATTCCAGAAGCAACATAATTTTGCTGAAAGAATTTTTAATCTAAAATAAGCTTTTAAGTGTTTTGGATTTTATTAAAGTATCTTTTTTGTAATTTATATGTAAGATAGGTAAACAATGTACCTTTTATTGACATTGTTTACCTAAACTATTAACCAATGGTGCTTCTAATTCTTGTCATCACTTCATTCGTGCTTTTTGAAAAATAATTCAACAAAAATTGACTCCCTGAACAAATGTCAAAATGAGTATGTGTTGTTCTATTTGCACCTGAGTCTCATTATGCACTATATGCATATTATATTCAATATACAATGACCAGTCATTTATTTTCTACCTATTAGGCAATCAATTCTTAATACAGGTAACAGCTGTTTAGAAAACTGCTTCAATCTGTTTTTCTTTAAAGCTCTTCATCAGAAAGAGCAGGACATTTAAATTGCAGCTAATCATGCATGACTCAGGTAAATTTCAAAGATCTAACATGATGATTTGTCATAGGGTACAATGTTAGAGTACAAAGTTACAAATTTTCATTCATCTGTGTTGTGCATGAGTAGCTGCAATTTAAATGTCCAAGCTCTTTCTGAGGAAGAGCTTTAAAGAAAACAGATTGAAGCAGTTTTCTAAACAGCTGTTATCTGTATTTGGAATCGGTTGACCAATAGGTAACTTATTTTCAAACAAGTACAAAGAAACATTGACTTACAGTCAAGATGTGGAGAAATATATAGTGGTCATTTTAGGTATAAAAATTAAGCTAATATAAGAATTGTGAGTTTGATTGTTCAACTAAATAAAATAAAATAATGAAATTAAGACATGTGAAAGAAGAAGGACATTTCTAATCTTCATTCATGCACATAAATGGCACTTTATTAAAAATAGATGTTGTCGCTATAATGAAACTGATCTGGAACAACAGATTTAATTACAAGACACTAAATTACACCATTTTAGCTTTTGTTTATTAGTAACACCTGTAGTGACCAAATGAACCTTCAGGTAGTGTTTTTTGACTGATATTTAGATAAAAATAATAAACATTTAATAATTGTGTTTTATCTTGTGAACTATTCAAAATAAACAAAATCATGACAGAAAATGAACACTTTAATATACAATAGTTAGCATGTGCATTAGCAACAGCATCTAATATATTTTTGTTGGGTCTTCTTAATCAGTTAATATTTATGTAAACAGTGAAAAGGAGTTTGTAATATTCATTATTTTTTTATGGCTTCTGTTATTTTTCACTTTTTTGGAACTGCAAATCCACAACTAGAGGCTCCCAGGAGCCTGTAATCGCTCACCTGGAATCCAAATGACTTAAACTATATTAAAATTTTTTAAATTAACAGTTTCAGTCTAGTTGTTATAGCTTTTAAGTTACTGTGCAAAAACTTAACATTTCTTCAAAAAATTTGTTAAATACAATAACTCCTATAAGGTGCCATCCACAATTTCTGAAAATTAAATGGTTTTTAGGCATTGTCCTTTAGGGTACTTTAGAAATTTACAGTTTTACTCTACTAATAGGTGTGTTATAGACTAATTTATAATTAAAAAACTGTTCATATGTCCAAATTCATAATGAAAGGGCAATAACTCCTATAAAGAGTCATCTTGCAATTTTTGGACTAAGCAATCATTTGTAGGGCTTCTATTGCTGATCATTTGTGCAATTTACAGTTTTAATCTAGCTACTATAGTTTTCAAGTTACAGGACAAAAATGGAAAATTTCTTAACAAAATTGTCATTTAAGGGCAATAACCCCTATAAGGAGTCATCTGACAATTTCAGACCAATTAAATGAATTGTAGGGCTTTTTTGCTGATCATTTTTGCAATTTATTATTTCACTCTAGCTGCTATGGTTTTTAAGTTACAGGACAAAAACGAAAAATTTCATAAAAAATTGCAATTTAAGGGCAATAACTCCTATAAGGAGTCATCTGACAATTTCAGACCAATCAAGTGAATTGTAGGGTCTTTATTGCTGATCATTTGTGCAATTTACAGTTTCAATCTAGCTGCTATAGTTTTCAAGTTACAGGACAAAAACGGAAAATTTCATAAAAAATTGCCATTTAAGGGCAATAACTCCTATAAGGAGTCATCTGACAATTTCAGACTAATACAGTGAATTGTAGGGCTTGTATTGTTGATCATTTTTGCTATTTACAGTTTTACTCTAGCTGTTATAGTTTTAAAGTTACAGGACAAAAACGGAAAATTTCATAAAAAATTACCATTTAAGGGCAATAACTCATATAAGGAGTCATCTGACAATTTCAGACCAATCAAGTGAATTGTAGGGTCTTTATTGCTGATCATTTGTGCAATTTACAGTTTCAATCTAGCTGCTATAGTTTTCAAGTTACAGGACAAAAATGGAAAATTTCATAAAAAAATTGCCATTTAAGGGCAATAACTCCTATAAGGAGTCATCTGACAATTGCAGACTAATACAGTGAATTGTAGGGCTTGTATTGTTGATCATTTTTGCTATTTACAGTTTTACTCTAGCTGTTATAGTTTTTAAGTTACAGGACAAAAACGGAAAATTTCATAAAAAATTACCTTTTAAGGGCAATAACTCATATAAGGAGTCATCTGACAATTTCAGACCAATCAAGTGAATTGTAGGGTCTTTATTGCTGATCATTTGTGCAATTTACAGTTTCAATCTAGCTGCTATAGTTTTCAAGTTACAGGACAAAAACGGAAAATTTCATAAAAAATTGCCATTTAAGGGCAATAACTCCTATAAGGAGTCATCTGACAATTTCAGACTAATACAGTGAATTGTAGGGCTTGTATTGTTGATCATTTTTGCTATTAACAGTTTTACTCTAGCTGTTATAGTTTTAAAGTTACAGGACAAAAAGGGAAAATTTCATAAAAAATTACCATTTAAGGGCAATAACTCATATAAAGAGTCATCTGACAATTTCAGACCAATCAAGTGAATTGTAGGGCTTTTATTGCTGATCATTTTTGCCATTTACACTTTCACTCTACCTCGTATATTTTTCAGGTTATATTGTAAATACCAAAAAATTTGTCAAAAATCGTCAAAAAAGGGCAATAACTCCTACAAGAAGCCAATACACAACTTCGCACTAATAGCAACTATTGTAGACCTTAATGTGCTGATCAATTTGAAGTAACGGTTTTCTCTATAGCTATTATAGTTTTTTAGATAATGATCAAAAACCTGTGTTGACCCCCATGTTCTATTTTTAGTAACAGCGGCCATATTTGTCTGTTGATCAACACCCTGGGTACAAACTTGAAACTAGGAACCCTAAGGATGATTGTGGCCAAGTTTGAAAAAAATTGGCCCAGTGGTTTCAGAGGAGAAGATTTTTGAAAAAGTTTACGACGGACGACGGACGACGGACGACGGACGACAGACGACGGACGACGGACGACGGACGACGGACGACGGACGACGGACGACGGACGCCAAGTGATAGCAATAGCTCACATGGACCTTCGGTCCAGGTGAGCTAAAAACATGTCACACTAAACCACCAAATTTGATGCCCACGAAGAAAAGTACTTCCCCAGTAGAACAAAAGCTTTTTTTATTGGCAGGCATTTGTCTTACACATCTTTTGATGTGATATTATTTTGTAATGGGAATATGATTTGCCAACTTACGGCAGTTTCATTTTAAACTTACCCATTTTCTTCTTTCATTTTCCTATAAATATCAAACTGATAGTCTCCAGTACCCTCAAACAATGTATCATCAGTGGCTAAGTTGTTGTATGTTGTTACACCCTCTAAAAACAAAAACCAGACACAAAAATGCATTAAAAATAACTACAGGCAATACAAAAATATTTACTAAAAACAAAAACTTACTGTAAAAGTCAATTTCATTTAAATTATGTCATTAAAAAAGCCCCATGATAAATGTTGATGCCTTAAGGATTAAACATAACAAAATACTGTTTTGCTTTTGTTTGTTTTAAATAATGTTTAATGACACTTTCAGCAATTTATCATGGCGTCCAGTTTTTTGGGGGGACGAAGCCTTAATACCCAGAGAAAGCCCCCCAACCTTCGATTGGAAAAAAAGGGAATCCTTGTCAATTAAGAAGAGTGCACCCTGCCCACAGTGAGACTACAAAATATTTTACGACTTACCTGTTTGTAATCTAGACAGGGTGAAATCTATTATGCTGACATGGACATTATAACTTTCTACTTTATAAATCTGACCCATAAGCTTGTACTTTAATTGTGCTTTCTTCGATTTCTGTACAAGTACATTGCCCCAATGCAAATCTCTGTGTTCAAATTGTAACACTTCTTCGGCTATAGCCAAGGAAAAGGCAACTTGAGTCAACACACTTTTGGCTTCAAAAATGTTGTGGAACTGAAAATTAAGTATATAACATAAATGCTATAAACAACAAGTGTGGACACAGAAAAATGTCTCGCCTGCATTCCGCATCAGTATCGAAAATAAATTTTGTCATAAGCATTACGTAAATAGCATTAGTTATCAGCAGCAGCCTGTATAAATATTGTCACCATACCATGCATAGAAACAGAGGAACTGTCCTAATACAAAAACTTTAACGTAGTGGCTGGACCGTGAAATTGAGGTCAAGGTCAGGTGACGCCTACCAGACAGTCATGTTCTATTCATTAGCAACGTATATACCAAATATTGTCATCCTAACATGCGTAGTTACAGGGGAACAGTTGTAACCGAAAAACTTTAACATAGTCGCTGGACCGTGAAATTGAGGTCAAGGTCAGGAGACACCTACCAGACAGTCATGTACTATTCATCAGCAACCTATATACCAAATATTGTCATCCTACCATGCATAGTTACAGAGAAACTGCCGTAACCCAAAAGCTTGAACGTAGTCACTGGACTGTGAAATTGAGGTCAAGGTCAGGTGACACCTACCAGACAGTCATGTACTAGTCATCAGCAACCTATATACCAAATATTGTCATCCTACCATGCGTGGTTAAAGAGGAACTGTCGAAACCCAAAAACTTTAACGTAGTTGCTGGACCGTGAAATTGAGGTCAAGGTCAGGTGACACCTACCAGCCAGTCATGTACTAGTCATCAGCAACCTATATACCAAATATTGTCATCCTACTATGCGTAGTTACGGAGGAACTGCCCTAACCCAAAAACTTTAACATAGTCATTGGACCGTGAAATTGAGGTCAAGGTCAGGTGACAAGTGACTGAATGGCAAGTACTCATCATAAGCTACCTCTGTACCAAATTTGATGGACCTAGGACTTGGGATTACAAATATATGAAGCAAGATGTCAAGTGTTTACGCCGCCACCGGATTCCCATACATAAGTCTCGCCTCCAGCGACTTTTGTCGCAGGCGAGACAAAAACCACAAGTAAAGAGAACATGTCTGTAAAACTATAAATAACTTTATTTCAATTTGAATAAATTATTTAAAAATTGTTTGTAGTGTAAAAACACATTTTTTTACAAAGCATTTCAGATGTTAGGTTTTCTTATCATACAACTTTATTGAAAAGAAGTTAATTATCAGTAGTTTTTATATTAAAAAGTGTTGATGGTATTGCTTAGGCAATACTAAGTCTGCTACTGGAAAATAAAATTTTCAAGGCCGAAAATTTATTTTCTAAAAAAAGTATTAGTAATTATGAACTTTGTACATGTTTAACAAACATTTATTTTAAATTACAATAGATGTACATGATTTCAATTAATTTATCGTGAAGAAAGATCCGTTTACATGTTTCTTGAACTAACATGCATTTTCTCAAAGCTCCTGAATTGGGAATGTGTGAAAATACACACATTTTTTAACCTAGGAGGCTAGGTTTTGAGACCAAAAAAGTAGTGTAGATGATGTATAACAGTGGACAATACACAGTCGATTATGGTATTGTAATGAAAAAAAAATATATTCAGTATACTTTTCTCTTTCAAAAACTTGAAATTATTATTTTTTATGATTTTAATAACTCTTTTTATACCAAAAACATTTGTACATTAAATTGCAATTTACAAGTACTATAATACACATGTATTTTTTTTCAGGCTATTTAGTTGTCATTAAAACATATTGGATACATGTTGTATTGTTGTATTATTTTTAAATTGTTATACCTTGGCTGATTCAACATCTTTTCCTCCATCTGCAAATTCAAATACAATAAACAACTGTTGATCTGTGAACATATCTGCAATAGTAAACAAAAACATTCAAATACAATAAACAACTGTTGATCTGTGAACATATCTGCAATAGTAAACAAAAACATTCAAATACAATAAACAACTGTTGATCTGTGAACATATCTGCAATAGTAAACAAAAACATTCAAATTAACTGTACTAACACTAACCCAAAAATGAAATAACTTGTCTTTGTATAATAAAATCTGTTCCAGTAAAACATGTATCAGATGGTTATAAACTACATTATATGTTATTCCGGTCTTAGACAGGGTATAAAATGTCACATTCACGGCTTAGGGTTTATATTCCATGAGTCGAAGGCGAATGGAATATGCATCCTAAGCCGTGAATGTGACATTATATATCCTGTCTAAGACCGGAATAACTATTATATTGTAGCTCACACCTTAAAATAGGATAATTTCTTTTGAAAACGTGTTCAAGTTATCCGTATTTCTTTAGAAAATATACATTTTAAGTGAACACATGAGATTAAAAAAATGCATTTTCATTCATAGATTTTATAAAACTAAATTACACTCGGTAGTGGTCAATTACGTTATTATTGTATTATTGATAAAATCAACCTATATTCAATAAATATAGACCCTTGTGGCACCGGCCATCATTACTTTTATGACGCTTCGACAATCAAAGCCCATTCAGGATTTATAACCAAAGTTTATATAAAAACAACTATATTTTTGTTGAACATCAAATTAATTAAAATAAGAGAACATTTTTATATATTAAATAACAGTGAAAATTTATATTGTTAAATGTAAATCGTCTTCTGTTCAATAAATTACCCAATTGTATCCTTAAACTGGGAAGTGTCAAGGTAAAAGTTTGCGAAGCACCAAATTCAATTGGTTTTAATTGATGTGTGGATGTGGACATTGATATGTGAATATTAAAATAAGAAAACTAGTGATTGATGGTAATGTCACTTTGATTGCATTAAAATGAATATAATTGGACTTTGGACGATGAAAATGAAAATTAATATCAATGGATTTTGACGATGTCTTGACTGAAGAATGCACGATGATGCAGTAAGTGCAGGTACATGTTAATTAACTTTTAGTGCGCTTGAGAACACATTTCTGGTTTGTTGTTTTGTGCATTGACACGTTTTTATAGCAGACACAACAAAATCATACAGGATTTGTTAGCCGTGACTGACATTGAGCCAGAACCCCCCCCTTTTTATGTGCCTTCTATTGCTGATATTTGAGTAGTTTTGTTTCTTAATTTACTTCCCTTCTGTTATTTAAACAAATATATTACATATCATTTTATTTACGTCATTAAAAACATTAGACATTGTTGCACTTTGTTAGTTTTTCAATCAAAGCGGAACGAAGGCGGCCATGATGATTTGTTTTCCCAGGGGCCCCATACAGGATAAAAATATGCTTTATGTACACGGCTGTAGACGTATACATAGCCTGATGTATAACCAATGATAATGCAAGGTTTTTATGTGAACTATAATATAAATATTTGTCTTTATCTAGTGCTGTAACAGTCAGGGCTGTCCTATAAATTTTTCCAGTATGTCCAAGAAACACTGACAAATTCAGTTAAGAAATTCACTGACTAGATTTTATGACGTAATAACCTAAAGCTATCAACAATCACGTTATTGAAAAGAAAACACTGTTCTGCAGAAGAATACCAACATATACAAAAGTGGGATATCTTTAAATAAAGGTTCGTTTTTGATAGGCTAATTGCAGGTATAATGTAGCTAATCAAATGGTTATTTGGATTCCAAGAAATTTCTTCACTAAATTTGTTAAGGTGTCATTAACATGTTTTGTTACAGAAACACCTACTAATGAGGATGCTTTATATTACTAATGTCTCTATGGTAGTTACCTTTTTTTTTAAAGTTACTTCCTGAATACCATTTGTCTTATGAGGAAATGGTAAGAGTTTAAAAGTGGCAATGAACAAAACAGATGCTCATCTGATGGACTACTGTAGCCTGAACTGAAAGTTTCAAACTATTGCAGCCTGTTCTTGAGAAGTTATTAATATTAATAAAAAAAATTGAATCAAACCTGGTCTGTCATTTTGTGATTCTTTCTCTTTGTGAAAAATATCCCACTGTTTTAACAATTCTCTTGGGTATTTTCCTTTTACACAGGCAACACTGAAAATAGGAAACCTGAAGTTTAGATTTGTGAAGCTTATTTCTCATTCAGTATTATATTTAACACTAAAACCATTGTATTCATTTAAGTCAACCATATCTTTATTTTTTAACACAGATGTACAAAAGGTATGAAAAACACAACAACAGGTGATAATGATCCTTTAATGTCTGGTGTGCATCAAACATTAGTTTTGTAAGTTAATTTTTTTCTATGATCACACATTAATGACAACTGCAGCATTCAATTCGAAAATGTAAAAATTTTGGTTGATTCAGTCTTGACTTTAACTCACCAATTGATTCATTTGAAAAAAAAACATTTATCTTTCAAAAAAAGTTAAATTTTAGGTTAAAAAAAGGTTATTTGAAACTTGCAAAAATCTGTCAGAAGCCTTTAATGCAGGATTTTGTTTCAGCCTCATAAACAAGGAGTTCAGTAATCATTATCAAACATTAGTTTTGTAAGTAATTTTTTTCTATGATCACACACTAATGACAACTGCAGCATTCAATTCGAAAATGTAAAAATTTTGGTTGATTCAGTCTTGACTTTAACTCACCAATTGATTCATTTGATAAAAAAAACATTTATCTTTCAAAAAAAGTTAAATTTAAGGTTAAAAAAAGGTTATTTGAAACTTGCAAAAATCTGTCAGAAGCCTTTAATGCAGGATTTTGTTTCAGCCTCATAAACAAGGAGTTCAGTAATCATTACCTGGATAAATTTAAGTATTGACCATTATATTTAACTTCCTTGTTTCAATTATATAATGGTCATGATTGGTCAGCAGTATCCACTACATGCACTAAACTAAGATTTAAAGGTATTTCATCACAGTTTCTATGAAACTTGTTAATGTTAAAATTTGAAGTGAATATTCACATTCAGTATTAAAACTTTCTAATAATCAAAGTATTTTCCTCATTTTAAAAATCAAACCTGAATAGTACCTCCTACCATATAACCATAGAGTCTGTCATGAAGTGATTTAAATATAAAAATTATTTGAAAGATTTAAATTTTTAAAAATGATCGGACTGATTTTCACAACAAGTACAGAATTTCAGAATTGCTTATGTTACAAAATACAGAACTGTATTCGAATAAATACTAATCTCTTAGTGATTTACAACACTTTTTCTACCTGTTGACCTCACAAAAATTATCTGTCTGTGAATCTTTATTTGTTCTCAATAAACTCAGCTCCCTGAAATTAATGATAAATAATGCATTTATAAGCAAACACTTACAAACCTGATTATCATTTATGCATCTGAATTTGTAAACTGAATTAATATTCAGGATCAATATATTGTACTTACAGTTAACAGTACATGCACTTGAAGATTGTTTTAAAAAAAACTTTTCTAGAAAAATCCCTAATTCAAATTCCTCTCACTCCAGATTTGTTGGTCAACAAGGGAGTTTTTTTAATTTAGTTCAAATATAAAAAGTAACTTTCAAACAAGTATTAAAATTTTACTTCATGTTAAATTGTTTCAGGACTTACTTGGAAATAGCTATTTCTGGGAGCATGCCTTCAAATGTTTTCTGTGGTTCATCATTTACATTAAAATCTCCTTCAATTGGTATAATCTGAGAATATAAGAATGCAGTCTTGTTTTAAACAAATCGATTATGGAACTGCTACAGATTAAAATTGATATCTGTCTAATACTACATTGCACAGTAAATTACTGCATCATTAAAAAATCTGATTATAAAAATGGTAAAGGCATTCAGGACAACAGAGATTATGAGCATTACAAGCATTAGCAGCTGGATTCCAAGTTCTATTATTTCATTATTTCATATATAGTCTCACTGCAGGCAGGATGTGCTTGACTCCAGTCTTAGTTTTCCTACCAAAGGTAGGGAAAGATGGGGGGGGGGAGGTTCTAAGGAACTCTCCTTCCCATATATAAGAAATGGGGAAAGTAAAAATAAATCAACTGTGCAATGAAGAATTCAAAAACAAACAAAATGATAGATTGTACATAAAGGAATTCTAGAAAATTTTCTTAAATATTTTCGAACAAGTATGGAGGAGTGTGGACACATGAAGCCTCATCCACTAAAATAACTATAGCTGATGCACATGGATTGAAGCTTTGTTTAGAACTGTTCAAATTTAGTTCAATTCCTTTTAGTAGTTTAAAAATAGTTGGAAATAAACAGGAAGTGTGATGTTGTCTGCAAGTACATGTAATTCCTAAGGCTAAGTGTGACCTCTGCCATGCAGGTAACACAAACATTGCATTTGGCAAAATTAAAGAACTTTATATTACCTTCAATGCAACTGATTCTCCATTATTGTTTTGTGTTCTGAATACTTCTCCATAAACTCCTTCTCCAACTTTTGTACAAATCTTCATCATACTGAAATATAAACGAGTGATATGAACCAAATACTTGTGACTTCAAGACATTTATTTATATAACACCCATATTGCCTGAATACTGAAGGAACCATTAGATTTTTTCTCATAAATGATCAATTGAAATATTCAATATTATTATAATGTCAAAACTACCATTTATTGCATTTTAAAATTTAATTATGGATATGTACTGATATAAGCTACTATAGGCTACTATATATGCTTCAAGAGAAACACCAGAAACAATAATTACACCCAACATTTGTATGTCTAGGATAATAAACAATATATAAATATACTAGTACAAATAAAAGATGAAATTTTAAAATGTCAGTTCTCTGGCTACCAGGGGTCACCACAGAAAAAAATTCAAGGGTGGAGGAACCGTTCTCGTCAGACATTCCCTAATATCAATTGAATGCAAAAAATAAATATGTAAATATTCACCATATGTTTTAATCTTTTTTATCCAGCATCCTTAGATGGTAAATGTTTAACATATATTATTCAATAAATTTATTTCTTTCCATATTTGTGAATAGATTCATTAATTGAAGAGCTTACAAAACATGCCATAAAAAAAATTGTGCTTTCAGAGACATGCAATGAATTATATGTTTCTGGTACAACTGAGCTTGGATTACTGAAATTAACATATCAGAAGAATCGCTGTTGTTTATTATTTTTGACTGAATTGATCTCAGTTGCATAAAACGCATCCCTGTTCGCATAGGTTAAAGCTATCGTATTTGGTATGGATTTCCGTCTAGTTTGTTCCGTCTCCGATGCATTATTAAATATTATCACAATGGTGATCGATATGTTACCTGTGTTTCTTCATTCGATTCTCCACACGTAACAATCACTCGGGCAGAAAATATGCTTATTAAGGCTGATGGTCACCCTTTATAGTTTAAAATTAAGCGATGGTAACACACTCGTGGTTTAAAAAGTGAAAGCGGCAATTTGATGTTAAATGAGTTGTGGAGTATCATGGTACATGGATTATAAAGTGGCACTTGGAAATGAAGCGTGGCGTGAAAAAATCAAGCGTGGCGGCCCTCCACGCTAAAACAGCCTGTGGTGAACCCTGGCTCCTTCTAAAATTTTTGTAAGCTAAGGATTATACAGCAATCTACTTTCTAAATTATGTAACATGCTAAGCACTGAAACAGTGTTTTCCAATTTCAATATTTTTAAATACCCCTTCAAAAATAATTATCTTGATTGACTGAAAGGTTGCTTACTGTCCAGAGAGCAGTATTTCTGCTATATTCAGGACAAGTACAATAAATCCATATGTAAAGGATATTGACTAACTTTGTGTGTTATGTTTTATTTAAAACAAATCAAAATACAGTACCTTTTCCTCTTGGCTCTTATAAAAGTGGAATTTTTAAGGAACTGCAACCCAAAAAAATGTGGTTGTTTAAAGTGCCAATACAAGCAAGAATAGGCACATAATTCCAAATTCCTTGTGCTCAAGAAAAGTTCCAATATAAAATAGCCTTTTAACTAAAAGTAATGTATATCATCATAGGATTTTGAAACAAGAAAACAAATGCTTTATTCACGATATCTCATATTAATAACATTTATAATAACAAGTTTGGATTGTACATATGCAAAAATATACAAGTCCCTAATGGTAAGTCTAAGGGCCATAACTTCATCAAAATCATTGGATTTTAAACTTGATCTGTAACACATGATGGTTGACTTATACAAAATTTAAGCTAAAAATCTCAATGGACCAACAAAAAAAAGTCTGAAAAACATGTGTTTGATGGTAGGGGACTAATTACGTTGACATTTGCCTGACCTACTAGTACATTTACATCCTCCCAAGTCAGGGGTTCTGAGTCCTAGATTTATACGTATTGCTCTTTCTTTCATATTATGTTCATGTACATACGCTGGTGTAATGCAGGTGTAGAAAGATGTCGGTTCATCTTGCTGACAAATCTGAAACACCTTTGATTTAGGTGACATCTCAACTTTTGGTAAATCTTTCTTCTTTATAGGTGTAAGCATGACCTGCAAGCAAGACATGAGAAACCCTTTATAACAGTAAAAGTTGAGTAAATTTATATAATGAATATTGTTCATTCTGTAGTTTAATGTAAATATAATTATCAGTCATGTACATGTATCAGTCTATTGCAACAGAGAAAATAGATATTTCTTCAACTTATCTCACACAACTTCTATAGTTTTACTACTACTAATGCAACTATAAATAACCTGTCATTTTAATGGTCATTGTCTGTATTGCTAACCTAATTTATAAAGGAAATGAACAAGCCATTTTCACCTTTTGGGTCTTGTAAAGCTTAAATCATGCTGTGATGGCCATTTTGAATTTATGATCAGAATATATATATAAAAGGTTTCCATCACCCTAATGCCTTCTGTGAAAAAGATTCAAATGTAAAAGTTTACAGCAAATGACAACACTGAAAGGTGTTGACTTACCAATAAGTATCAAACTCATTTGTTGGACTAACTACATCATGTACACTACATAGCCTACAAAGCCCTTTAGGACAGGAAAGTTGAAAAGTTGAGCACTTAATTTAATGCAACAACACCAAAAAATGATTATAATTCTGTAATAACAATATTTAAAGGTGAAGAAGATATTAAGTTTTTAAATATTTTTCTCTTAAAATATGAATAAGTACGCTGATATTTTAAATAATCTTATGATGCTACAAGTACATTGCAATTCAAAAAGTTTAAAAAAAACATGTTTAGGGTTTTTTGTTCTCTGACTTTCCTAATTCTAAATTATTAAATTATTATTAAACAGATAAATTTATAACAACATGTATGTTTGTACTTTTCGGAAAGTGATATAACAAAACAATGCAGGTCTTTTGAGTTTCTTATGAAGCTATCAATAAAAACTTGTTGGTTTGTGATTTTCCTTAGTGACATTCCCACCCCCCCCCACCTACTTGGGACCTACCTAAAAACATGTCAAGGCCATGGAAGAAAAATAGTTGAATTTTCACAGGCCAATTTTTAAAATTGTAGATCAGGAAACAGCAATCTGACTTTTTTTGTTATGACTGCCTTACAATCTTTTGCACAGTAATAAGTTAGTAAGGTTTTAAAGATTAAAAACAGTCTGAAAATTTACATATAATACATTTGTGATGTTAATTAATGTTTTAACTTCATTCATAAAAATATGAAATATTCAACCAAAAATTATGTTTGTTTACATTTATTTATGTATGTTAGATTTTAAATAAACACTTTTCCTATCACTGCCTTAATGGAGAAGTGGTTAGACATTTTTAATTGGGACATGATGTTTGTGGCAAAAAATCTTATGTCTATCAGTTTCTTTGTTTTCATACATGACAGAAAATCTCATAAATACTTACAATGAGTGACTCATTAAGAGATTTTAAATTGCCAAGACTTTTGTTGCTCAGCCCAGGTGTAGTATATGGAGACTTTAACTTTTGTAGATGGCTAGAGACATTTGGACTCTTTAAGTCTGGTTGCAGGGAATGATTGCTCACTGTATGAAAAGATTTTTCTGATACAGAAGATTCTGCTGTATTATATTCTGAAAGATTGGCATCCTCGTTTAACATGTATCTTGTTGAGTCCCCATGTTTGCTACTATTATCACTTTTGTCTGTTGACAAGCTCAATTCTTCACCATCCAGATTTTCTTCTTCCTCTACCTCTTCGTTTTCATCTATTGCACTAAGATTGTCAGTTTCATCTTCACTTTCATCACTAGCTTCATCAACTGACTCTTCTTCCTCTTCCGATTCATCACTTTCACTTGGTCGGTTGTCAGAATTATTGCTAAAAAGACTTGCTGATTGATCAAAACTACTGTTAATCAAAAGTTTTTTATCTCTACGACCTGAAATATGCATTCTTAATAAACTATTCCTTAACTTTTGTAACTGAATGTGACAATCAATTACCGGACTTTCAGTTTCTAAAGTCAATTTTACAGGTTTGCAATTTGAATTTCTAGATGACTGCACAATAACAGGACTATCTGAAAGACTTGATATACCAAGTTGGTCCATGTCTGATTTTGATGTCAACAAAGGACTGCTTTCCTCTACAGTATCTATGTAAGAAATATCAGCACATGAACCACTTTCATCTTTTGGAAATGAGACATTTGATCGTGTCCTTTTGGCTAATGGTGTACTTGTTTCAATTACTGCTGATTTTAGACGATCATTGTTAGAAAGTTTACTAGAGCTGTGTTCTGGCAATAATTTATCATTATTAACTCCTTTAGGTGGCGAACCAGAAATACATAAGCTGTAATCATCAAACTCACTAAAATTGTACGAGTTTTCTGTCTTATTCACTGAAGGTTTAACCACTACAGGTGCAGTGGGCTGTCTTTTCCGTTTTCCAACCGGAACAACACTGTTGTTATTATTACTTCTATCTCGTAAGACTTTTCGATTATGATTTGTAGGCTGAAATATGCTGTCATTACATGTGCTTCCAGAACTTTCCTATAATATGAAATAAATGTAGTTAGTATCAAACATTTTTTATCTAATTAAGTGTTGGCATGTGCATTATTTATTTCATATGGGTTTATTTTAAGCAGATTAAATTATTGGGAATAAATTATGACAGACCTGCAGTCTAACAAAAGTCATAGGTGTAAAATCCATCATAAGTGTTGAAAGATCAAAGGGAAATCCAAGGGAAATCCATTGTATTTTACACCTGCAACTTTCTGTGAAAAGCACTTCAGAACAAACAGCTTACTTCTTATACTGATCACACAGTTCCTCAAATATTCAATATTACAGTGAAAAATAAACAACTGCAAAAAAAAAACTTCAATACAATTAAAATTTGTTGGTACAATTTTATTTGCTTATAAATAAAGTAGAACTATAAGTAGAACATGAAATCATTGTCAAACATAACATTATGTAGTTAACTACATACTACATGTAGATATCAGTGAGATGGTACCCATCTCTGTGGGCCCCGCCAACCTTGAAGTCAAGGTGAAGTGTCATCAACCATGGTATGTGACGCATCACCTAGATATTATCTAACCACATTCCAAATATCCAAAGCCTACCTCAAAAGATAAAAAATTACAGCACAGACATGAATTTGTCATTAAGGAAGCAATAATGGACCTTAAGGTCAAAGTTCAAGGTCAACAACCATGGAATGTGACACATCGCCTTGATATTATGTTCCCACATTCCAAAAATTAAAAGCCTACCGCAAAAGATAAAAAAGTTACAGCCCGGACATGAATTTGTTATTCAGAAAGCAATAATGTGACCTTAAGGTCAAAGTTCAAGGTCAAATGTGATCAACCACAGTATGCGACACATTGTCTTGATATTATGTACCCATATTCTAAATATCAAAAACCTATCTCAAAAGATAAAAAAGTTACAGCCCGGACACGATTAGTTTCGAACAGACGGACGCACACTTGGACTGACCACTATAGGGTGTCCACCACAAAGTTGCAGGGTCCTAATAAAAACTGCACTATAACCAAAATTTAAACAGATTTCAATTCAATTTTTGAAAGGCTAAGCGACTGATAAAATACTAATTGTTATTGTTTTGATAGAAATTCAAATCCACAAAATGAATGTCCATGTTAGGGATATTTCAGGAAATATTATATGGGGTTGGAAGGCAAATTCTTCAATACTTACTACCCATACCACTAAGAATAAAATTCACTTGAACTTTTGAACTTCCTTTACCATTATTTTCTGGAATCCATCTCCCCCTCCTAAATTAACCTATTTGCCTTAACAGCAATTCTGAATCCCACAAAAATATTGTTAAGCCTAGTCATTTACCATGTCTGATCCATATCGCTTTGTTGGTAAAACATTTCTAATTGGTCTTCTTCTTGGATTCTCCTTTTTTTCACTATGATAAACAAAATATTTTAAATTTCACACACATGTATACAGGTTACAGTACAGCTCATGAAAAAGTGAACACAATTAGATTTCAGGAATATGCAAAACGCCCATAAGAAGGTTTCAAAATTTGTCTATTTAAGTTATTTGAGGAATACTTTTAATTTTTTACCAGATTATACGATATAACAGGGTTTGGGTCTGTTTACGACTAATTAACCACGAAGTGGATTATGAATGGTGAAAATAGACCCAAACCATGTTATATCATATTAACTGTTTAGAAATTTAAAACATTCCTTATTAAATTTAATTTGATCTATAAATCTGTACAATTTTAAACATTAAAAACAGCAATGACATCATAGAACTATTTTAGAAGAATTTTAACAGGGTAAGCATATGGCACATGACCAAAGCAAGTTATATGGTATAATATAAGTTTCTACTTTTGAATTGGCAAATCAGATTTTAGCAATCAAATTAAACATGTTAAATTAAATTATATATGTCTTAACTGATACTATTTCTACCTTGATGTGTACTCAAAATATTAATGCAAATAACAGATAAATGACCTTAAATCTGACCACAGTAGAAATGTGGTTTATACTGTACTATTGTATCAAGGATTTTTGCAAGAGACTTGTCAGTGTCAGCCACATAGGTACATGTATATTGTCAACAGAAGATCCTCATTTACCAGGTAGCTAAATTTGAATGGTGTTGTATGAGAAAAACTGAAAATAAATATATCTTATAATAAACATGATAAATAATTCACCTGTTCCTTTTGGATGCCCTTGTCTTTGCTGTACATTCACTACTGTCTGATGTGTTGATACTGGATTCCGAGCTTAAACTGAAAACATGCTTCTGCTGTTCCTCTGATGACTCCCAGAGACCTTTATCAACAGTAACCACTCGGCTTCCATGATGGCGGCTATATGTTTTTACTTTTCTTTCACGTCCCATCTGTCAATTGTAAAACCATAAATTTCAAATTCACTGATCAAGGTACAGTAGCAATGTTGATTTTTGGTACAGTAGCAATGTTGATTGATTGATTGGATGTTTGCTTTACGTCCAGCAAGCAGTATTTCAGCTATATTCAGGACAGGTACAAGTTAACAAACAATACATCAATGGAAAAAAAGGATCGGATGGGATACAGGGAACACAATTTTGACTGCCACTGGAAAAGTACGGAGTATTAGGTAGGGTTTGGAGAATTTAGCCTTTTGTAGCGGCTACAATGAGCCTAGTCTTTTTAAAAATCTACAAACGGGGTCTTTATTGTGCAAGGAGCGTGGCACTCTCCAAATGTGTTAAATTAAATTACCCACTATGGTCCGCGGCCAGGCTTTCTGTATTATGACTTGACAACCCACCAATGAGAGGGTCTCCCTTATCTGCCACCAGGGGGACACGCTGGGCTGCTCTGTGGGTTGAGCAATGTTGATTTCCTTTAAACTTTTTATGTTGCTCTGTGAGAAATGTCATGAATGGACCAGATTCAAAGAATGCCATTTTATTGTTTCTATATTAATCAGTTAAAGATAAAAAGCTCCGAGCCATATAAGGTATGAACAAATGTTAGCTGAAACAATTTTTTGCTTGTATCTTTTTATTTTTCCATATTTTACCTTTTAATTACAAAAGTCCAGTAGAAAAAATTTAGATATGATAACCTTTCCTTGTTTTAAACTATGCAGCCCTAAATTTAGTCTAGTAAAATGGTCGCTTGGGCGACTAAATTGACGTTTTGGCGACTAAAAATCACTAAAAAGTCGCCAATTGGTGACTTCCAATTTTTGTTAGTGGCGACCGGATCCCCCGAAAATCCAGAAAAAAGCGTTTCTAAAAAGACATTCCTTTACAGTTTTGTTATTTGTCACATAACCATTTGAAAGTAGCAAGATTTTAATGCAAATTGAAGCGTCTATCTGATTTTTTTCTTGTCTGTCCAAACTGTCATTTCACTCCCCTTTTAAAAGATACCCCAAAAAATTCTGTGAGCATGGTAAGAGTCCCAAGACGTAAACAATCCTTGTTAACAGAGTGACAATAAATATTAACTGAATGTTGAATGAAAATTCAAATATTTCACTTTCATTTCAGAAGAAAGTGACTACCAAAATTTTGACTTGGCTAGTAAATTTTTGAGGTTGGTAGCCAGAAGGCTACCTAATATTAAAAGGTACTATGCGAGACTTTTTCCCCCTTAACTGCAGGCACTACCTGAAGGATTTTAAATAGATAACATTCAATTGACGACTTTCCAATTTAAAAAATGCCACCTAGTGTCCACCTGTTGAAACCTTTTTTTATTACCCCATTTACCTGATGCTATGCTAATTGGAGGTAGAACCCCAGCTGTTTTATAGCTTGAACTGTTGAATAAACAAACTTACCTGTGACATCCGTGTTGGATTCAACCTCACCTGTTGCCTATGGCTACAGTAACATCTACTCATGAGGTTAATTAGATTAAAATTTAATTGGCATAGACAAACAATACAAAAACAATGCAAAATCTTTATTTCAATATCATAGAAGTCTTTCAGTGATGACAGCCATCGTTTTTTTAACCGGATGTAAAAATGGAAATAAATCATGAAAACTGGAAATGGGTCTATTGCTCTAAAAGTAAACTTCTGATCTAATAGGTCTAATTTTACTATGGAAAATCCTTATTAAAATGAAAAAAACTGCATATTTCAAAACACTTAATATCTCATGACAATTGTTGATTTCAAAAAGTACCCTTCTTGATCTACAAAAGAAGCATAAGCTTAATTCCACAGGTTTTTAGCCAGGATTTTTGGACCATTAGTCACTTTTGCGTACAACCATTTATAAGTTATGATATCAAGAGTCGCGCTCAGGCGGCAGTTGTGTGCGTGTCTGTATATATGCATATATAATTATTGAATAAATAAATAACAATAAATATTTATATTTATATTTATTTCTTTATTTTTCAAGCACTACAAAGCATCAAATGTAAAAATGAAATATAAACATAACAATGATAAAAAGAGTTGGTTTTGACATATCTTGCAAACAATATACAGTATAGTTACTATTTAATATTAGATATTAATACATCAATAGTGTAAAATCCTCCTGTCCTTTGCCTGACACCACAACTCAAAAGCCCTCTTGAACTGAAATGATCTCAAGTCTGATGGATGCAATGCAATCTTGAGAATTGTGTTAACAGAAGAAACCTTCATCCTATTTCTCAGATAAGTCTTAACAAGATTATATCTACTGAAACCCCTCTCACAGTCAACAGAAGATAAAGCAGACAGAAGATAGATTGAAAGAAGCCTTGAGATATTGGGATAATCCATAGAGAAAGAATCCTTAGACAAGAGGGAAGATAGAGCACTTTCCATTTTCACACCTTTGAAAGATGAAAGAACCTGCTTGAACATTAACCACTCCTCTCTGAAATGAACCTCACTAACAAGAGCCTTATGCCCATTTTTATCCTGACCAAACTGTTTACAAAGAAAATCCACATGCTCCTTGCCATAGGACAACAACTCCTTACTACCACCACTGAGAATGCACTGGGGATCAAAAATAGATAAACTTTGAAAAATCTGCTGAGAAGGAAACCTGGTCTGAAGATTTAACACCAATTGATCAATGAACTTGACCCTAAGATTCTCAAAGCTTGACCTCTGACTAGAACTGTCTTTTATTAAATTGCCCCCAAAGAGAAAGTTACCACTGTCCTGAACTTCAGATGGGACCTGAGAAAGGAAAGCCTCTAACCTTGGACCAGCACAAGATTTCATACCAAGGATAGCCTCACAAGCAGGATCCAGAACCTCTTTCACCACACCAAAAGTGAGATCTTCCTTCTGAAACACACGACTAACCCTACAAACAATGCCCATGACATCAGCAAGCAAATGGGAGACGGCAAGAAATTCAAATGTAGACACAAACCTCACCAAACCTCCAGCAACTATGTTACCACTCTGTTCATCAGACAAGAGGCAACCAACCAAGATATCAAAGTTTTGCAAGACAGAACTGACAGCACCTTCAAATGATAAGGGTTATTAACCACCTAGTACTAAACACCTCTTGAAACCTCTTCTTTGCCTTGTCAAAAATCATGGCCATTGCTTTTAACTCTGACATGTGTTTACATGAATAATGATAATATTTGTAAATTTCATTAACTGTACCCTGATACTTTTTGAGGTAAGTAATGGAGTTTGCTGCTTGTGATGAGGCTAATGCCAATCTGTGTGCTATACAATGTGTCCTTATAATATATGGGTTACACTCTGCAAATTTTGTTGTAACACCTGACCTTACACCGGTCATGACACTAGCACCATCTGTCGAAATTGACATACACTTTGAAAAATCTAAGTTAAATGTTTCAAAAAGCGTTTTTACAGCTGCAAATATACCTTCAGAAGTACCATCTGGATAAAAATCTTGTTACAGAGACATTGGCTTTAAGATATCTAATATACACCATTAATGTCTTTTCTGTAGATCAGTCAGCAGATTCATCTAGCATTATTGAATAATAATTTGAGTGTGTCAGGTCAGCCATCAACTCTTCATCTACAACCTTGGGTTATGCTCTCTGCATATCCAAGACTGAGTCTGGACTATTGTACATTACATTCTTTGCCTTTTGAATGGAGGTCCCTGACTGAACACCATGATATGTAAGAAGGTCATTCAAATCATTGAATGATGATGTTGGGTGATTAATCTTGGCCATCCAGTAAAAGTTAGCCATGGAACTGGTAACATCTGCCTCATGTTGTCTGTTGGCATTGGCTAAACCTTGGTCCCAGTTAACTTTCATCAATTTAGTTTGTTGAGCTTTTTGGTGGTCGGTCATTCTGACATGTTTTTGTATGCAGTCTTTAAGCATGGTCTGACAGACTATCGTGAAAACGTTTGTGTTTCCGGCGTTCTTACAGTCTCTGCAGAACATTGCCTTTGCAGTCTCGTCACAAAATATATAGACAGAAATATCTTCGACCATTCTACTTTAAATTTGGATTGCGTCAGACGGTCTGATCAGCTTTTGCCGTTATTTGGCTGTACCGCGACATTCGACCTTTGATTATTTGGCATACTAAAATAGTTAGTAATCATGACAAGTGTGGACACAGAAAAACGTCTCGCCTGCATTCCGCATCAGTAACGAAAATAAATTTCGTCATAAGCATTACTTAAATAGCATTAAATATCAGCAGCTGCCTGTATACAAAATATTGTCACCATACCCTGCATAGTTACAGGGGAACAGCCGTAACCCAAAAACTTTAACGTAGTCACTGGACCATGAAATTGAGGTCAAGGTCAGGTGGAACCTACCAGACAGTCATGTACTATTAATCAGCAACCTATATACCAAATATTGTCATCCTACCATGCGTAGTTACAGAGGAACTATCGTAACCCAAAAACTTTAACGCAGTCGCTGGACCGTGAAATTGAGGTCAAGGTCAGGTGACACCTACCAGACAGTCATGTACTAGTCATCAGCAACCTATACACCTAATATTGTCATCCTACCATGCATAGTTACAGAGGAACTGTCGTAACCCCAAAACTTTAACATAGTCGCTGGACCGTGAAATTGAGGTCAAGGTCAGGTGACACCTACCAGACAGTCATGTACTAGTCATCAGCAACCTATACACCAAATATTGTCATCCTACCATGTGTAGTTACAGAGGAACTGTCGAAACCCAAAAACTTTAACATAGTCGCTGGACTGTGAAATTGAGGTCAAGGTCAGGTGACACCTACCAGACAGTCATGTACTAGTCATCAGCAACCTATACACCAAATATTGTCATCCTACCATGCATAGTTACAGAGGAACTGTCGTAACCCAAAAACTTGAACGTAGTCGCTGGACCGTGAAATTGAGGTCAAGGTCAGGTGACACCTACCAGACAGTCATGTACTAGTCATCAGCAACCTATACACCAAATATTGTCATCCTACCATGCGTAGTTACAGAGGAACTGTCGCAACCCAAAAACTTTAACGTAGTCGCTGGACCGTGAAATTGAGGTCAAGGTCAGGTGACACCTACCAGACAGTCATGTACTAGTCATCAGCAACCTATACACCAAATATTGTCATCCTACCATGCATAGTTACAGAGGAACTGTCGTAACCCAAAAACTTTAACGTAGTCACTGGACCGTGAAATTGAGGTCAAGGTCAGGTGACAGGTGACTGACTGGCAAGTACTCATCATAAGCTACCTCTGTACCAAATTTGATGGACCTAGGGCTTGGGCTTACAAAGATATGAAGCAAGATGTCAAGTGTTTACGCCGCCGCTGCCGCCGCCGGATTCCCATACATATGTCTCGCCTCCAGCGACTTTCGTCGCAGGCGAGACAATAATATTTAGTGGCAATGTTTGAAAAGTGATGAAACTCTCCATTTGACACATATTTATGCCACTCATACTCATTGACTGACGTTTTGAGAAAATTGAGCAACTCATATCGGCATCCAAGTGAAGATCAATGATCGTAATTAAATTTATTTGTTGGCGTCATTATCTATGCTTGATCTCGAGTGTAAACAGTAATTAACAGATTAATTATCAAACCATGTACTGTGACATGTCTATTACATAATTACTCGATTGGCTTGGGTCGTAAACTTGTACCAAAGGAAAGATTTGAGAATTTACCTGTGACGATTTTGACGATAAAAATTTTTGATTTTTAAAATTTTAAGTGGCGAATTACGTTCAAAATATATTCGTCATTTCTGAAAACGATTCGCCAATTGCGAAAGTGGCAAGCGCTAGCTAAATCACTGATTCCATACGATGTAAGCAGTTTTTATTTGTCATGCAAAAAACCCTCACCAAAAACATGAAAAATATATATAGGAACCCCGTTGTATTTAGCTACAATAATGTAGCTCCTTTTTTTTATTATGGACGGAGCTACAAAGAGGTCCCATTACTCGTAATGGAGCAAAAACACTTTTGGGATTTACACATATTTTCCGCTATTTAACCTTTGTCTTTATTAAATAAATATGTTTTCTTTCCTCCGCCGTTCATCTGATATGTCTACAATGTCTAATTAAATAATTTTAACACTTTTTCGTAATCGTGTCATTGTTGACATAATTAAAATTGTGGAGTGTAGAATTTCGGAATCGTATCGGTAAAATTTGTAATAAGGGGACATAATCATAATGCAAATGAATGCAGCTGAAATGATCCGGAATTTCATTTTTTACCAAATCGATTCCGATATTATCGAAATTATGCACTTCCGGAATTCATATTTTTGTCAACAATGCCATGATTATGAATAAAGTGATAAAACTAACAAATACGGTGTTGTGGAAATATCAGTTAAACTGCAAATACATAAAAAAAGTATGTAGCAAACCAGGGAAACAGTTAAATTGCTTATAAAATGCATAAAACCCCCGGGTGTGAATCACTCCCTGGCTGCTCCATTACGAGTAATGGGACCGCTTTGTAGCTCCGTCCATAAAAAAATTTAAAAAAAAGGAGCTACATTATTGTAGCTACGTTGTATTGATCTACTTAATTTTAACATGGCCAAAAACATTTGAATTTTAAAAACGTGATAAAATATGATAACAATCATATATAAACTGGTCAGAGGGTAGTTCTCGCCATAAAAATGATAGAAGCAATTCTCGCCATTTTTGTGACTGTGTCGTTATTTTTTCATTTAAATCTATGGCAAAGGCTTCATTTGATAGATTTCACTATTTTCCATCCAAAACAAGTTACGTTTATCTCTTTTAAAATACCAATTTTTCAAAAAACCTGTCAAAAGATCGGATGTCTAGAACTACTCCATGACCAGTAGAGATAGAGACACTAGAAATATCAGTGAATATAACAAAGAAGGAATCCGAGATAAGTTTGTTTATGGTTGATGAAAATAAGTGGATTAATAAGTAGATCGATACCATGAGGTCCTACTATACGTTCACTTGAAGTATAGACAACGCCGTTACCACATTTAAAGTACTCAGCAGTAGTAGAGTTTGTATTTGAAACATAAGCCTATGGAAAGAAAACAAGGCCAAATAATGGTAAAATGTATAAAACTCTAGCTATCTACCTTAATATTGACTAACTACAAAATTTATAGGCAGGCTACTAATAGAACCGAAATTTAAATAGGAACCTCGTTGTATCGATCTACTTAATTTTAACATGGCCGAAAAAATGTGAATTTTAAAAACATGATATGATAACAATCAGAATTGGCGAGATAGAGAGACTAGTAATATCAGTGGATATAACAAAGAAGGAAACCGAGATAAGTTTGTTTATTTATGTTGTTTATGGTTGACGAAATAAGTGGATTCGTAAATAGATCGATACAATGAACAGATCGATACCGTGACTGAGGTCCTACTAGTACTATACAAGCTCCTTCCTTCAAAGCCATACGGGTATATATCATATGTCAAGACAATTAAAAAAGTAGTGATTTTTACGTGTTTATAATTGGAACGGGATGCCTAAAGAAATAATATAATCACCTATTTGAAATTATCCTTTAGTATATTGTATAGGATATTAAGTAAAAGTTATTATTTGTAAACATTATATGATTGAACATGGCGCCATATGGTTTAAACTGTTTATAACGACATTTCTGATTGGCAGGAATAAGTATTATAATACACACATTGCGATGGTCAAGGCATTGAATTTCCGATAAAGAAATTTAACCTATAAAGCCTACACGGTTCGTTTTGAAACATGAAAAAAGGTCTTCATTTATCGACAATAATTTAATACTTTACAATTCCGCGTACATATTTAACTTGCGCTTCTGTTTCGAAAAAAATGTAACGAGAACGAGCGCCTAGGATTTTTTCTGTTAGAGTTACATATTTATTATCATCATTTTCGGACCATTTCCTATACTTTTCACTGCACTATATTGAGAACAATGAGTACATTTCATCAGGAACCTATAAATCAACTAGTTAGTTATACTAGTCCCAGATTTCATATACTATCAAAGTTTCGCTACTAGTGTCTTTATTATCTACATTTATTATACTGTCCATTTGTGTACACAATAGCTAAAAATTCAGTCTTTTTACACACATGGAAAAAGATGTATCCCTCCAGGGACAGTCTATACTGTTAGTATAGACTGTCCCTGATCCCTCTAATAAGAAAAAAATTCTACGTGACTTATGGCAAGTTCACAGCACGATTATGTACAAGTATCTAACAATCAAAACACGTATATGTGCTCTATGGCATTTAATGTGTTTTGATGTATATAACCTGGGACTAGTATTACGATTTAATTAATTATGTTCCTGATATGATCCGATATGCTATCTGTTGATACTTTTGAATATCAAGACATTACGCCAGGATTAAAATTGGGTTAATGAACTACCCCTCGATTGAAATTTTCGGCAATTGTCTTGACGTAAAACGGATGAGTACCGATAAACTAGCTGACAACTGACGATTGAGAGTTCTAGTATATCTGTGGCAAAAGAATGAAATCGAGCGCACCCTTTTATAAACATTTAAAAGACTTCGATTTTTATATCTAAACAGTGGAACCAGCAATTGTCGATCATAAGTTCCATCGATTGGGAGCAATAATTGGTTTTTTTTTTCTAAATGTGAGTATGTGATTAAACTGAATCCATCCTCCCAAGTAAGGGGCTCTGACGATGATGCCCAGAGCTAATGTGGATTCAGAACACTGACTTTCGCTCAATGATGGAGTTAACGTCGACTAAGAACCCCTGCCTTGGGAGAATGACCGGAATCTAGAATTTAAACTACTTTGAAATATCAAATATGTACTGTGAAGCGTAGACTTGATGTGCCAACACTTGTCTCGAGTCAATCATGTCAAATTTGTTTTATCGGAGCAAAGTTCATGGGTGTTGTTCCTTTCCACTGCTACTTTCTAATTATGTATAGACCATTATATATATATATATATATATATATATATATATATATATATATATATATAATGGTCTATACATATATATATCATATATATAGATAATCATATACTATTTAACTAAAACTAAATGTCTTCTTTTACTCATACATACCTTCGATTTCAACAGTGACTGGTACACCCCTATTACGGATATTTCTTGATCGCGTAAGATATGTAGAATAATTATTAACATGTCTGATTCTAGAACTATGCAAAAAACATGGAATGAATTTGAAATTTTATTTCTTAACACACCACTGATTATTTGTTAAAATGCAAATTTATATCTACTGTATCCTCTTTGATAACTTATAACAATCCACTCATTTGTCCAATTCTGAAAGAAATGTACTGTTTAACGCAGTGGTCTCAGTAAGTTTTATTTACAAACTGCGACTTGGTGAACGAGTGGTATGGGTAGACAGTCGTCCACAATTTAATTAGTTGACTGCTTAAAAGGAAAGTTTATGTTGCAGACTGACCTCGCGCAAAGCACAAGGCGTCAACTGATATTGACAAATATTGTCGGGATCGCCTTCCTTCTCCAATAACAAAACAGACGCCTTGATTGAGCTAAGGAATAGCATCCTTCCAAATCAGAGGTTATGAGTCTATGTTCGCTCCCTAGCGATTGTTTAATTATAACTTCTTACTTAGGAGGATGAGAAATAGCTCTATATATTGTTAATTCTCCATTGTTGTTTGGAGCATGCTGCCTGCCTGGCGCTAGCCGAAATACCTCTCGAACATCTATCTTTCAAAGTGGCAAATGATTTTGCCTTAACCTTGGCGTTTTAACGTGTTAAAAACTGTTTTATTTTTCTCCCGTTTTGTCTCCCGTTTAGGTGCCCCCAGTTCGCTGCTTTTGCAGGTACAGCACAATCAAACGAAACCTGTACAGACGAATGCATATATTTATAAATACCAAATTCTTGATATTGTAAGTCTTAGTATTATCATTATAATTTTTATATTTCAGTTTTGTTCGCATAATGAATACTAAAGAAAAAGCCAAGACAAATTCAACACACGTTCGACTAAACAAGTTCATATTGAGATGTCCTTTCTGTAAACGAGGGTTCTCGAGGAGAGCCGATTTAGACAAGCATAAGTTATGCGTAAATTTGACAAAGAAGACGGATGTTAATAACAATGTCCAACAACAGGAAGAGAAACATCAATCCTGGAAATCTGACAGTTTTTCTTGTCCAACATGTGGTGAAATATTCTATCGCTGGTCTGTGTTTTGTCGACACACTTCTTTCCACACGTATCTTTCTGTAGTGGAGGAATCAAATCTTAAGAATGTATATAATGGATGCAAACCTGATCTAGAATATCCAACGGGATCGTCTCAAAATCAAGAAATTGTGGGCTTTAATAAGGATAATTTAGTAGAGGTTGAGGGGAATATGTCACACAGAACCGAGAAGAAGCTAAAAGCACATTGCAAGTCCAAGCAGAGATCGTACTCTTTATCAATTAAAAAAAGAGCAGTGAAGAAAAGGTTATGTAGGCACCAGTGCAAAATCTGCCGCAGAATCTTCAAACACAGCACAAATCTTATTGTGCACATGCGTGTCCATTCAAATGATCGACCATACAAATGCAAATTTTGCAGTTGCAAGTTTAAGCAACTGTGCCATTTAAATAATCACGAAAGGCTTCACAGTGGAGAGTTACCATGGGAATGTACCTTATGCGGACAGAGATTTCGACAAAAAGCAAATCTTGATTACCATATTAATAAACACCACTAAGACCAGCGATAACAGTATTTTGGCAAGTCACTTATACAAGATACAAGATATTTTATTAGCAAATCACTGCTTGTCTTATATTTGCCATGTAATTTTAAACACAATTTATATATATAGCAGTACATATTATAATTACTCTTGGGGGCCTCGGTGGCCGAGTGGTCAAGGTAGTTCGTCTACTATTGATCACGTGGTCTGTCAACACTGAGATTGCGGGTTCGATTCTCACTGCAGGCAGGGTGTACTCGACTCCAATCTTAATTGACAAGGATTGCCAGTTTTCCTACCGCAGGTCGGGGGTTTTCTCCGGGTACTCCGGCTTCCTCCCCCAATAAAAACTGGACGCCATGATATAGCTGAAAAATTGCTGAAAGTGGCGCTAAACACCATCAAACAAACAAACAATATAATTACTCTTCTTGAAATCTGTTTAAAAAATTTGCAGATAATATGACCACATTGGGTGTGTTACATGCAATGAGATTGATAGAACTTTAATTTGTAAATACTATGAAGTTTTAGTTTTGAATGTTCAGATGAGTCTGTCTTAATTATTTTTCAGTTTTCCACTGTAATACAATTGCAAACGCAGGACGGGGATAGGTGTAGGAAATACCAAGACATTACTGCGGCTTTCTACCAGGTGTGAAGCTGACGAGTCACAACTTTTGTTCTCCTACAGAAGTCTTAAGTTTAGATCTACGACCTTGAAGATCATTATCCAGTGTCCGAGTCATAATTGAAAAAAAAAATCGATGCATGTGTTTCTTGCTATATCAGCTACAACTGGATTTGAATTTGGTCAAGATCGTTTAAAAACGGCACAGACCCCGCGCTTTCCCTAATAACATTTACAATATATTTCATCTTTCTGTCATCACGTAACAAAAAATTAAATTGTAGGTCAGCACTTAATATGTTTAAGATTGTTTTATGATGCCACAAGTACAATAAAGAACAATAACGATTTGTTTCAATTACACTGGGAAACTGGGAAAAGTTTCATCTAAAACAATTTACAATTTCCGTATAGCTTTAGCATTACTAAAACACAACAAAATAATTAAATTATTTCCTTTTAAAAGGACAAGGACAACGACAGCTCAATTGACCCAAGATGATATTAAAACTATAGGTAAGTCATTAATAGAAATGCACCGTGTAAGGAAGGAAAATCCCCATTTCAGTTTTCTGTTCCAGTGTTCGAATAAAAGGGGACAGAAAACACCACAAATACATTTCATACAGCACAAATGCCAGGGAAATCCTAGTATGCATTCATGTATATGCTCTATGTCCTGAAACTGATGCATGTAGTGTTCTTTTAATCAAACGGTATGCATGGTAAAGAATGCAAGTGTTCGGAGGAACCACAGGTGCAGCCTGTTGCCAAAAGAAAACAGTATGTCGGCGCAAAATACATAGAACAAAATTGTGACGGAAAAA
Organism: Limnoperna fortunei; assembly: GCA_944474755.1. NCBI lineage: Eukaryota > Metazoa > Mollusca > Bivalvia > Mytilida > Modiolidae > Limnoperna > Limnoperna fortunei. The sequence continues at coordinate 77,735,215 of OX104116.1, forward strand.
TTATTTTAAGGAGGTCCAATTTTCTTTTCTCTGTACAAATTTTGGATATTGGTTTTCATTAACTTTTCATTTGTCAAAAGAAGTTGGATAAAGTTCACAAGTAAACTTTTCAAGGTTACTACAATTGAAAATCCCCTTGTATCCCTGTTATGTCAATTTTTCAGAGTTTATCAGTTTGGTAGGCAAATTTTATTATGGTGTTCCGAAATGAAAATATTGAAACAAGACGTCCTAACATAAGTGTAATTATATATTAGACGAACGGGTTCCCTTTCTTACATAGCTGGACGTTAAACATCAATTAATAAATCAATCTTTCTCGCAGATGCTAAGATATTTATAGTTCATTTCTGCCATTTAATTACAGAATCAAGATGACAAACAACTACTATTACGACATTTATATTTATACCAGACTTCTTATATGATGTGCATCTCTATTTAATTGCTTTTATACAATATACATTTTTTAATTACAAGCAGTAAAATCTCTGAAAACAAATTGGTAGCTTGTGCAACAAAAATCAAACTACGCATGCTTGTTAGAACAAATTTATTTGCTAAGCAATAAAGCGGGAGGTCCAACAAGGCGAAATTATTTTTTCGACACTTCAATTCCGGTTGACTATTTCGCTGTTTTCCCGTGATTATTTCTCCATTTCTCGTGCCTTTTCGCTTGCTATAGGAAAAAAGTTTTTGGCACGAAGTGAGTTACATAATAGCTAATAAACTTTTACAAGAATTCTTAATTTTTAAATATAGTTCATGTTAAATCCCATAAAACGGCATAAGTAAAGACGCGCGAGAGAGCTAGATGCTGAAGTATTTCCTTATGTGTTTTCGAAGATTTTTTTCAACGATTCCCAGAAATAGGGTTCATCATTTTCAACATGAGGAAATTCAATATAAGTGAAATAATGTTGGACATCCATTATTTGTCGAGGTGTGCTTTTCAATGATTCCAGATACACTAAAACCAAGTACACCATTTCATCTCTGTATCGCCTTAAGCTTTCTCTTCTGGCATATTCCAATTCTTTCATACACCAATCAGAGTGTGTAAAGTTATTCGATATTATACATACAGTTTTTTTTACTTTTGACTATCGCGTTCGCTATATTTTCAGCAATAGGCATTCCAGCAACAAAATCTCTAGTATGAAGACAAAATATGAAATTATACTTTTCCAGGTTTGGTAAAAATCGCTTTGTCACAAAATCTAAATCTTCGTCTGCATATGAAATAAAGCATCATCATACTCGTAATTTACTTCGTTAGAATCCCTGTATAAATTAGCTTTTAATTTGCGCATGTAATACCAAATTTGTATCCTCCATGTAAATCTATAAATGAGGAATGTCGTAAGTAGAACAGACAAAAGAACTGCAAAAAAGCACACCGCCAGTATCAGAACCAAATACGACGTACATTCCTGTTTCAAAATATTGACGATATATTGTGGGTTGTTTAAGGCAGTTTTAGTTAAATTTACCAATTGACATCGGTATGAACTTAAATTCTTCAAATGAATTTTTGTTTTTACCATCCACTGTAAAAATTCAATTGACTGACATGTACACTGAACTGGATTACCGCTCAAATCAACACTCAAGTTTTGATTACTCTGCGCCAGAGTTTCTAATTGCTCAGTTTCAGTTAAATTGAAATATCGGATAGAGTTGAACGAAAGATCTAGAAATGATAGATTTTTCATGTGAGCAATTTTGAAGTTGAGCCTATCAATCATATTGCCCCTCAAAAACATATGGCGAACAGATGTTTGAGAGCGAAACACAAGATACGGCAGGTCGGTTATCCTGTTTTCGGACAAATCAAGCTCCTCCAACTGTTTTAAAGAACTCAATACATCTCCATTTATATCAAATGGTAAAATGAATCCAAGCAAATTGTTTTGAAGATATAGACTTTTTATGCTTGGTGCACCGGAGAAGAAAACATTTGATACATTTGAACAGAAATTATTGGAAAGATCGAGATGTGCCAATTTAGTAAGGTTAATGACAGGACCATTCGAAGAGTAAAATATATTTGATGACATATCGGCAAATTCTAGATTATTTTCACCGAAGGTTAAGGGACCGGTCAAAATTTAGTGTAACATAGGACCAGTGCAAAACATAGTAGGGCATACATTTTTTTCTTGTAATTTTTTTGTTGGGACACCACTTTTTTACACTAAGATCAGCATAGGACATGGGTTTTTTTAATGAAAAATCTTTGGAATATTTTTTTATTCACTTTAATAACAAAAGAAAACATAAAACTAACACAGTGCCATTCAATGATATTTGAGATATATGTGCTTATTGTCATTATAAAAGTATATTACATCTTTGAACTGCTTTTTTATTAGTATTGAAATACATGAAATTTACAATAGGACACCTATATTTTTTTAACCAAAGTTTGATAGGACAGCACTTTTTTTCAGTTTTATACCCATAGGGTTATTATTTATTTTTTAGCCATTATTTTTTTTGCACCGGTCCTATGTTGCACTAAATTTTGACCGGTCCCTAACTTTGGAATTTCTAATTGTAATTTACAATGACTGTAGTACAATCTGTGCAGATTTTTCGGTAGATAAAAAGTCGTAAAAAAGTTCACATGTGACGAGACATTATATTCATAATAATCTGCTTCAATTTTCGATTTTGGGTTCTCTGAAAAAAATGTGGACTGACGTTGTTTGTGTGAAACCAATCCATCCTTAATTATGTCGAATCTTTCTGTAAAAGGATCGTGAGATTTGTCTAGGAATGACACATTCAACTCTTTTATGGGTAAAGTTGACAAATCTAAAATATAGTCTCCGTAAGAAAGCCAGTTGTCATCGACAGAAATTTTCTCAAGCGTTTTAGGGAGGTATAATACTGCTCCACGTTCTACTAATTGTAATCTGTTACTGTCCGCATACACTTCTCGTATACTTGTATTCTGTAAAGCTTGTATGTGGCGCGTCATTAACATTTCGTTCAAGCAAAATGTTGGCTTTATTTTCTGAAATTTGAATACTCGACGTAAACACCAAATCATTTGTAACATTTTCGACACCATCTAGGCCCAAGTCCATATTATAGGAAACGTCAAGGTACTGAAGCTTTGACATCTTTAGGAATGAACCTTTACTTATCTGTCGAAATTTGTTGTGTGACAAGTCGAGGCTTTTTAATTTCTCCAGCCCCAAAAAGGTACCAGATTGTGACATTCTTAGTTTATTAAACGACAGATCCAATATTTCTAACACAAGAAGGGATTTAAACGCGCCGTCCCCTATAATATCTATTTCATTGTCTGACAAAATCAGGATTTTTGTCCAGCTTGGAAATTTAGGGAAACCACGCAAGTGCATCCCTGAGCAATTCACTTTAAAAAGTACTAGATCTTCGCGACATTCAATATCTGCCGGTGCTAAATCGTCCATGGTGTCAATATTCCCTCCTACGCCACCAGCATGTACTGGTAATAATGTTAGTGTCAGAACGATGGCTGGCAACGTTTGTGTATAGAGTTTCATCCTAAATTATCTACAAGAAAGACATAAAATGCGATTGTTTTATAACTATTTTCGTACATTGATGAGCTATAGATCATATATGCACAAATATATTTAACAAATAAGAAATAGATAAAACAGTTTTCATTAGTACACACATCGTCGCTCCTTATTTAGCATAATTTGTGGAGTGTCACAAAGGTGAACGCACAAGCGCTCAATTCAATATATATACATTCAATAAAGTGGACTTGCATATGCCGGAGATTTAAAAGGTTGTAAATAAAAAATAAAAAAGTAATCGAAACTTATGTACTATACAAGTGATTACTTAAACTTAAACTTTGAGCCCCGTTTCCTGCATGAGCCCGAATCGACACACTTTCCACGAGTGTTTACAGCAGATTGATCCCCTGAGAAAAAATCATTGTAAACCGAAGTTAACAGTTTATCGTATCACACTCCAAGTCATTAAATGTATAAATTTTTACTAAATGCAGAGACATATATGATTGTATATATCTATACCGAATGGACAGCAGAAAAATTAATACAGATATGAAAGATAGGCAGAAATAAATGACAAGGAGTAAAATAAAAAATAATAATCTAGAAAAATAGATTAGTGTTGGTTTTTATCCACGAGATCAAAATTACCCATGAATGAGATGAAATAAAACCAAAAGTAATTTCTATATCGCAGTGTGTGACGTCGAAGGCGACAATATTATTGTCTGAATTCAAAACACAATAAAACAAACAGAGCGTTAATCTAGGAAGAAGATTAACCCTACTTATCACAAATTTCTTGTTTCCCTATCTATTGCATTACACACTTATCGTTTTTCTTTATATTTATATTTACCCATATATATTAGATTGTTAACATACTGTAAAGCCTACAGTACTCTCATGGAATGTGTAAATGTTGTATGGATTGGATTTACCTAGGTATACTGTTTTGCCCAATCCTATACAATTATAGCTAGCTGTGCCAATGAAACTGTACTAAACAACTCGTGTTACACAATAATTTTCGATTATTAAAAAAACAAATAAACAAAACACAAAAAAAACGCAAGCGGCTAGTCATAACTTACTCTTGTGTTATTAAGTCCCATGTAGGATCATTCGTGTTAATTTCCCTAAAATTGTCTAATGTGTCCTGTTTTATTGTTTGAAAACAGGCGTAAAAGTAAATTACAATCACAATCGATCTTAAAACATAGACGCTTTTAAAGGTCAAAGGTTGAATCTGAATATAACGAAAATCATTTGCTATACCAACTTATACAAGACCTTATTTATCAAATATCGGTTTAGTTTATTTATTATAAGGACCTTAAATATCATTCCTTGTCAAGAACGTTATGTCTTGAATAATAAGGTTTATCCAATAGCAAATAAACCAATTTAATTTTGATTTGATACTTGAAAGTTTAGTAGTTATATCAGAGTTATCCCCCTTCGTCCAAAAGTGTTGAATATCTGCAAAAAATCTTAAAAAATGATTTATGTTTTAAGTTTCAGGTTTCAAGGAAAGAAACATGCGCGTGAGAAAATGTTGAGGTAGCAAACTTTAAGCTCCCGGTCAGTTGCGGTTTTGCTGGCCAGCTGAAAGAACAATATATTTATTGAATATTGAACAGCATAAATATTTTAACCAAATCTACAATCTAAATTTATTCAAGCAAGAGATATTGAGTACTTATATTGAAAACTAAGTTTTTCAGTGCGTTCGTACTTTAATGTTTAGTGGATTTAATGTAATTTTATGGTAAACTCTTTCATCACAATTAAACTACAAAGACACGTGCTTTCTTCAAGAGGACGAAATAGGATATACCATTAACACTCTACATAAGTAACAATTAGCACCGCAACTATTGTATATTGTATATAAGGAATTACGACAAATTGCATACTGTAGATCGGTTCAAAAAGTTTTATAAAATCCCAAAGATTGCCGAAAGTGTCGCTACTCATAGAAAAGACTTTTTGCCAAGATTTTCGTCAAGCCGTCAGTCTACACCGGAAATAGACAATGTCAATGTGAACATCGGTCCCATCCCCGTTGTTCAAGGAAACACACGTCTTCATGTTGGTGAGTTTATTGATAATGAATTCCTATTACAAAATGAACATACACACATTCATTCGTGAGACTTATTAGACGGGGGGATGGTTTAGCTCCAGGCCACAAAGAACATCAGGCAAATAATAAATGATTGGGTTTTGACAGCTAACATTCCCTTACAGCTGAAACAGAAAATATGGAACAATGAATATAATAACTTTGCCTTGTTGTTGAAGGGAAGTTCCGAATCGATTCAGCACTTTGAAGGCGGGGGCTTTAGTTAGATCCAAATACGGGGTCGATACAATCCAAACCGAATCAGGTGAGGGAGTTGTCCCAAATATTTCAAAATGGACCGATGCGTTCTTAATTTTTATGAATATCTTTATATGCAAACATCAGTCAACAACTTTTGAATTGTTAAATTACATGTCAATAATTAGAAAAGCTGCAGCTCGATGTGCTTGTCATGATTTTTCTTGGAGGGGGTATGGCGAGCAGTTCCGAATGAGAATGGCCCAAATACCTTCAACGTCATGGGCACACATTTATTCCGACTTATGGGCAATGACAATGTTAAAACCAACATTGCCAATGATTGTTCCCCCAGTAAATGATGGTTTTCATCGGACTCTATTGGGTCAAGGTAATGCTAGATAATATATGATGCCTATTAGTGGAGCCTCGTGTTATGATCATAATTGTGGTCAGTGATATAGAACACGTTGTAAGTTTTTACAAAATTGTGCAAATTGCTTTGGGAAAGATCACATAAGCCGTAATAGCCCTACAAAAAAACCTAACCATGCCTTTCTTGGCAGAAATAAGCAACAAAAGAAAGGACAGTTCACTCAGCGACAGATTCAGCCTGGGCAATTCACCAAAAAACTGAGGTCTAGGAAAACTGTTATAGGGTTATCCTTGCAATGAGGCTTCTGAATTATTAGATAGGTTTAAATTTGGTTTTCATCTTCATTATAAGGGACCCAGAGCCCCTAGAGAAAGTAAAAACTTAAAATTTGTTGATGATCATAGGTAAATGGTAAGGGAATAAATATCTAAAGAATTAGCATTAGGAAGATTGCTGGTCAACATTTAGAGTTTCTCCCATTGGTGTCGTTCCTAAGAAGATATAAATGAATATCGTTTGATCCATCATTTATCATATCCGGATAACTTATCAGTTAATGATTTTATTGATCAAAATTTATGTTCTGTGCAATATACAAAATGCGACGAGGCAGTTTCCATGGTTCAGAAACTTGGTAAAAACACAATGTGTGCAAAAAGTGATAATGAGAGTGCATTCCGTTTAGTAAGAGTATGGCCGGGAGACTTTGATCAACTAGGTTTTAAATTTGAAGGCCTTATTATTTTGACAAGTGCTTACCAATGGGCTGTGCAATATCTTGTGCCTTATTTGAAACATTTTCATCATTTTTACAATGGATTGTAGATAAGAAAGCTAGAAATAACAATATTCTTCATTATCTTGACGATTTTTTATTTATGGGAAAATCAGATACTGATCATTGTTTCTACAATTTAAATGTTTTTTCTTCAAATATGCCTTGAGTTGGGAGTTCCCATTGCTAATGAAAAAACAGAACGCCCCAAAACAAAAATTTCATTTCTTGGTCTAAAAATTGACACAGTTAGTATGCTAGTTAGAATACCACAAAGCAAAGTATTAGAAATAGTTAATAAAATCAAGAGCCTATTAAGTAAGAAAAAGCTACATTAAAGGAAATTCAATCTCTCAATGGGTCTTTAAATTTTGCATATAGAGCCATACGTCTCGGACGTCCATTCCTTAGGCACCTTATAAATTTGACAGCTGGCCTTACACAACCTAATCATCTTGTCAGATTAAATTCTGAAATTTCACAGGACCTCACCATGTGGCTAGAAATCTTTTCTCATTTCATTGGAATATCCGTTTTTAATGACAGATTTGGGGTTAGTAATTCTCATTTAGAGCTTTTTACTGATAGCTCGGGTAAAAAAGGCCATGGTTTTGGGATTTATTTTTGCAGGGAAATGGGCATTTGAAAAGTGCCCAGCTTTATGGATAAATGCAAGCTTATTATCAGATATAACTCTTTTAGATTTTTTTCCTATTTTGGTATCAGTATTGAGATGGGTCAATCTCTTAAGTAACAAGAAAGTCTTGTTCAGGTCAGATAATGAAGCAGTTGTTCATATAGTTAATAAACAGACTTCCAAATCAAACTCGGTAATGTTCCTGATGCGGAAATTTACTCTGGTTTGTTTACAATTTAATATAATGGTAAAAGCAGAAAATGTTAGCGGTGTAAAGAATAGTATAACTGATACCCTTTCTCGCTAGTGCGGTTTTGCAGACTAACAGGGAACCAGGCAGATCCCAAGCCAACGCCTCTATCACCATATATGGACACTCTTAGAATTAACACCAAGTGCCTTCTAAATGCAAGCTTGTCAACAAACACACACAAATTGTACAGGATAGCATTGAACTCTTTTAATAAATTTCTTTCCTTTGTAAACTTCCTAATGTCTGGCCACCACCGTTAGAACATATTGTTTTCTCTTTATCCCACCATTACGAACAGGGTTCAGCAGCAAGCACGATTTCAACCTATTTGTCTGCTTTGTCATTCAGTGAGAATATAATCTCCTATAACATCCAACAGGCAACAAATTTGTAATCACAAAATTAATTTCAGGATATAAAAATTTGAGAAATAAACAAGATTCAAAGCTGCCTATTACTATTCCCATTCTATCAAAACTACCTCATGCATTATCAAATGTATGTAAGCAAGCTTATGAAAAAATCATGTTTAAGACAGCTTTCAGTGTAGAGAATTGAGAATTTGTATTTAACCAGGATAGCCTAGATAAGACAATGATATTTCAAGATATATCGTTTGTTGGACAGTGTCTCCATGTCAACATTAGATATTCAAAAATTGATCAAAAGGGCTATAATTCTACTTTAATAATAACACAACTCACTAACTCTGAAATGTGCCCAGTTAAAGCTTTTAGGAAGTATATAAACGTTCGACCAACTTCAACTGATTATTTATTTTGTCACAGCAATGGTACCCCTTTAACTCGATATCAGTTCTGGCTTAATGCCAACAGCTACAAGTCCCATTCATTTCGGATTGGAGCAGCTACACAAGTATCATTAAATGCAGTTGATGACCAATCAATAAAAGCTATGGGCAGGTGGAAGTCCCAATCATATAAAAAGTACATTCGCATTTAATCAAATTCATTATTAAAGTAATTTTGCGTTTACTTTCATACTTATTTTGTAGATACTTAGATCATTGATTCATCCATTATTCATTGGGCCAAACAAAGGGCTTTAAAGGTATTAGACAGTCATATTGGCTTGCAAAGTAATAATGTACATATTACTTGGATGGGGCGAGGGGGTATGAAATGGGGGGAATTAAAAACAATTTTTTATTCAGAACTGGAAACAAAAGATGCACCTTCTGTTGTTATAACACATTCAGGTTCAAATGTTTACCAAACTGTGTTTTTATTTGGTCAAACTTTATTGCCAAGATTATTTTGGAAAGGGGCAAAGAATATTTAAAAAAAAACTTAAGAGAAAAGGGGTAAATAAGGAAGGTAGAAATGTATGTTTAAAAATGGGGGGAAGATTTATAAAACATACTGTAGATCACACTACACCAAATCTTTATTGGGAAGATGGAGTACACATGAACGATTTAGGAAATGATATATATTTGCATGAATTGCAAGGGGCATTGGAATGTTTTATTTCTTCAGATGTCTGGTTCTTTTAAGAGGAATGGTCGCAGAATTGTTAGATGGTGGGCTGTTTTGTAAATTTTATTAATACAAATTTATGTGGATGGATTCTGGCACGCCCAAACTATTAACAGATTATTACACATTGACTGACAGCTTCCCTGGAAGTTGAATTTCTAATTTTGGTCTCTAAGGTAGACCCAACATTTCATTAGCTTTGGCTCCTAAGGTGGGCCCGCTGTAATATTATTCTGCCTCCATGGTAGGCCTGCAAAATGCTTTATCTTGGCCTCTAGGGTAGGCCTGCAAAATGCTTTATCTTGGTCTCCAAGGGAGACCTGCAAAAATGCTTTGTCTTAGCCTCTAGGGTAGGCTTGCTAAATATAAATTTGCGCCAAGGACCTCTAAGATTAGGTCAGCTTAGGACACTTTGTCTTGGTTTCATCCCATGAAGACTGTCGTTCGTTAATGCATTGCTATTGGTTTCCCAAGAATGCCACTTAATAGTTGAAATGCTAGAGTCCAGTCCAGTTACTTGCTGCGGCCATTCCTCCACAAATTCCTTAATTTCTTATGTAAATTTTACTTATTAAAGTGTTATTTCATATTAAATGTTGCTTTTAATTTAACCATGAAATTCACGTAATTGGTTTACTTTATCAACTTGTTTGTTTACCGAGGCAGTGCTTTGTACACATAATCTAACTGTTCTACATTGAAATCAGATGAGCTGATCATGCAGTTGGAGTCCCAGTTCTGGTTCGTTTTATATTTCCAATCAAATTTTTTAATTAATTGTAATATTGTCATGAAAAGTTCTGTCGTACGACAGTTTTTTTTTTGTTTTATTTATTTAATGATTTTTTTTTTGTATTCGGGTAACTGCGTTATGACTCCCTCCTGAAGTGTTGTTTGTTTTCTTGGACAGCCCTTTTGTATCGATATTTATTTTTTATGTACCTTGATATTTTGTTCATATCTAACTTTCGCGTATCGATATTTATTTTTTATGTACCTTGATATTTTGTTCATATCTAACTTTCGTGGATGTTATGTTGTTCTTTATTGTTATTGGCATACACTTTTACTCTGTTTATACGAAATACTTTTTTTGGCCTTTTGTCGTTTACTGTTAAATGCAACTTGGCTGAGATTGTTACTTGTGAGTTAAATATATTATCTAACATGTTTTTCATTTTTGTTGTTTTAATCCCCTAAATAGAAGCTATATGTCGTTATATTATAGCATCGTCTTTGTACTTTAGTTGGTATTAAAATACTTCTGTGATTAGCTTTCTGAAGTTATTTACTATCAACCCTGCTGAAATACGGATTCAACAACCAAATACTACCAAGTAATAACTGCTTGATATTAATTTACCATTAATGTTTCAATTTTTCTAATCATGACATTCCGAATTTAGCTGAAATATTGCTTGCTGGACGTAAAATTATTAATATTACTTTTAATTTTTACAAATTTTCAACTGCTCTCATTTTGCACCTTGCACAGTTACATAAAAAATTAAAGATCGTTAAGCTGTAACAGGTTTATGACTTTTGTCACTTGATCCCCTTTGGTTTAGTTTTATTCGAAAATTTCAAGTAATTATAAAAAAAAACATTTAAAAATTTTTGTGTAATATAAAAGTAGTAATCCAAGCTAAAACAATCTTCCATTTTATTTGATCTTAAACAAAATTTTTGAATTTAGGATTTGTCAGTGACCTTTACCCCCCATTACTTGTTTTGCATCTCACCAACAAGTGATTCTATCTTAATTATTTTTCAATTTTTCACTGTAATACAATTGCAAACGCATAATATGGAATGATGTAGGAAATACTAAGACATAACGGCGGCTTTCTTCGTTTATGTAAAGCTGACGAGCCTCCTACAGAAGTTTTAAGTTCTTACTACGACCTTCGAAGATCGATCATAATAGAGTGTTTGTGTAATAATTGGAAAACAATCGAAGTATATGTTCCTTGCTATATCAACTGTTACTGGCATTGATTTTGTTCAAGACCATTTTAGCATTGCACAGACCCCGCTCTTTATCTTATAACATATACAACATATTTACCCATTTCAGTCATCACATGACAAACATAAACAATTAATTATTGGTCAACACTATATATGTTTAATAGATTGTTATATGAAGCCACAAACAATAAACAAGAAATAATTATAGAACATAATTTGTTTCAATTGCACAGGGAAGTGGGAAAATGTTCCGCTTAAATCAAAAAACAATTTCCGTAAAGCTCCAGGAGTGAAATAAATGAAATGTGGATATGTAAAAATTCAAAATACCTGATACTAGTAGACATCTTGAGGTCTGGATCTCTTTCCAAATGTAACAACATTAAAACATTTGATTTTTCTACACTCTATACGGCCATCCCTCATATGCAGCAAAAAAACCAAGGATTAAAGATGTTATAAAACGCTACTTTATCACGAAAAAACGGAAAGACACTATACAAATACATGGTAATTATTCATGACAGAACTTACTTCGTCATCAATGACTCTACATCTAATACTAAATAAACTGAAGACCAAATCTCTCACATGTTAAATTTTCTGATTGCCAACATTATCGTCATGTTTGGAGGACATGTTTTTTCAACTGACTGTTGGATTTCCCATGGACACTAATTGTGTTCCTCTCCTTGCCGACCTGTTTTTGTTACCCTATGAGGCTGAGTTCCTAGAAGCCTGCTGAAAAAGAAAGAAAAGACACTGGCCCAGACCTTAAATTTCACATTCCGCTATATTAATGATGTTTTGTCCCTCAACAAAACTAAATTTGGTGATTATTTGCATTCAATTTACCCTAGCGAGCTTGACATTAAAGACACCACCAAAACACTAAGGTCAGCCTATTACTAAGACCTTATAGTAATAGACTCAGGAAAACTAAAAACTAGACTATACGACAAATGCGATGACTTCAACTTTCTAATTGTCAACTTCCTGTTCATCGACAGCAACATTCGTGCAGCTCCAGCGTATGGTGTGTACATTTCAAAACTTCTACGTTATTCTAGATCCTGCGCTCGGTCTTCCGATTTTCTGGGCTGAATACTGCCGTTGACTGCTAAACTACTAAAATACAAGGGTTTGTTGTACCTAGGTTGATGTTATCTCTCCAGAAGCTCTATGGTCGTCACTATGACTTAATTAATCGTTATGGGAAATCAGTGTCTCAAATACGATCTGACATTTTCGCTGAGTCATAGGTAGTGTTTCTTATTCCTGGATTTGACTTTTCCCTAGACATGACAATGAGCAACTCAACGGGTGTCTAAGTATCGGCAGTAGCTGCTTACTCGTCAGGAGCATCTGAGTGCACCCATGGTATTTAAATGGTTCGGGTTACTTGCTTTCTGTTTTCTGTGTTTTTGGTTTTTGTGTTGCGTTTGTCTATATCCGGATTTGTAAATGCCCTTTGACTTTTGGCTCTTATTGTTCGGTCGGTCTTCTTTGCCAATTTTTTCTTACTATAACTCAACAAAATATTTAAATTATTTTCTCTTTATAATAAGGACAACGAGAGCTCACTTGACCAAAGATCTGATATAAAACTAGACAATTCATTAATAAAATGCCCCGTCTAATGAAGGAAAATCCCCATTTCTGTTTTAAATTCCAGTGTTCGAATAAACGGGGACAAAAGGACAATTATATATCATGCAGGACAAACGTATTGCTAGGGGAAACTTAGTATGCATCATGTATATACATGTACTAATATGTCCTGAAACTGATGCATGTAGTGCAAGTCGTACAGTATGCTTGGTGGGAATACACAAGTGTGCAGAGGAACCATATGTGCAGCTTGTTGCCAAATGAAAAAAAAGATGTTTGCGCAAAATACATAGAACAAAATTGTGAGAGAAAACTTGTTTATTAGAAGGTCATTTTTCTTTTCTCTGTACAATTTTTGGACAAGTGTTTCACTTTCGGACAAGTAACTTTTCCTTGTTACATGTCGAAAGCAGTAGGATAAAGTTCACAAGTCAACTTTTGAAGATTACCCTAGGCGAAAGTCCCCTTGTTGTGGTCCTGTTATCTCATTTATTTTAAGCTCATCAGGTTGGTATGCAAATTTTATTATGGTGTTCCGAAAGGAAAATAACTTGTCAAATTTCTATTGCAATATATGTTCACAGAAGACAAAAAAAGATCTCATAACATAAATATAATTACTAAAAGAGCGGATTTCCCTTTCTTACATAGCTGGACGTTAACATTAACTTATCAATCAATATTTCTTGAAGATTCTGAGATATTAATATGTATTTGCTACCATTTAAGCATAGAATTAAGATGGCAAACAATTACTTAGTACGACATTTATATTTATACCAGACTTCTTAAATGATGTCATTTTTAAATATAGTTCATGTTACATCCCTTAATATGTCATAAGTAAAGACGCGCGAGGGAGCTAGATGCTGAAGTATTTCCTTACGGATTTTCGAAAAAAAATTTCAACGTTTCCCAGAAATCGGGTTCATCAATTTCAATACGAGGAAATTCAATATATGTGAAATAATGTTGGACATCCATTATTTGTCGAGGTGTGCTTTTCAATGATTCCAAATACACTAAAACCAAGTACACCATGTCATTTCTGTACCGCCTTAAGCTTTCTCTTCTGGCATATTCTAATTCTGTCATACACCAATCAGATTGTGTAAAGTTATTCGATATTATGCAGACAGTTTTTTTACTTTTGACTATCGCGTTCGCAATATTTTCAGCAATAGGCATTCCAGGAACAAAATCTCTAGTATGAAGACAAAATCTAAAATTATACTTTTCCATGTTTGGCAAAAACCGCTTTGTCACAAATTCTAAATCTTCGTCTGCATATGAAATAAAGCAATCGTATTCGTAATCTACTTCGTCAGAATCTAAGTATAATTTGGCTTTTAATTTGCGCATATAATACCAAATTTGTATCCTCCATGTAAATCTATAAATGAGGAATGTCGTAAGTAGAACGGACAAAAGAACTGCAAAAAAGCACACCGCAAGTATCAGAACCAAATACGAGGTACATTCTTTTTCCAAAATATTGACGATATATTGGGGGTTGTTTAAGGCAGTTTTAGTTAAATTTACCAATTGACATCGGTATGAACTTAAATTCTTCAAATGAACTTTTGTTTTTACCATCCACTGTAAAAATTCAATGGACTGACATGTACACTGAACTGGATTCCCGCTCAAATCGACACTCAAGTTTTGATTAATTTGCGCCAGAGTTTCTAATTTCTCGGTTTCAGTTAAATTGAAATATCGGATAGAGTTAAACGAAAAATCCAGAAATGATAGATTTTTCATGTGAGCAATTTTGAAGTTAAGCCTATCAATCATATTACCCCTCAAATACATATAGCGAACAGATGTTTGAGAGCGAAACACAAGATACGGCAGGTCGGCTATCCTGTTTTCGGACAAATCAAGCTCCTCCAACTGTTTTAAACCACTAAATACATCTCCATTTTTATCAAACGGTAAAATGAATCCAAGCAAGTTGTTTTGAAGATATAGACTTTTTATGCTTGGTGCACCGGAGAAGAAAACATTTGATACGTTTGAACAGAAATTATTAGAGAGATCGAGATATGCTAATTTCTTAAGGTTAATGACAGGACCATTCCAAGAGTAAAATATATTCGATGACATATCGGCAAATTCTAGATTATTTTCACCAAAGGTTAACTTTGGAATTTCTAATTGCAATTTACAATGACTGTAGTACA
Source organism: Limnoperna fortunei (assembly GCA_944474755.1). NCBI lineage: Eukaryota > Metazoa > Mollusca > Bivalvia > Mytilida > Modiolidae > Limnoperna > Limnoperna fortunei. Next base: position 77,750,373 of record OX104116.1, read on the forward strand.
ATGTGTGCATATTCCTCGGTAGATAAATAGTCGTAAAAAAGTTCACATGTGGCGAGACATTATATTCATAATAACCTGCTTCAATTTTCGATCCTTTGCTTTTTTTTAAAAATGTGGACTGACATTGTTGTTTTTGTGGAAGTAATCCATCCTCTATTATGTCGAATCTTTCTGTAAACGGATCGTGAGATTTTTCTAGGAATGACGCATTCAACTCTTTTATGGGTAAAGTTGACAACTCGAAAAAATACTGGCCGTAAGAAAGCCAGTTGTCACCGATAGAAATTTTCTCAAGCGTTTTAGGGAGGTACAATACCGCTCCAGGTTCTACTAATTGTAATCTGTTACTGTCCGCGTAAACTTCTCGTATACTTGTTTTCTGTAAAGCTTGTATGTGGCGCGTCATTAACATCTTGTTCAAACAAAATGTTGGATTTATTTTCTGAAATTTGAATACCTGGATTGACGTAAACACCAAATCATTCGTAACATTTTCTACACCATCTAAGCCCAATTCCGTATTATAGGAAACGTCAAGGTACTGAAGCTTGGACATCTTTAGGAATGATCCTTGACTTATCTGTCGAAATTTGTTGTGTGACAAGTCGAGGCTTCTTAATTTCTCCAGCCCCAAAAAGGTACCAGATTGTGACATTCTTAGTTTATTAAACGACAGATCCAATATTTCCAGCACGAGAAGGGGTTTGAACGCTCCGTCCCCTATAATATCTATTTCATTGTCTGACAAAATCAGGATTTTTGTCCAGTTTGGAAATTTAGGGAAACCACGCAAATGCATCCCTGAGCAATTCACTTTAAAAAGTACTCGATCTTCGCGACATTCGATATCTGGCGGTGCTAAATCGTTCATGGGGTCAACATTCCCTCCCACGCCATCAGCTTGTACTGGTAATGATGATAGTATCAAAATAATTGCGGGAAACTTTTGTAAATGGAGCTTCATCCTGAATTGTCTACAATAAAAATATAATGAAGTGCAATGTTTCATAACTAGTTTCGTATCATGATAAGCTATAAATCATATGTGAACAAAATATTTAACACATGATAAGTAAAAGATAAAATAGTTTTAATTGGTACAAACATTGCCTCTAATATTTTTATCATAATTTGTGGAGTGTCACAACGTGAACGCACGAGCGCTAAATTCAATTTTTGTACATTCAATAAAATAGAAAATAAAAAAAAGTAATTCAAAACTTAAGTACTATACAAGTGACCACTAAAACGGATTATGTGAGCACCTTTTCCAGAGTCTGAATCTACACATTTCCCACGAGTGTATATAGTCCGAGAATCATCTGCCATCCAACGTTTTTATTGCGTGGGACCCATGCAAAAAAGGCGTTGGACGGCAGAGGATTCTCGGACTAGAGTGTATAGAGCAGATTGATCCCCTGAGAAAAAAATCATTGTAAACCGAAGCAAGCGTAGGTAACTAATATTTGTGGGGTCAACAGTTTATCTTATCGCAATCCCAGTCATCGATGTAATTTTACTGATGCAGAGAAATATAGTTTTAAATATCTATACTGAATGGAAACTAGAAAAATTTAAGCAGAAATAAATGACAAAGGAGTAAAAATAAACCAAATAATAATCTAGAAATATAGATTAATGTTGGTTTTATCCCCGAGATCAAAATTATCCATCGCGCCCTTGATAGCGAGATCAAGGAAATAAAACCAACTGTTACAGTAATCTGTTGATCGCTGCATTTGGTAACATTGTGACGTCGAAGGGCGACAGCATTATTGTCAGAATTTAGAACACAATAAAACAAACATAGCGTTTTTCTTGGAAGCAGATTAGCACTACGTATCACAAATTTGTTGTTGCCCTATCTATTGCATTATACACTTGTAGTGTTTCTTTATATTTACCAATATATATTTCATTTGTAAACATATCATACAGCCCACAGTACTCTCATGGAATGTGTAAATGTTGTAAGGATTGGATTTACTTAGGTATACTTTGTGTCTAATCCTATAAAACTAAAAATATATAACTAACAGCGACAATGAAACCTTTAACACCGTAGTTACACAATAAAGTGCGATGATAAAAAAACAGAACAGAACAAAAACACAAGCGGCTAGTCATAACTTACTCTTTTTTGTTATTAATCCGTTGTATGACCATTGTTGTTAATTTCCCCAAAATTGTATAATGTGTCCTGTTTAATTGTAAAAAAAACCAGCAAAATTGTGAATTACAATCGATCTCAAAACATAGACGAATCAAAACTGACGCTTTTAAAGGTCATAGGTTGAATTAAGGTCGCAGATATTTTTTAGAACATTGTTTTCATACAAACACTAATCAATATGAGTGTTTCTGTCTATTGTTTACTTGCGGTAAACAAGACTTATGTCCCATTTGCAGAGTTATCTGTTCTTTACCTACTGTGGGTAAAAAATATCTTTTTATTCACACATAGCAAAGCGTCTTGTAAAATTTATTATGATGTGCAAACTAATTCTGCAGCGTATTGTAGTTGTACTGGAACAGTCAGCCCACAGAAATTATTTAGAAAAATAAAAAACTTGATTTTTCCCTATCTTTTCAATACAGGATACCTGCTGAACTACCTGCTGAAAGACAACTCTTGAAAATGGGAAGTAACTCTGTATTACGAAAATAGGGAAGTCATTTGAAATATTATATAAAAAATAGTTTGCTATACCAATTCACACAAGACCTTTTATAATTTTAAATATCGGTTTAGTTTTTTTATTATATTGGACTTAAATATCATTCCTTGTCAAGTACGTAAGTCTTCACTTTGTCTCTAATAATTGTCATATTAGCAAATAAACTGTCGTACAACTCCTTTTGTTTTGTTTTCTTTATTTTCGTATACGGGTAACTGCATTATTACTTCCCTCTTTGTTATCTGGAACGGTACATTATGTATCAATGTTTATTTTTCTCGATGGATGTTGTTCTTTAATGTTATTGGTATACACTTATACTCTGATTTTAACGAAATACATTTGGCTTTTTAGTAGTTAACTGTTAAATGCAATTTTGGTTGAGATTTTTACTTGTGGGTTAAATTTATTAGCTATCATGTTTTTATTTTTTGTTGTTTTAATCCCTTATTGGTAAATGGAATCTAGATTTCGTTATATTATAACATCGTCTTTGTACTTTAGTTGGTATTGAAAGACTTCTGTAATTAGTTTTCTGAAGTTATACACTATCAATTCTGCTCACAGGTGGATACAACAACCCATAATACCGTGTAATAACTGTTTGTATTAATCTACCATCAACACAGAATATAACTTTTTTACTTAGATTCTGAAGTAATTACTCAACGTGTATAATGTTTCGAATGCAATACATTACCACAGCTTACAGACGGATAGCACCGTCTAATTATTATTAAATGAAATGTTCAAAGTTCAGAGTATTTTTTTGTTTTACGCCAGTTACTATACAATCTTTATTCGAAGATTTTTAGATTAATTATAAATAAGAGTTACCTCCATTAGATTTAAAAAATATTCACAATGCGTTTATCATACGGTACCTATAAAGATTAAAATCCTTGAAAAAATCCTCTGAAGTTATGCCCTTATTGTTTTGTTTCTAAAAGTTAAAAGGTTAAAAATTAAAGTGGCACGTTGTGCAACATAAAATGGCAGTAAATTTTGTTATTTTGAAGCTTTCAAAATCACCACTTGATATTACAGAATCGTTTTCCACTATTTAATTCAAACTTTTTCCAGGATTTTGAATATATCCTCTTAAATACTAATTTTTTTCGATGAAAACTTCATTTTTTCAACTTTTAAATTTTGCATATTTGTCAGAACCATTGATTGCGGAGGATGGTTCCTATCCAATAAGACACTTCTAGGTACTATCTGGGTACAACTTTGCCATCTTGTCAACAAATAATTTTACACTACATACAATGTCTCATCGAAATCTCCGAAGAATCTCTAACAATTATACATGTATGTGTATACTGTCTAACTTATACATAAAGATATAATTTTCAGGCAGTTTCCTTAACTTTGTAATTTAAAAAAAATAAATTATGTAATATTTACTAACAATTAGAGAAACAGTGCAAACGAGAGATGAAGTTTTTATATAAAACAGTCTTTTTTCATCAGTAATTAAATTGGTTTTTGTTCCACATGATTCACACAAATTAATCTGATTTTATTATTTGTAGTCTGCATTTGCCATTTTTTGTTTATTGTCAGAAATTCCTGACTTGATAATGCTAACTTTTACTGCGTGCGTATCCATGAATAGTAAACGCAACGTACATAAAGGATTAATGTTTCGATTCCTTTAACAGATTACGAAACTTTATTATCACAAAATCTATTATTGTTTTTATGTTTTTCAACATAATTTCCATAATTATAATGCAATCTTGCAGTGACAGTTTGTGGAAAAATGAATCACACCTTTTATATGGATGCAATTTTAGTCCTTATAAACGACAAGATGTTCAAAAGATAACGATGTTGATAAACCGATACCACAGACAGTATGTGTGTACTCTGCAGATGTAAGACCTCGACGATAGGTCAGAGTGCGGAAACGCTCCTACCCACGTTGGGTACTGGAGTAGGCCAACGTTACATCGGAGCAGCCCGGCCGCTGGTATGACATATGCTGCCGAGTTCTTTGACCGGGCATCCCGAAGGCCGGGCTTCGACAAAACCACCATGGTGGAGTCTTGGACTACTAACAACAAACAACCATCCGACCGAGGGTATTAATTAATCAGTGTAGGACGTAAAAAAACCAGCATCATCATCGTGTGTGCAATGAAAAATAATACTGACTGTGATTTCAAAAAATTCTAAAATAACTAACCAGAGAAAGAATTCAAATTCAGTAATAGATGTATACATTATTATTATCAATATTTCCTGTTTCTTTTGACATTAGCTATCTAACTGAAAACTCACGCAATAAACATGTCGACAGTACAAATTGTCTGTTCAATATCATGTAGTGCATCACTTTATAGTAAACGCAATAATAAAGTTACCTGCTTTCTTCAAAATAATTCTGGATGCCCAGGCGCGGATTCCAAAAAAAAAAGCCGTAAAAAGAAAGACACTAAAAATAACCACGTAGGACGAGGAGACATGTTTTTATAAAATTATTATCTTCTCCCATCATGTCTATGGTGCTGTGTTATAATTTAATTTCCGTCTCATATTTACGAATCTCCGGTCATGATAACAGGTTTGTGTTCCCAAGTTCCTTACAGTAAATGTTTCAATATTTTCATTTATAGAACTAAAGGCATTTTAGTTAAATGGGTAAGCTAATATACATAAAAATAGCAATAACAAGTAATAAATTAAAGCGTAAAATCCAAAGAATATTTATGAAGACCATGCACCTATAATTTCAACATGTTCAAAATACGGTATAAGCATCGGACAAGAAAAAATACCCGTCCGAACGCTATCTGAATTGACCCCTTAGAAAGCTGTCTCTTCAGAGTTTCAAGTGGGCTTCGCCCGTCTGGGCCCCCTACCAGGGCACAGCCCTGGACCCGCTGAGGGCCTGAAGACCTCTCGCCCATTTGGTGCGCCCCCTCTAACTGAAAATCATGTATCCGCGTCTGATGCTCATGTTTGTAACTTTTTAAAATACACATATTGCCTAATAAACAAGTTATGTATACAACTGACAGAAAAATTAAGAGATAAGATTCCTTAGCGGAAGTGTAATCCGTTTTAACAGAAAACAAATTAAGTAATCTTAAGGATATATGCGAATGACTATTTCTGTATACTACTTCTGTACAGATACCAGTATTGTCTTGATACTAAAGAGAATAACTACTTCTGTAATGATACCAGTATTGTCTTGATGCTTAGGAGAATGACTCCTTCTGTACTGATACCAGCATTGTCTTGATGCTTAGGAGAATTACTACTTCTGTACTGATACCAGTATTGTCTTGATGCTTAGGAGAATGACTCCTTCTGTAATGATACCAGTATTGTCTTGATGCTTAGGAGAATGACTCCTTCTGTACTGATACCAGCATTGTCTTGATGCTTAGGAGAATTACTACTTCTGTAATGATACCAGTATTGTCTTGATGCTAAGGAGAATGACTACTTCTGTACTGATACCAGTATTGTCTTGATGCTAAGGAGAATGACTACTTCTGTACTGATTCTAGTATTGTCTTGATGCTAAGGAGAATAACTACAAGTACTTCCGTATTGATACCAGTATTGTCTTGATGCTAAAGAGAATAAATACTTCTGTACTTATACCAGTATTGTCTTGATGCTTAGGACAATGACTACTTCTGTACAGATACCAGCATTGTCTTGATGCTTAGGACAATGACTACTTCTGTACAGATACCAGCATTGTCTTGATGCTAGGAGAATTACTACTTTTGTACAGATACCAGTATTGTCTTGATGCTTAGGACAATGGCTACTTCTGTACAGATACCAGCATTGTCTTGATGCTAAGGAGAATTACTACTTTTGTACAGATACCAGTATTGTCTTGATGCTTAGGAGAATGAATACTTCTGTACTGATATACCAGCATTGTTTTGATGGTTAGGAGAATGACTACTGCTGTACTGATACAAGCATCGTCTTGATGCTTAGGAGAATTACTACTTTTGTACAGATACCAGTATTGTCTTGGTGCTTAGGAGAATGACTACTTCTGTACTGATACCAGCATTGTCTTGATGCTTAGGAAAATTACTACTTCTGTACAGATACCAGCATTGTCTTGATGCTTAGGACAATGACTACTTCTGTACAGATACCAGCATTGTCTTGATGCTAGGAGAATTACTACTTTTGTACAGATACCAGTATTGTCTTGATGCTTAGGACAATGACTACTTCTGTACAGATACCAGCATTGTCTTGATGCTAAGGAGAATTACTACTTTTGTACAGATACCAGTATTGTCTTGATGCTTAGGAGAATGAATACTTCTGTACTGATATACCAGCATTGTTTTGATGGTTAGGAGAATGACTACTGCTGTACTGATACAAGCATCGTCTTGATGCTTAGGAGAATTACTACTTTTGTACAGATACCAGTATTGTCTTGGTGCTTAGGAGAATGACTACTTCCGTACTGATACCAGCATTGTCTTGATGCTTAGGAAAATTACTACTTCTGTACAGATACCAGTATTGTCTTGATGCTTAGGAGAATGACTACTTCTGTACTGATACCAGCATTGTTTTGATGGTTAGGAGAATGACTACTTCTGTAATGATACCAGTATTGTCTTGATGCTTAGAAGAATGACTACTTCTGTACTTATACCATTATCGTCTTGATGCAAAGGAGAATGACTACTTCTGTACAGATACCAGTTTTATCTTGATGCTAAGGATAATAACTACTTCTGTACTGATACCAGTATTGTCTTGATGCTAAGGAGAATAACTACATGTACTGCTGAATTGATACCAGTATTGTATTGACTACTTCTGTACAGATACCAGTTTTATCTTGATGCAAAGGATAATAACTACTTCTGTACTTATACCAGTATTGTCTTGATGCTACTGAGAATTACTACTTCTGTACTGATACCAGTATTGTTTTGATGCTAAGGAGAATTACTACTTCTGTACTTATACCAGTATTGTCTTGATGCTTAGGGCAATGACTACTTCTGTGCAGATACCAGCATTGTCTTGATGCTTAGGAGAATTACTACTTTTGTACAGATACCAGTATTGTCTTGGTGCTTAGGAGAATGACTACTTCTGTACTGATAGCAGCATTGTTTTGATGGTTAGGAGAATGACTACTTCTGTAATGATACCAGTATTGTCTTGATGCTTAGGAGAATGACTACTTCTGTACAGATACCAGTTTTTTTCTTGATGCTAAGGATAATAACTACTTCTGTACTGATACCAGTTTTGTCTTGATGCTAAGGAGAATAACTACATGTACTTCTGAATTGATACCAGTATTGTATTGACTACTTCTGTACAGATAAGAGTTTAATCTTGATGCAAAGGATAATAACTACTTCTGTACTTATACCAGTATTGTCTTGATGCTTAGGAGAATTACTACTTCTGTACAGATACCAGTATTGTCTTGATGCTTAGGAGAATGCCTACTTCTGTACCGATACCAGTATTGTCTTGATGCTACTGAGAATAACTACTTCTGTACTGATACCAGTATTGTTTTGATGCTAAGGAGAATGACTACTTTTGTAATGATACCAGTATTGTCTTGATGCTTAAAAGAATGACTACTTCTGTACTGATACCATTATTGTCTTGATGCTAGGGAGAATGACTACTTCTGCACTGATACCAGTACTGTCTGATGCTAAATAGAATAACTACTTCTGTACTGAAACCAGTATTGTCTTGATGCTTAGGAGAATAACTACTTCTGTAATTATACCAGTATTATTTTGCTGCTAAGGAGAATGACTACTTCTGTACTGATACCAGTATTGTCTTGATGCTTAGAAGAATAGCTACTTCTGTACTGATACCAGTATTGTCTTGCTGCTACGGAGAATGACTACTTCTGTACATATACCAGTATTTTCTTGGTGCTATGGAGAATGACTACTTCTGTAATGATACCAGTGTTGTCTTGATGCTAAGAAGAATAACTACATGTACTTCTGTATTGATGCTTAGGAAAATGACTACTGCTGTACTGATACAAGCATTGTCTTGATGCAAAGGAGAATGACTACTGCTGTACTGATACCAGTATTGTCTTGATGCTTAGGAGAATTACTACTTCTGTACAGATACCAGTATTGTCTTAATGCTTAGGAGAATGACTACTTCTGTACTGATACCAGCATTGTTTTGATGGTTAGGAGAATGACTACTTCTGTAATGATACCAGTATTGTCTTGATGCTTAGGAGAATGACTACTTCTGTACTTATACCAGTATTGTCTTGATGCAAAGGAGAATGACTACTTCTGTACAGATACCAGTTTTATCTTGATGCTAAGGATAATAACTACTTCTGTACTGATACCAGTATTGTCTTGATGCTAAGGAGAATAACTACATGTACTTCTGAATTGATACCAGTATTGTATTGACTACTTCTGTACAGATACCAATTTTATCTTGATGCAAAGGATAATAACTACTTCTGTACTTATACCAGTATTGTCTTGATGCTACTGAGAATTACTACTTCTGTACTGATACCAGTATTGTTTTGATGCTAAGGAGAATGACTACTTCCGTATTGATACCAGTATTGTCTTGATGCTAGAGAGAATAAATACTTCTGTACTTATACCAGTATTGTCTTGATGCTTAGGACAATGACTACTTCTGTACAGATACCAGCATTGTCTTGATGCTTAGGAGAATTACTACTTTTGTACAGATACCAGTATTATCTTGGTGCTTAGGAGAATGACTACTTCTGTACTGATAGCAGCATTGTTTTGATGGTTAGGAGAATGACTACTTCTGTAATGATACCAGTATTGTCTTGATACTTAGGAGAACGACTACTTCTGTACAGATAACAGTTTTTTTCTTGATGCTAAGGATAATAACTACTTCTGTACTGATACCAGTTTTGTCTTGATGCTAAGGAGAATAACTACATGTACTTCTGAATTGATACCAGTATTGTATTGACTACTTCTGTACAGATAAGAGTTTTATCTTGATGCTAAGGATAATAACTACTTCTGTACTTATACCAGTATTGTCTTGATGCTTAGGAGAATGCCTACTTCTGTACAGATACCAGCATTGTCTTGATGCTACTGAGAATTACTACTTCTGTACAGATACCAGTATTGTCTTGATGCTTAGTAGAAGGACTACTTCTGTACTAATACCAGCATTGTCTTGATGCTTAGGAGAATTACTACTTTTGTACAGATACACTGTAAAAAATAGTGTTACGATTTAACATGTTAATGCGTTAAAAGTTTTATGCAGGCGTTTATACATTAACGTTGGGATGTTAATATTGAAACTCCATGTGTTATTTTTAAACATATTAGACATGTTAAAGTGTTAATTAAAATTACTATTATCGCAAGAGTAGATCGGCGGCTACACACTTTTAAAAAATGACAATGCTTGTAACGTAGAATGTTTTCTCACCAATAATTGATTGTAATACATTGTAGTTGGGATTTAGGAACACTTATTTTCTATCTTTATAAATATACTTTAAAAGCCAGTCACATTTGGGTTCAAGTCATTTCTGTTTCTTCTGCGTATGTCCAGACAGAAATGGTCTATCTTTTGAATATTTCGACGTATATATAATTAAATCTTGTTTCATTTATCCGTTTAAAACACCAGTATTGGCTTCAATATAATACCGTATTTACATGTGTGTTAAATCCACTACGCCTGTGTTAATATTAAGATGTGTTAATTGATGTTCCTTACTAGATCATCACGTGGTCGATGTCATGTTGTCATTAAAATGTACCGCTCAGATTTTAATTGTTAGCACCATTCCTTTGTTTGAAGTCGAAAGACAGAGACAGTTGTTGTTTAATTACCAATTCTGACCACAGAACTTCTTTTCCGTAAGTAATATACTATTGTATTTACAAATTTGTTTCAATAAATTAACACATAATTTAATTGGCATCTGCATGCAAATGATTTTGTGGCACGTCTTCAAGATGGACGGGCAGAGGGTTACGCTTGTCTTCATTTTAAGTCCTTAAAATTACCAACAGTCTGTTTTGTTTTTAATGTAAATTAAGTAGCAGCCCTGTCGAACATCAACGCCGTATTAATTTGTGCATACATGCCCTGTGACTAGTCAAGTTAGTTTTGTGTATACTGTTAACATACAGTTTGTGGCTAGTATAACGAAAAATTTGGTAGGACCCGTGCATATGTATATGTAGTGTGCAAACAGTGCTTGTTCACTATCTTGTAAAATTTCCAGTCATCTCAGTAATTACAGTAGATTAGTTATATCTTTTGCCTCCTCTCATTTCAAATAAATTTTTGACCAAATTTTTCTTCCATGAAGATTTTTTTTTTTTTTTTTTGGGGGGGGGGGGGGTACACACAATGTGCAAATACAAACTTCCTTCGTCTAGACAAAATGTAGACGGAATGTAACTACATGTGCTTTGAACACAAATCGGCTTTGATGTTGTTGAAGTGTCTTTGTTACAAATAATTCTGCATAATTCAATATGTAATATAACTGTACAATGTATATTTATATTTATATTTTGTTTGTTTGTTTGAATGGTGTTTTAACGCCACTTTCAGCAAGTTTTCAGCTATTTCATGGCGTCCAGTTTTTTATTGGGTGGATGAATGTACGTTATAGTTGAACAGTCTTATAAAAATTGTTTAATAGTCATTTTTTAACACTGCTGTCTGACATATTTATTTATTGCTTTTATATTGTAAATTACAGGATATTCACAGTGTAGATCAACTCGAGGAAAAAATGTTCAGGACTGACGAGGAGGAGGCACCAAAAGTGTTAATTTTTCTGGACAGTGATCCTTATACCAAAATAAAGCCAACAACTGGATTAAGTTCTCAGATAAACTGTCAAGAAGAAATGAAAAACAATTACAAGAATCACGACTGTGTACATTCATTTATTGGTGTTGTGTTTTCTTACTCGGACATTAAGCTGCTTGCAAACTGGACTGAAACATCTAACATTTTCAATGTACATGTAGTGTTTTGTGTTTTAGAAGCATATGATCTGTTTGTTATTATGATAAATGACTATCAGTATAAAGGTATCAGATATTTTTGTCTTTGTTTAAACAAGAAATATCACAAAATAACTATCAAGAGCAGAAGATCAAAGATACTGTGGGTTGTTTTGTCCACATTTGAAAGCAACGACCTTTTAAGTCATGTTTCATGAATTCTGATAGTTTAAACCTTAGTTTTTCTTGTTTAGTTCTGGTATTTGATGGACTAGCCCTATCCCACAAATCTTCCACCTTTTTCATTATTTTTTTCCTACATTGATTAACATGTTATTTGTGTAACACTAGGTTATAACACAGTGTTAAGTTATTAACGCATTCCATTTATTAACACAGTTAATGTGTTAATTAAGTGTTATTGGCCATTTTAACGTGTAACGTGTTTTTCTATACACACATTAACATGTTATTTCGATAACACATGTGTTTAGTCTTTCACATATGCGTTATTATATTAACATTACAGAATGTTAAAAGCCTAACACTAAATGTTTACAGAAAAACACTTTAACATGTTATTTTATATACACTTTAACGTGTTAATTAAGTGTTATTGGTAAGGTGTTAATAAATGTGTTAAATGATTAACACTTGTTTTTACAGTGTACCAGTATTATCTTGGTGCTTAGGAGAATGACTACTTCTGTACTGATAGCAGCATTGTTTTGATGGTTAGGAGAATGACTACTTCTGTAATGATACCAGTATTGTCTTGATACTTAGGAGAACGACTACTTCTGTACAGATAACAGTTTTTTTCTTGATACTAAGGATAATAACTACTTCTGTACTGATACCAGTTTTGTCTTGATGCTAAGGAGAATAACTACATGTACTTCTGAATTGATACCAGTATTGTATTGACTACTTCTGTACAGATAAGAGTTTTATCTTGATGCTAAGGATAATAACTACTTCTGTACTTATACCAGTATTGTCTTGATGCTTAGAATAAGGCCTACTTCTGTACAGATACCAGCATTGTCTTGATGCTACTGAGAATTACTACTTCTGTACAGATACCAGTATTGTCTTGATGCTTAGGAGAAGGACTACTTCTGTACTGATACCAGCATTGTTTTGATGGTTAGGAGAATGACTACTTCTGTAATGATACCAGTATTGTCTTGATGCTTAGAAGAATGACTACTTCTGTACTTATACCATTATCGTCTTGATGCAAAGGAGAATGACTACTTTTGTAATGATACCAGTATTGTCTTGATGCTTAAGAGAATGACTACTTCTGTACTGATACCATTATTGTCTTGATGCTAGGGAGAATGACTACTTCTGCACTGATACCAGTACTGTCTGATGCTAAATAGAATAACTACTTCTGTACTGAAACCAGTATTGTCTTGATGCTTAGGAGAATAACTACTTCTGTAATTATACCAGTATTGTTTTGCTGCTAAGGAGAATGACTACTTCTGTACTGATACCAGTATTGTCTTGATGCTTAGGAGAATAACTACTTCTGTACTGATACCAGTATTGTCTTGCTGCTACGGAGAATGACTACTTCTGTACATATACCAGTATTTTCTTGGTGCTATGGAGAATGACTACTTCTGTAATGATACCAGTGTTGTCTTAATGCTAAGAAGAATAACTACATGTACTTCTGTATTGATGCTTAGGAAAATGACTACTGCTGTACTGATACAAGCATTGTCTTGATGCAAAGGAGAATGACTACTGCTGTACTGATACCTGTATTGTCTTGATGCTTAGGAGAATTACTACTTCTGTACAGATACCAGTATTGTCTTGATGCTTAGGAGAATGACTACTTCTGTACTGATACCAGCATTGTTTTGATGGTTAGGAGAATGACTACTTCTGTAATGATACCAGTATTGTCTTGATGCTTAGGAGAATGACTACTTCTGTACTTATACCAGTATTGTCTTGATGCAAAGGAGAATGACTACTTCTGTACAGATACCAGTTTTATCTTGATGCTAAGGATAATAACTACTTCTGTACTGATACCAGTATTGTCTTGATGCTAAGGAGAATAACTACATGTACTTCTGAATTGATGCCAGTATTGTATTGACTACTTCTGTACAGATACCAATTTTATCTTGATGCAAAGGATAATAACTACTTCTGTACTTATACCAGTATTGTCTTGATGCTACTGAGAATTACTACTTCTGCTCAAAGGAGAATAACTTTTCTGTACAGATACCAGTATTTTCTTGTTGCTATGGAGAATGACTACTTCTGTACTGATACCAGTATTGTCTTTATCCTATAGAGAATAGCAAATGGGTTGCTTTTTGCTAATTTGTCCCACTCACTATTGCCTATTGAACAATTCTTAGTATTGATTATGGTTTGTACAAATTACAACAAACACTCATTTGGGATATTAGTTATCAATTTGCTGTCTTTAAAGTTACCACTTATTTCGACATATCTTTACAGTTAACACTTCTTTGATCATTTTACCAACGCGGTATGGTGGTACATTACTAATTTTCTTCTTTACAGTTAACACTTTTTTATTTATTACCAACGCAGTGTCTTTACATTAAAACTTATTTTGGTAACACTTATTTCGGCATATTACCATCGCGGTGTATTTACAGTTCAATGTGTTCTCAAACACTTATTTTGGCATATCTTTACAATTAACACTTATTTTGGGCATTTTACCAACGCGGTGTGTTTACAGTTCAATTTAGTCTGGTAACACTTATTTTGGCATATCTTTACATTTAACACTTAACTAAGTCGGAATCTTAACAGCTACAAGTACAAATCTGGTCAATTATCGAATTGGTTTTTTAATCGTGTTTTGCATTTATGGATTATGTAAGAAATGCATAGAAATGTCCACAATAAAGCAACATTTTAATTCACTAAATGTGAATCAATTAAGCTGGATTACAGACTGCTTCCTAGATTTAATTCTCCAAAACATGTACTGAATCATATTTATGGGCATATTGTTTCAAGAGATAATTACTTCGAAATCAATTTTGCTTAATCACCCGAGCGTATATCCATCAACGTCATTCGTAATTCTCAGGTATCATTGATGATTCATATTTTTAATTACGCACGTGTAATTACCTGGCGGCGCATGATTCACCCATACAAATGTTCCTTCAAAGGTATGCTTTAACACGCAACATTGGTTTTAATGGTCAACAAGGGAAGCAACATAGTGTAAATGTCTCGTATTGACTGATGTGCTGTGCTACAGTGTACTATAATGAACATATTTCAAAAATCGGTTTTTGTTAACATTAATTAACATCTGAAAATGCCATTAAACATGGCCCATGCCAATATTATTATGGAACTGTACGAGAAAAAATAGCAATCAACTTTAGATAGGACAATTTAATTTTATCTTTAATAAAAAAAAATACAATTAGGATATCTCTTGCAAACTTTTATCTAAGATGTATCTCATAAAAAATCAACAGATGTTCATAAAGTTTAATAGGTTCTTATGTGTAAAGACAGTGGTAGATCTTCCACAAGCGATACAAATTATGTCTTTTCGCGATTGGAACGCAGGAGTTCTTGCTTTAGACGTTACAGATGAGTGAGCTCATCAGTGCTGGGTCATCTGTATCCGACATCATCCATTTACGGAAGAAATCGCTAATCTTAAAATTGGTCGTGTCGACACCTTTAAGGTCACCTTTAAATGGTCGTCTTTATACTTTTTTTTTAATTGCGTCGTACGAGGATTGTCAGTTTTCCTACCCAACGTCGGGATTTTCTCCGGGTACTACACTACATCTTCCCTTCCCAATAAGCCTTACGCCACAATAGCTGAAACTTAAACACCATTCAAACACCCCCTCCACCTCCAGAACTATTATTTTTTACAGAACCGATAACTGCCCGGTTTTCACATAAAGTTACTGAACTAAATTTTTTGAAATATTGTTTAAACTTTATTGTTGACTTTATTTTATTGATATAATAACTACTCATCATTTAAGTCTACATTGTAACACATTTGGCGACGATGAAATATGTCAGTTGAACACTATAGTTTAATTTTTGAACTGTTTTAAGTATTTCAGTAAGTAAAACGACTGTCAGCATACGACTAAAGCGCAATGTATAAAGCTCGGTGTTAAATATTTGTGTTTGTTTATGCGTATGTGTATGTCTTCAAACCCTCACGGGGTATAACTGATGCTTAAACAAATAAATATTGTCTAAGTTTTAAGAATTAAATAGAACTTTTTAGAATTTGTCATCCAACTTTTATTCTTTATCTTTAGTGTATAACCAGATCTGCCACTTAGCATGTATAAACGCAAATTCAGTCAGACCTTTGCCAGCCACATGTTTCACTTCTCCCATCGGCAATGGTGAGAATAATAATAAAACATGAAGCCTTTTTATTACATTGATGACAGGATGTCGAATATAGATCTGATTTATTGCTTTATATGTACGAATTCGGATCTAGTTTAACATACACGATTCTTGTATAACAATAAAAAACGAAAACATACTAAAAGCATTACCATATAAACCAAGCAAAATATGACAGAGTTCAAAGATAAATATGTCCGATAACTAAAAATGATAGAAACGATAATGTTATTGTCATCTTCAGGGACCGGAAGTTTTTTGCGGATCTCGGTAGAGTACTAATGGGAATATTTAATATTATCATATTGTTTCTGTAATCACGTTATGGAAAACAATATTAGAATTTTGTGTTATCACTCCGGCGTTATAGAAACCAAATGTCAAGTTTAGACAATGGAAGACATCGATAATGTAATTGTGCTTTTCTATTTCTTCAATTGTCTTGCGCGGCACCATAAAGACGGTTCTCTAACGTTAATCGTGTAGTTTCCAGAAAGGAAATTTATCCAAAGTTAGTTTATATTGCCATTACTAGATCTATTGTTGAATACGCTACATTAATTAATGCGGTATTTTGTAAGCAGCCAATCGGATTAATAAAATGATTTTCACTTCGATCATTTAAAACTATTAAAGTAATTATAAAAGTAGAAACTGAATATAAGCTGGCGCTGAAATTTGTTCTGAATAATTTTTACGGCTTTACTTGACTCTTACTTGTACTGTACAATATTCGTGTTTGCTTTAAACAATTTCAACGTCTGCCGTGCTTTTCGCTAGACTTAAAATTGGTTTTAAATATATAATTGCGACACATGATGTCACTTGAAGAGAATAATAAGGCGTCCGCCTTGAAATCAAGTTGTAATGATGGAAATGTCAGGCAGCTCTTTGCCAGCTTGTTTCATCTGCCATTTACTATGTTAATTGCAAGTTTAAATGAACAGTAAAATTTATAAATTCCGTCTGAAATTAAGTATTAGATAATTCTCTTTAACTGCAATAATTCGAAAAAAAATTAACTATCGACATTAAGCTTTGCAGCTTAGCGCTATTCGGAATACTGGTACTCCGAGTGAGGTAACACTGTTATTTCAGTGCACCAACGCAATACATATCTGACCCTATAGTATCGCCTGGTACCAACAGAAAAATAAAACCACAGTGGCGGATCCAGGGGGGTGGGGCGTAAGGGGCGTACGCCCCCCCCCCCTTTAAAAAAAAGGAAAGGAAAAAAAGAGAAAAGGGAGGGTAACAACAAGCGCCAAAGGCAAAATGTAATTTCCGCTCGTCCCCGCCATAAATTAATACATGCATTAACGGTACTATTTCGTTTATTATGATATCTCTGTTGTATACTGTACCAAATAAAGGTTACTGCACGCTATAAAAACCTTGTGTTAGATAAATTCATTTTGATGCTTAGAAATTGCGAGAATGCAGGATTTTGCACCATTTTTTCGAGAGCTTGAGGGTGCCTTAAGCGGCCCCCAAACCTACTGCCGTAAATGCGCCTCTGCGAGGCGCGGGAGGAGGACCACTTCGTGGCCCTCCTTTTCCGATATTTCTTTTTTACGCCACCCCCCTTTTGAAAATCCTGTATCCGCCCCTGAACCATACACAACATATTAGACCGGCAGGATCTTAGTTACAAACTCTAACATACACTGACTAACTCCATAAAACGAACATTCTAACTTGCACTCACTAACTCCATAAAACGACCATTCCAAACCTATATAAAACGGTAGTTTTTTTCTGCAAGTTTGACCAGATACAGTGTATTCTTGTCCATATTGACGTTTTATTGTTTGAACAGTTTTCTTGGCTGGCAGCGTTTTTGCTGTAGTATGGTGTGTGCATGTCGTGAAACAAACATTGGCGTTAGTTGCCATCATCTGATACCGAAACACGCAGAATGAGGCTCATAAAATGACAATCAAGAGAGTAGGATTACATAATATGTATCTATGTACAACAGTAACGCCTGTCAACAAACCAAGTAACAAATATAAACACAAATTGTGATCTTAAGCAGCACTTACATAACTGAAGTATTTACAGATAGTATGGAAGGGCTACTCATTTTGAACATTTCCGTTGTATCCAAAAAAACTTCATAATGCTAATAGTATAACAATGTACTGTATGACAAAACATGTTGTATAGTATAAAGGTTATTAAGAGACGTATATATATGATCATATATTATCGGTGGTTTTTTTTTACACTGAGGTATGGTAAAATAGAAGAATTAGACATGTGAACCATTTGTAGATAGTAATAATTTTCAAACCTAAAGTGAAACTGTTTTCATATTGGACTTGATGTAGTGGGTCCAAACTCAAAATGGTACATACATGTAACTCATGATAAAAAATGTTATTAAATGGGTGTAAAAATGTTGGGGCTGGGAAGCCGCATTGGCGACCTAATAGCTGCCTTGATATATGGGTCAAACTCATTAACTTATAGCAGTGAAAAGCCAGAATTCGGTAAAAGGACATTTGATAGCTTGGTAAAACATATCAACATGCAGCTGATAAAAGAAGAGTAACTAAACGTACAGAACTTCTAGTCAAAAGGTAGATTCGATTACCGAGTCAAACTTATGAATGTGCAGTACGTGTAGTCCATGGATTGACGTCAAACTGTCGTGATATGGCAGTTGCGTTCCTGATGAGAAGGATGAAATAGCCATAGGGAGATCCTATATATTAGTGCAACAACTGTCTATCTTTGTTTGTTTTCAAGTCGGTGACATTTATATGAAATTGCAGACATGAACTTCAGTATATCAGTACATATATCAATTGAAATCAAATACAAGTTGATACGTTTGAGCCAGCTATCAACCCTCTTTTACGAAACAATCGATAGAACACCTACCTACTTTACTTTTATTTCAAAGAGACAGCGATGAAGAGTGCATCTATTTCTCAAGTTAAACTAACCGAAACCTCAGGGATACATGAAACCATATGTGACTGGTAAACATTACGGAGTGTTGTTTATTTGCAACATTTTATTGTTTGTCAAATAGCTTACGCAATAAAATTCACGATAAAGAAGTTTTTGTATTGTCCTATCAATGTATTGATTATGTGAACAACTTATCAAATCACATTTCATCTGATGACTTTGTCTCTCGCTATAGTAAAGAAATTATATAAACTAAGTATTTACAAGATATGTTTATGTCTAAGGTTTTCTGTTACGTCCACGGAGAAATATAATCAGCTTCAAGTAATCTTCTTATCCAGAAATTTGTAGATATTCGGGAAATTTCGCGAGAAGAAGATTGATGATTTAATCATTAACGATTTGTTATAAGGAGGAACATCAGTAAACGAATTCAACTTGCATGATTGACAATAATTGAGGAAATTATGAAAAATGGTCTGTAAGTGATAGAGACTGTTACCTAGGAGTACAACAAAAGCCCAACAAAAAACTTTCTTGTAAAATTTCGTATGCCTCTGTTTTTAGAGTAAAACAGAAACAAAACACGCAAAAATTGCTCAACCGAATAACTGGTCTAGCTATAATACTTTCATTTATATTACAAAATTAGCAGTCAACCAACTCGCTCCAATTCTTTAAGAATGTACTTCAGTCAGCGCTTTAAATACGTTCAATACTAGAAAAATTAATGATGTACCGCATTTAAAAAAACCGAAAGGCATATAGGTGCAAATTATAGATCTGTATCACTAGCATACATGTAAGGTCTTAAGAACATACAGTGCAACGTAGAAGAATTGACCACTTTAACAGAATTAAAATACTATTTCGCAAAGACGCGAATTTAAACATTAAAACAGCCATAGAAAATTGAAAAGTCACTAACAAGTCGATGTCATTCTTCTAAACTTCGAACAGATGTTCGAAAGTTTTACACCTGTCTACTAAGCCAGTTAGTACTATTTCTTCGACCCTAACGCCAACAATGGACCGCTACTTCTTGGAATAGTTCTTAGAACTCTACTGTTCATAAACTACAATAATGAAATGCCAGAAGCTGTTATTTCTTCAGAGACTAAGTTATTTGCATATACGACAGACTTCTCTTTTAAGCAATCACGCAGAAAGTGCCCAGTTTACAAAAAAGACATACAAGGATCTGGTAGACATTTAGTCATCAAGTAATTAATTATTTGCCTCAGTCGTATTTGTTAAATTAAAATTGTTTATTTAATGTAAATTTTAATACCTATATTAATTTCGGTCCTTTCCTCACGTGTGCAATAGTCGTTCAGTAAACTTATTACCTATTAACTCACAGAATCAATAACTTTAAAAAACATCGTGCATAATTGATGCTCACAGTACTATTCTCTTTCTTCAATTATGGGCCATTAAAAATTTACCTGTATTAATTTTAATTTAATTCTGTAATACTGTCGTTTTCTTTGTTTTTATTTTTCTTTTTTTCGGCTTTGATTTGTTTTACGATAATGTCACTGATTACCAAATACTTAATTCGGTAGGAATAAGTACGGAAAGAATTCCGGCATTCGTTTTTTATAATTATGATCTTATTCTGATCATTGTTGTTGATAATTTACTTCCGACCACGAAACGCGCGTAAATTCATTTTCGCTTTCAACCTTCAGCCATGAACATGGCTTAAACCTAACCCTAACTTTTAAGACTTGCCTCATTGCATTTTCTGTTGTTTTTTCGAGACAGGTTTTCAACAGAAAGAGGTAAGTGGTCCCATTGCTAAAAAAACTTGTCTTGGTTGGCGATTACTGACGAACACAATAACCTGTTTGATGGGTGGCATAGTCAAGATTCCGGAAGATGACGGTTGGTTTTCGTTTCCATGTTGTTTTCCGAGATGAGACATTATCATACCTGTAACTGATATTGTTGTGTTTTAGTATAAATAAATAGCAGATCTACCAAACGGCCATTTTTAAAGGATAAAATTGGTCCAAGTAGACATGCTGACACCATGTAAATATTGCATCACAATTCTAGACATACATGGGTCATACATTTCTGGTGTCGATCCATGATCTGATGTATAAATCAACATACCAAATATAAGCGATGCCAGTGCAAAAATTTTGAGACAAGACAATAAAATATGTTTTTTTATTAATAGTTGTATAAATTTTTAGTTGTATACAGATATTTTGTATTCAACATAGGTGGATGAGTGTCTTTTAATTAACTTACAGAGCTCCAGATAAGATTTTCTTCATTGGGTTTTTTACCCATCATATGATTTATTTCATTGGGTATTTTTTTTATATATCACTTTTATCTTTTTCTCCAAATTAAGTTAATTGGGTTTTTCACCCATCTAAAATTTATTGAATTGGGTTTTATTTAAGCTGACAAAAATTTACTTCACTATGGTTTTATACATGTAGATAACCTTTTGTGGTTTTGCAGTAACTACAGAAACATTTGAATGTATTGTGCAGAGAGCATAGATCTTCCATTTGACCAAAACATACATCTTAAATAACGCAACAAATATATTGTACCTTTGACAATGGAAACTATCTTGAGGTCAAGATTACTTATAGACAATAGTTAAATGAGAGCACACAGGTCTATTCATAATTAATGGACAGCCAGCATTTCTAATCTATATGTGCACTCCAATAAAATTATTACAATTAGTATTGTTTGGTTGGTGGATGTCACGGAAGCCTTTTTCTTCCACTTCTATTCATCATGGGGTCATTATATCCTATTCATGGAATGAATTTCCATGGAATGCATTCACAACATGGCAGGGTTAAAAAATAGTCCCAATTTTCTCCTTTGTTTCTGCTTTTGCTTATAACTGCTATTGCTTAAGAGTTGGATATTTTGAAAGGTATGGCATTACTGTAGAACAAGAATATATTTTTTTCCAGTCAATGTCTTTACAGTGGAAGCACTTCCTAAAGTGTGTAATGTGGTACAATGTGACCACAACATTGAAAAACCATTCTTAAACTTTAAGGTAAAATTCCCGAAAAAAGTCCGTGGACACGTATACTTTTATCTCCATTTTTATGTAATTTAGCATTATATGTGTAATGCCCCATATATGAAATTTTACGTGAAAGAAAGATTTTTTTTAATACAAAATTTTGATGTCTCGCCCGTTCTGTTACTTTTGCACAAGCCATCCAAAAGGATAATGACCTCTCATGGTGCCAACAACAAAATACTAGACTGGTTCTAATTATAAATACGATTTTGGAAGTAAAGTATTTATATTTAACAGGGAACATGCATCTCTTCTTGTGAAATAAATCTCCATACCTATAGCACCGTATCCTGCATGAAATAGCCATTACATTCGGAATATCTCGGTTGTTACGTTGTGAAATAATGGGATCGTAATTACGCAACTTTGTGTATTTATTTGAATGAATTAACGCAATCACTGAACAATTGTATGCACTCATTGAGTGAATTAAGCATGTTTCTAAAAATTGATTGGGTGTTAGACCTTTGATATTGCGTTTTGCAACGCAAAGCAATAAAAATAATTGGGTTTTATGAAAATTTAATTGCGTAATAACGCAAATACGCAGCTTATGAGCTCTGTTTAACTTTATGTTGCATAACATACAGTAAACACTAGCATGTGTTGCATACAAAGGAACACATGAATAAAACATTTTCACACAGGTGTACATGTACATGTATAAGAATCTAAATGTATTTGGCTCCAGTGAGGCTTTGTCGGCCATTGTGATATTCAAACACACCATTTCAAACGCCTGCAATCTACTTTAAAAGTTAACGATGCAGCCGTCGGTAAAGTTACACTTATGTCTCACTCAGCTTCGAAGGCGAGACAAAAACTGTCATAAATATTAAAGTATCGATAACATTATATGCAAAATGTAATTTTTTATGTATTATAAAATTAACAACATTGGACAGAAGTGAAAAAAAGATCTTTCAAGTGCAAAGAGCTTTTTTAATATACTTATGGAAAAACTTTTCACATTTGGTAACAATTTCCAAAAAGTAATTTACATCAAAATTAATTCTTTCTACAGAAATAGATTTGTTTGTATACAAAATAAAATCGCACCAGTCTAGGTTACAAATTCCCATCTGCCCCTGCATTTGAGAATACCATGGGCTATCAGTTCTGAGACGGACATTTTGGTTTTCATCAAGGTATATGTGATACTTGTTTTTACAAATTTCTTGTGGAGTCAAATTCTTGAAAGAAAAGCTACATTTAATTTCTATTACACCAACACCACAACATTTACAACTAACCATCCCATCAGGGGACGCACCAATGTAAGGTACTGACTTGGACACAAACAATCCAGTTGATTTAAGCCTAGCACATTTATGTTTGTTTTTGTATCTTTCAAAGTACTGATGTCTAGCTATGGGTTCACAGAGTTTTCCATATTCCAAAGCTTCAGTATTGACTGCTTTGGACTCCTGTAATATTTTTTTCAAAATATAATTGTTCTCACCTTCACCGAATTTGTAATGCATTACAGAATGGAAGTTTGAAGCAGTAATTCTTCCTTTCCTATAAAAATACCTTTTTTCATTTTCTGATTGTCCACGGGTTAATTCCTCAATTTTTGACAATATTTCCTCAGTGTGGTATGAAAGAATCAAATCACACAATTTACTATCATCCCTAACTTGCTGACCTAACTGCGCCATGGAAAGAGGATCTGTTTCATTTTCATCACCAGTTTCATCATCAGAAGAGTTTACCAGAGTATGCAAAAATACAGCATGGTTTTTCCTGCACATGTTATACACTCGCTTTTCAATTTCATGTCTACTCATATTTAATTTCTTTGAAGGTGTGTAATGATCAGTGCTTGGTTCAATATTGGTGGTTGAGTTGCGAATTATTATTTTATTAACAACTGTTGGTTCTGTTGTTTTTCTGGCCTTATCCCATACACATGGTAAATCAGTTCCCACTACAGTATTCCTGTCTCTATGTCTGTTAGAGAAGTTTTCCAAAGAAAACAATAAAGCTGTTATATGTTTGCAGGTTCCATTGTCTCTGTTAAAAAAATAATAAATTTCAATTTATTCTAATTAGTCAAAATTTCAATTTGAAATATTACATGTAAAAGATATGGGATTACATTTGTACATCAAAAGACTAAATTATTACAATACAGTACAATTGAATGCTCCTTTTTAAGCTGTCTTAATCCAAGGTTAAAATATGTACCTGGAAAAAAATATTTTCAGAATTTTTTAAAATATCAGATTTGCAAATTTCAAAAAAAAAGTTGTTGCTAAAATATAATAAAATGTATTTTGGTCACCATATAAAAATAGATGGTTTATATACTGAATGGTAATTATATAAGGAAATAAATGAGAATCTGTTTGGCCTAATACAATTTTAACTTACACAACACATGTACATCCTCCACCTTTTATATGACCATCTCCTTTTATTATTATCCAAGTACTGTACGGTTTTTCCGACTGTCTTGTCTCTGGTACACACGAAGATTTTACATAAAAATAGTCACTTATGTCAGTCTTGTGTATATGCACATCTTGTATGTGATTTGCAATAAACAGTCTGTAGCCGTGGTCAGACTTGTAATTGGAGATACGGGCCTCATTCCATTGACAAACTTGAATCAGATATATTAAAATGTCATACGACTCAACAAACGGTAGTTGTGTTAAATCCGCGGTCCAGTCTTCAATCGTGGTTACTTCTGGTAGCACAAAAACACCATTTTCATCATGATTAATTGTTCTCCTTAACACATCCATGTCGTGGTAGTCCTGTGTTTCACTCTCAATCACTTCTAAATCCAGTTCCACGGCAAGTTCGCATAATCTGACCAGATGAGCTATTTTATAAATGATGCAGGTGACGCCTCGTTTCATTAAAAACTCTCTTAAAACTGGTACATGCATAAATTTGAATTCGGCAGCATCAAAACTTTGGATAGTAGCCATATTGTTGACGTTGACGACGCTACCGGAAGTATCCCAGTGGAATTTTTTTTTCAAGAGAGTGTACTTATCTGCCCTCCACCTAAGAGAAGTGACGTAACCCGAAAGACCCCTATTGGTACTTTCAGTTTCCACTGAAGTTGAAATGAAAAAAATTACCCCCCCCCCCAAAAAAAAAAAAAAAAAAAGAAAGTTTCTTTTAAGATCTGATCTATCAAGATATTCAGAGAATCTTTATGCATATTTTGTTCACTATCAATTTTAAAATGCAACTGAAATCGGTTCAGTGGTACAGAATATATTGTAGAAAATAAAGGAAGTCTGCTCATAGGTAATTTCACTAATCTGAACTAGTTTACAAACAAAAGAGAATAAACTATTAATAAGTCCAAGAATCCTCTGCCGTCGTCCTTGATGGTAGTGTGAGACTCGTATAATACCAGTCCGAACACATTTAAGAACAACTTGGTTATGTCACAGGCGCTTGGGTACAAATTGTGAAATCTCGGCTTTTTTCATTATTGCTGGTATATTTTTATGTAGAACCCTTATTTGCCTCATAAAATAACAATATGCGCATGTCTGACCCATTTTTTCAACGTTTTTACCATTTCTGATATTTCCCCTCTACACTAAAAAACCACAAGGCGAGAAACTCTCCGCCATTTTCTACATTACGATCACGGAAGTAAGACTGGTTATACTGGTCGTTTACATTGACTACTTCCGATATTCTCAGGGTTTAACCTGTTCTCTCTATTTCAGCGCCACTCGGAAGCCCTCTGACAAATCTCACTTCCGTGATCGTAAGTTCATAACAGACAAAGAAAATGGGAGAGTTTCTCGCCTTGTGGTTTTTTAGTGTAGAGGGGACATATCAGAAATTGTAAAAACGTTGAAAAAATGGGTCAGACATGCGCATATTGTTATTTTATGAGGCAAATAAGGGTTCTACATAAAAATATACCAGCATTAATGAAAAAAGCCGAGATTTCACAATTTGTACCCAAGCGCCTGTGGGTTATGTCTACATTCGGATTGTGTATATATGATGATGATGAATTTGAACATAACAAGAGAAGATATGGTTGAACCATATCGGGGAAACTCAATTAAAGTAAATGGAGGATTAAAACAGGAACCCATTTTGTATTGTAATATGAGTTATTAAAATACAAATACAAATACAAATATAAATAATTTTATTGGCTCAAACTCATCTACAATAAATAGTGTAATGGAAAATAATATATAACATCACATGTAATGTAACGTAAATTACCGTTACATACATTAACATTACGTACATTTTGTAACATGAATCCTGTGTTCTTTTTTACGAATAAACAAGAGACGACGAGTAGGTATGCTCTAAATTAAAACACTTGTATAATATTGCATGAAAGGTCACGTGTGCCTGTTAAACTCAAGGGAAAATAGCCATGCAATAACCAACTACAATTATCCGATAATGCACAGTAAAACTCCGCCTTAATTATGTCAAATTTTATTGATTTTCAACGCAAAAGGATAGCACGAGCTTCCAATATTAGCTTTTCATTTGATTAGTCGAATATCGGTCGCACCATAATTAACACCGCCCTCTTTATTTATAACCAATTATTAATGGGCGGGATTCATGTTACAAATCATTTATAGCACCGCCTTCCTCGTTAGACAAATACACCTTCTCGCGCTAAAGCGCTCGAAGGTGTATCTGTCTAACTCAGAAGTCCGTGCTATAAATATAACATATGTTACGTACAATAAAGGCACTGCATTTTAAATTATTTTGCCTTTAGGTGCTAAATATAAGTAATATATTAATGATGTTCTGAAGTGCTTTTCAATGTATTTTAGGGGGGCCTCGGTGGCCGAGTGGTCAAGGTAGTTCGTCTACTATTGATCACGTGGTCTGTCAACACTGAGATTGCGGGTTCAATTCTCACTGCAGGCAGGGTGTACTCGACTCCAATCTTAATTGACAAGGATTGCCAGTTTTCCTACCGCAGGTCGGGGGTTTTCTCCGGGTACTCCGGATTCCTCCCCAATAAAAACTGGACGCCATGATATAGCTGAAAAATTGCTGAAAGTGGCGTTAAACACCATCAAACAAACAAACAAACAATGTATTTTAGCAGTTATGACACATTATTTAAATGTCTTTAAGTGTTTTAGCGCTCACAAACGGTGTTACGGACCTTAATTTCTTAAACGTGACGCAATAAATTTCGCTGTTTTATTCGTTGCTGACAACAATTTAAATGAAACATAGATAAACATTTGTTATGATGATAATTGGATTCAACTTGATCTAAAACCAATAAAAGAACGTCAATAAACGTGTATTGGTCATGCTTTATAGAGAAAATAGATTGATTGTTTGATAAAGGTCATCAACAGTTTATATTGTTGAAAATAATTGTAGAAGTTAATAATCTCATCAATTGTTTTGCAAAATAAGACTCTTCTTCTAATTGTTTTTTTTTTATTTTAAATTCTGAAAATTTTATAAAGTTCTTAGCAATCGGTTTATGCACATGAATGCTAGTTTGACGTTTAAAATACATTTAATTGCAAATCTTTTGAAACAATTGTAATTACAGTAAAATTAAATCAATAAAAATTGTAACTTGTCGGTATGTTTTCTTTGATTTTCCGAGGACGCGATAACTGCCGATCTTACATTCACATTTTCCCCCACAGAACCACTTGACTATGGTCAATGTATTTTTATTGGTAAACAATATATATATGTTCTTCGAAAACTTTGCTTTTTTTATTACAGTACTCTTCTCAAAGTTGAGATATTATAATCAAGATGATTATTTCTTGCCTTTCACAATCGTCTATATTTGCATCCCTTTCAGGGGCGTAGCTGCCTATACGCGAGTACGCGGCTGAATCCACATTATTTTAAGAACAAAATTGCAATCTATCCTTGTAATCAATAAACTGTCTATTTCAGTTCTAAATAAACCACTTTAGAATTCTCCAAATTGCACCATTGTTTTCAAAAATATTCCGGGGTGCATACCCGGACCCCACTAGTTCTTTGTGAATCCACATTGTAACTAGTCTTGCTACGCCCCTGCCTTTACAGCATATGATAAAATTTTAAATAAAACAAATTGAAAAAAAACTATTAAACCAAATGGGATACACCTATAACATACAAATCGAACATCTCTGGATATGGGTTTAACGCATATCTTTTCTTGTTATATAATTAAATTCAGATGAGAGCAGATTTAATGTGCATTTATGATAATAGTACGAAATGTATATTTGTTCAACACATTTACAACACGTGATTTACAATAAATGGTTATGACACATAATCACGTGCACATAATGTAATGAATACAACACTAGCCAGCTTGATCGCGTACGAATATATGAACAGAATTATATTTTTATTCAAATGCAAAGAACAAAATTATTACATTTCGCACTACAAAACATACTGTTTTTCACCTGAAAAATAGTCAAAACAATATTACAGATAGAAAGTACTTACTTCGGTAAATGCAAACATCGAACTAATTATCGCGCAATAGCTCAGTAAACCGTACCTGAAATTAGTTATAACGCCACGTGTGATACAATGCAATGATTTGAGTTATGAAAATATTAAAACTTTCAAACTGGAAAATGACATAATACAAATAAATAACCTAGTGAAAATATTGTCGTCATCGAATCACTTGCAACACGTTGCTCCATTTATAAAAAAGTCACTTGTACTGAGGAAAGTAGAACCTGTGATTGCATGATTCACCACTACTGATAATACTTTTATTTATCATATATAGTTGTTATTATAAATGCACTTAAACAATCTTGTGTATTTGAAGTTTCAATGTTTATTTGTAATTGTTTATTTGTATGCTTTCAACCCTTAGGGGTATAATTATGCATTATTGAATAAAGTTATTATTATTATTATTATAACTCATTGAAATTTCTCTTGAACATGTTGTGAGCAGTGGATGTCATGGTTGAGGAAAATCTAAGACTGACTCGCATAAGACCCTCGTATTACAAGTGAACAATTGAATATTTAATGGCAATGAAGCATACGAACATCTTTTTATTTTGAAAGTACCGAATATTTTAGTGTGGAGGAATTCACCTCATATTTGCGGATTAAATATTAAATCTAGCATAGGTCTAGTATTACTCGGAACAAATGTGGCAAAATTGTCGCCTTTAGAAATTTATGCTGGCCGATTAACTTAATTGACAATAAAATTTTATTAATTTTATTTATGACAAGACTGTGGAGGTACCATACGGAGTTTTCAAATTTAAATGGAAAATAAGTAATGTTTCTTTATAATTATTTGACGCATTTGCTGCAAAAGTGTATTAAAGTCAAAACAATTATGCATACACACAAAATGCAAATGTTGATGTCCCGCAAATGAAAGTATGGGGCATTGAGATTTTCGGTCTTTCTGTCAGTGTCAGTCCATCATACCCCAGGTTTACGTTAATGGTTTTTATGAATATGTACCTTGATGCACAGTTACAACATGATGAAACATTTTGTAGGACAGTGCCATATATTTTACGTTTGAGTTAACTTAGAAAAAAAGGGGGGGGGTAACTGATATGCGTCGACTGTACAATCCATCTGTCTATCCGTGATTGGAATTAAAATTAGATACATACATTTATTTATTTCAAATCCGCTGTGGAGACTCGGTGGCCTAAACGGGGGCATGGTGTGATCAACAACAAACTCAAGTGAAGTAACGGCCGATTGCCGGTTGTCCTGCCGAAGGATGGGTACTTTTACAGGGTACTCCGGACTCTTGCCACAATAAAATGAAAACTCCATTCAAACAAAACAAAATCCATTGAATTTGTAGGGGAATTAATTAAATCGTGATAAACATACCATACAGCGATCATGTTTCTAGTTTTTTCATTTATTCGTGACCAGACTAGATCTTTTATATAAGGGAACTGGAAAGGGGGGGGGTCCATTTAACAGGTCAAATATTATTTATTTTTCCCAAAACATGTGATGATGTAACAGTAAATTAAAATAATGATAACAGGGTGAAAGAAAAAACAGAAAACAGTGAGTTTAAATCGAAAAAGATAAAAGCAGAATAATCAATCTGATCGAAGGTGATATAGCGCATACATTAATCAGTGTTTCCATAGTAACTAGTATGTGAACTTGTGTATATTCCTCCCTTCATAGGAGGACTCAATTACATTACAAGCGATGAATTAACAGATAACAGAGAAAAAATCTGTACAACAGTTAATAGTGTCCTGACTATTGACAGCAAACAGGGTTTTTATTTTCATTTTAAAGTTAACAACAAATTATGCCATTTTTAAGATCATATAATAGCCAATGGTTGAATCCAGTTAACAGTTGCTTTATTTAAAAAAAAACAGAAGTAACAAAATTCCCAAACACGTTAACAAAAGATCTTGTGCCCCCCCCCCTTTATATAGGTGTGATGAAACATCGGGTTTAATTTACAGTTCGAGTTTGAATTCGTTTGTGTTAGAGTTAGAGTTAAACTTCGAGTTAAAAGTAATATTTATCGTTATATTTATACTGATTAACAGACACCCTTATTAAGTATCGTTAAGGGGGATTTTAAGGGATCGTCTGTATACATATAAAAATTGTTTAAAGACGCTGCTATGTTGATTTTTTTTACAACTTATGTATACATGTATCATAATATCCCTAGAAGATGGGCAACACTTCCTTTTGGATTGTCAAATCAATAAACAAATACGAGAAACTCTGTCTTATAGTGATTGCAGGAATTCTGTTTCAGGTCAAGGTCATAGTCGACAAAAAACGTTAGAAATTTTTACAAACAAAAGGTTTCCCGACAATAACTAAGTTTGTATTTGATTTTAATGAAATTTTGGGATATAGTTTCATATAAGGGGGATCACATGCCTACCGATTTTGGGGTAATTCCTTCATAGCTGCCAAAAAAGACGTTTTCGGACAAAAACTTGAAAAATATGATTTCAATGAAACTTTAGGATATTTTACAATTAATGACTTTGATATAGGTCGCTATCAGGATTTATCAGCCAGAACAAATGTAAGCAGCTCGGTGAATATACATTTTTGAGGGCTGAGAAATCCTGATAGCATTAATACTGCATTTTAATATTGAATTTGCTGATGGTAATTCCAGTTTCAAAAAGTAAAAAGAGGGTAAAAAGTCAATTATTTTATTCTCACATTTTTAACAGTAAATTTTATAATTGAAATTTTTAGTTATGTTGGAACAGTTATGAAAAACAAGCTTAAACCGGCAAATACCAGGTCAATATTGAATTCTGCTGCACAGTAGTCAAGCGGAATCCAATATTGACCTGGTTTTGACCAGTTTAATCCTGTTTTTGTTATTTTAGGACTGTTGCGATTTTGACCCGAACGTTGTTTTAAGACCATTAAAAAACGCGCAAACTTCTATTCATGTAATATTATATATCAGGTGGGTAAGATGCCTATTGAAGCTGGAAGAATTCAATCAATGGTCAAGGTCACCAGTTGAAAAAAAAGCGTTAGAAATTTGTAAAAAAAAAGTTTTAAAAATTAAGCGGTATAAGTGATCGCTAAAAAACCTTTTTCGAGTTGATTTGGTGATCATGTCATTTAGTACTGTTTATGAAAAATTCTACAAAATTAGTTAAAAGTCGGACCAATATTGGCAGTGTCATTGGAAATAAGGGGTAGGCTCTCCTTCAAAATCCATCTGGCGTAGCGTGAAAAAGTTTTGTGTAGACCGGTTGATAGCCTAAGGAAAAGTGAACTATGGGAGAAATAGTGGTCAAAGTCGACAATTATTAGCATAAATAGATGTGAATGGCCCTTGAAAGCAGAATGGAACAGTGAAGACCTCGAACAAAGAAAGTGTTTCTGATTTCAAAGCATAAATATCGGGTACATGTATATGACTATCTTGTTTATGATCTGACTGACCAAGTTAAAGTAAACTTTGGCCAGAGTTTCTGGCTCAAAAGTATAGATGAAGGTTACCTGTAGGAGCCAATTAAAAGAAAAGGAAAGTAACCTAAAAGTAATATAAAAATTGGTCTATTCTAGCATAATGTAATAATTGATGGGTGCAAGGCCACACTGAATTCAATTGGCATATTGCGAAACAGGCTTAGTGTTACTGGTTGTCATAAGGTATAACAGTAGTAAATGTACAAGTAACAGGTTACCAGATTGTGTACCCTACATTAAGTACAGTACTGAATACCATTTGGTCAATACAGTACTGAATACCACATTGTGTTCTGATTTGGTCAATAGTGGTCAGATGTGTACAATTTTTTAGCTGTAAGCTCCTGCATAAATTTAAGTTTTAAAATGGTAAAATTTTTCTCAGATCTTGCAAGATAAAATTTTGGTAATTTTTTTAACACTGTAGTATTTTTACATTCACTGCATTAGAAATTGAATGTAAAAGTGTGAGCGTCTCAAAATGTTGTAACAAGCGAAAAAAGGAAATGGTCATGGATATATATATATATATATATATATATATATATATATATATATATATATATATATGACATATATTTTTTAAATGGTAAATGAAAGTTTATTAATTTCCTAGTCCAGGTAAATGCTGATAAATGTTAGAAAGGTATGCAAATCACAGAAATGTTAGTGTTTTCGACTAGAGCCAAAACATTTACTACTGTTCTACCATAAATGAAGTACCTCTGATACAAGTGGGTTGGGAAAATGCTGACATTAAGGAGTGGATACGCTAATGTTTTGACTGCGTTGTGGCTTGACGCGGGTGAACAGCTGTCATGTCAATCCTGAGTGTAAAAATTAAAAGGATTGCATGTAGCCAAACAACAGTTTATATAGGTTTAATTGTATGATGAACATGCATTTTTTTTTTAAATGAATTGTAGCTAGGTCGATGATTTTGAACTCTTATACAGGTATATTGGTCATTATATTTTATATTCATATCTTTATAGTGCCATAATATTTAACGTTCTGCTTTATATTTATACATAATTGTGGACTAAATTTAAATGTTTTTTTATAGATATGTTTCCATGTTATATATAATTTCAGTGTCGTTAGATTTTTTACACTACAATGTTTTAAGAAGTTATGCACTTCAATGAATTGATTTTTATTCTTGAGAGTTGTTTGAAATCTGCTCACCATTCTTTATATGGTCCAACTTATATACCTTATGATTTCTTCTGTCTAGTTCAAACTTGTCATATCTGATTTGTGTGGCATAAAGTCATATATTTGAATGTGGACCTAGAAGGCCCAGGTACTTGTAGCAGACGGGAACAATAGTAGCCATTAGAACAGGTATTAATGATGGTAAATTTTTAATTTCTACTTTCCATTCTTGTTCTGGGAATTTATCAATTAAAAGCTTTTTCTAATGTAAAGTATTAATTTATCTTTTACGAGGTTTGCTTCAGAGTTTTATTATTCCATTTGTTACTTTAAACTGAACTTTTAAATACTTCGTATACCTGTACTTGTAATGATACCTTGCCATAGTGAGTACTATTTCCAGCGTGGGTATAATATTAAAATGAATTTATGTTCTTATTCGTTCCTCAAACGCACATAAAGTATTTTTATCAATAATAACACAACACGTGTATAATATTGGAACAGCTCGCCAGTTACGCAGCTAACGATTTTATTAATACAGTAAAAAATAAACATATAAACAGGTCCACAAAATAACACTGCTCTGGCCGCTGCAATCATCTATATTTCTACAACGACAAAAACGTCATATTAATACCATATAACAATGAAAACAAGTTATATAAGTCTAAATTTATATCTATATGTAAAAACTAATAGGATGGGGGGGGGGGGAGCGGTCTAGCTGCACTGAAAACCGAGCGTCGAATGGCATACGAAAAGAATTTCGTAAATCAAGAAATATCTTCCCGCTAAATAAGGCTCGTGCTACCTACACATGCAACTTTGAACCTTATTATCATAATAATAAGAATACAGGTCTACTAGTAATAAGCATATATATATACAGGTATGGTCAACACACGTGACCGTACATGGAGAATAAACACAAACGTGTTTTAGCTAAATTTAGATAAATACACTCATGGGTTGCGTTATATTGTGTGTTCAATATATATATAGGCAAATTTTGTAAATGTTTATATTTTGTAAATGACTAAGAACATCAACAATCGCCCGCGCCTCAGCTCAGCCGATCCTGGGGTCACAATAGCCCGTGGCTCCTGTCTGTGCCATTTCTTACAGGTCAGCAAAGCGGATCCCAGGTTCCCAACCTGGGTCACAATCGCCCTTGGCTACTCCTTTGCCCCTGCCCCGGACACTGCACATGGGCCCTTCTGAGCCGCCCTTTTACAGGTTTATCGTCTGAACCTTTTTGTAGTTCATTTGTTTTTGAATTGCTTTGTTTGACGTGTTTGCATTATTTACTTGCTTGCTTCATTTGTTATTTCTATCGATTCTTGAACGTACAGTTAAACTAATATTTAAAAGCCGTTTGAGCTTTCTTGGATATACAAACACGTAAAACCTTTGTACCACATACATGGGTTTGCTATATGTGTTGTTAAATACGCATTAATCACGAACTATCCTACAGTTACAATTATTTTCACATAAGAAACAAAGGCTTTATCAATGTCTTACATTGGAATTGTTTTTTACACTATTTTTGTTGCAAGTTTATGCAAAATGTCAGTATGAGTGTCTTAATTTTTAGTAGCTAAAAATATACCTAAACAAGAAAGGGGAACCGTGAAAACATTTGTTATGTGTTATTAGACCGTTTTATAAATGCATAAACATGGTTTAATACAGTTTTATTTTGATCGATAGTTAACTCTGGCTTTCCAAAAACTAGTAAGTTAAGTTTGTTTGATGGTGTTTAACGCCACTTTCAGCAATTTTTCAGCTATATCATGGCGTCCAGTTTTTATTGGGGGAGGAAGCCGGAGTACCCGGAGAAAACCCCCGACCTGCAGTCGGAAAACTAGCAATCCTTGTCAATTAAGATTGGAGTCGAGTACACCCTGCCTGCAGTGAGAATCGAACCCGCCATCGCAGTGTAGACATACCACGTGATCAAAAGGAGACGAACTACCTTGACCACTTGGCCACCGAGGCCCCGTCTAGTAAGTTAAGGTCCATTGCGATATTATTAGGTAACCAAGTGATATCATTGATAAGTAATTCCCTAAAGTCTCTATACAGTGGACATTAAAAAAAGTAGTGTTGTGCATTTTCAGTTGCAGAGGCACAACGACAGGAGGAGTCTGTGGTAATATTAGCTTGGCCATAGGTCATTATTTAAGAATGACGCAGAGCATCTTAATTGGGTTAAAATTATATTAAGTTTTCATGGTCCATATGATAAATATTCCGGGATATTTTTGTTATTAATTGTTTGTTTTTTCATTTCCATTTTGAATCGGGCGAGAGACTTAATTTGAATGTCGAATTGATGGGTCAAGATTGTTCCAATTTTTTATTGTGACAGGTATAAATGAGTCCCTGGTTAGAGACAATCTGCAGAAAGTAAGAATAATATCTTCGCCATGCATTTCTTAAAAGATATGTTGTCATACTTTGTGTATTTAGGGGTATAAGATTGCAAAGATAATCCGGGCCAATTTCCTGATATATTAATTCTTTTTTTAGTAAATATTGGCAGTCCAGTTACTATTCTTGCACATTCCATCTTGTTCCAGTCTATTAGCATTGCTAATACCACAATTATCCCACATTTCAGTTGCATATTCAAAAATATGTAATAAAAACTAAATATAATTTTTCTGCTTAACTGATATTTTAATTTACGTAAAACATTTAAATGTTTTGTTACACTAACTATTATAGTTTCTGTATGCTTCTGCCATTTTCGATCATCGCTTAAAGTGACACCGAGATGCTTATGCATGTTTTTGATAGGAATATTGTTTCCATTTAACTGAAAGTTGAGATTTGATATTACCTGATAGAGGTAAGTGTATCAGATATATCGTTGATATACACAATAAAGAGCAAAGGGCCAAATACATGACCCTAAATATTACAGCAAGAAGAGGATGATTGGTTTATTATCACTTTTTGATTTCTTTCAGAGAGATATAGCTATTAAACCAGTTCAAAAAAGCACCACGAATACCATAAGCTCTAAGTTTATACAGTAAACCTCTATGCCAGACTTTATCAAATGCTTAAGACAAATCACAGAAAACAAAGCAATTTATTTCTAGTGAGTTCACGATACAATTGTACATTTCTATTAGTTGATGAATTGTGGAATATTTTGGAAGGAAATCTGATTGATATCTACGAAAGCCCAGAAGGTTCATTCGATATCCGAAATTCGAGATTCGAAACTCGAAATTCGAATCAGATTGCGTGTGACATAATCGTTTACCAATCAGAATAGTTCTTATATAAACGTAGCCACGTGCTATTATTTTTATTTGGTGTTTTAACCGTCCACATATTTGTCAAAGAATGACTGTGCTCAACATGGTTTTGTAAAAATAAATAAAATTTATAAGGTTTATTTTTTATTTTATCAAATTAATTCAGTTCACAATTACATCTTGATTTTATAAACCAAGAAACAAGAATGTACCTGTAGAACGGAATTCAACAAAACTTGGTGTGTAGGAAGTACATCATATATAGTTGTGCATGTTACCAGGGAATTTTGGTCTTCAAATTTTCGTGGGAGTTAGGGGGCCCTTTGAACTTAAAATTTGCTGAAAATACTCATTTATCATCTTGTCGGAGCTACTCCTTTGAAACTACTGTATGGAGTTTTACAAACTTGGTATATAGTAGGTACAACAAATTTTAGTTGTGCATATTACCAAGGCATTTTTGTCCTAAAATTTTGTGTGGGGCTGTCAGGGTGGATCCAGAGGGGGCCCTGCCCTTTGATGGAAAAATTTGTTTGGATATATAGGAAATCATTGAAGCATGACCAAAGTGGGCCTCCCTTGGCCAGTCAGTGCCCCCCCCCCCCTAACTCCTTTTTCAAAATTTCTGGATCCGCCACTGGCTTATTTTGGTCCTTTGAACTTAGAAATGTGCTGAAAATACCCATTAATTATCTTGTCAGCACAAATCATCTGAAACTACTCAGTACTATACAAATTTTATGAAACTTGGTATGCAACTAGTACACCATAAATGTTGTTGTGCATATTATCAGGAATTGTTGATTCCTAAATTTATATGGTAGTTATGACTCTTTGAAATTTTCAGTAATCCTCTTTAATCATGGTTTTTGCTTTAACTCACCTAAAACTAAACCAAATTCATGTATTTGTGATATAACCAGGGAATTCTGATTAGTAGAGATTATGTTACAAGCAATCTGTTTGGCTAAAACTATATTGAATTTCGAATTCTCGAATATAAAAACTATACTGATTGGTAGACGAATCTCGAATCTCGAATTTCGAATTTCGATTCTCGAATCTCGAATGAACCTTCTGGGCTTTCGTAGGTATCTGCATATTAAGTTATTAGCGTGGAGATGATTGTAAACATGTTTGAAAATAATTCTTTCCATTACTTTTCATACGCCGCTGATCCATGAAATTGGTCTATAGTTTGAAGGTAGTGATTGGTCCCTCTTTTTGAATATAGCTTAAACATTTCCTAAGTTTCAAACTACATGGAAATTTGCACTGTTCTGAGGACTTCTTGAAAACTCTTTTATGGGAAATAGCAATTCTTTCTGGGCAAATTTTTAACATTCGATGGCTAATGATATCTGGACCAGATGCTTTGTTTGGCTTAATAGTCTTGTTAATATCAGTGATCTCACTAAGTTCTATATGAATACCTGATAAATAGTTATTTGATTAGTCCGAGAATCCTCTGCCGTCCAACGCTTTTTTTTTTGCGTGGGACGTCAGAGAGCTCTCCATAAGCAAAACAGCGGATTTTGCGACACAGGTCTGGGTCGGCAAATTTCATCGTGTCCAGATGTTAACAAACATTTTCGTCCAGTTAAACTATATATAATTCGCTTCTTTAGATATTTTTCTCTATGAATATAATCATCATACCTTCAATCAAAATGATTTAAGACCATTTCTAAGCTCATTTCCATCGATACCCTTACATTCCGACATTTCACTTTCATTTTGAACAAAAAGTCACGTGACAACAATGTGACTTAAATCCAGTGCTTAAATTAGCTTGATTGAAGGTATCATAGAGAAGCGATACACTAAAATGTACTTTTTCAGATGTTCCGCGAATTGTAAGCGATCGTGACGCGCCTATTAAGTTGCTTTATAGGGCCACGGTCTTTCTTTATTCGACAATAAAATAGACCTATGGCTATCCTGCATGTCCCAAGGTCACTATCTATCAGATACCGTTGCCATGTGCATTCCAGGCGCAGCTGATAATCAAACGTTGGAGTGCGTGCGTGTGTATAACACGCCTATTTCAGATTAGTTAGGCCGTTAACTTATTTTGTTTTATGTTGTTTAGAGCTTTAATTTGTGTTTTAAACAAAGAATTCAAATGAAATCAATTTTTAAATGAGTGGAATTATAATGTTATTTTACGAAGTCCATCGGTGTACGAAGCCCGAAGTTTCGAATCCTAGTCATTTCAGTACTACATGTTGGAGTTGGTCACTTCGATACGCAGATCAAATACGTATTATTTGTCAGTTTTCTTGTTTAAATGTTGTGCATTTCGGAAATATAGTTGAACTATAAAATGTTATGCATAACAGAGGGAAATGATGAGGTTCTTCTTGAATAGAATTGGGAACAATGGTCGCCCTGGGCAGCCTCTTGTCTAGAACGGACGTTATTACTACAATGTCTGCTAGGACGCTCGTTCATTTTGTGGTTTGAAGTTGGATTGGGTTGTCCATATATATTTGGTCATGAAACCGAAAATCAACAAAATGTTGTATCTTTCAGAAAATTTACTGTACTTAAACAAACCATCGGGTATTATTGACGAGCTTAAGAAAAACATACAACTCAGAGATTTCGTTGATAATAGATAAACATGCACCGTTACAGACTAAGACTATTATACTTTCTCCGAATACGGAATGGTCTAGGGAAGAACTTCGAACCGTAAAACAAGAGAGCAGAAAGGCCGAACAGAAAATGCAAGCCTCGGTTACTTTACTGTTGATACGCAAATCTACCCTGAAAAATGTAATGAAGTTAGTAAGCTACTTTCCAGACCAAGAAACAATTTTTTAACAACAAGATATAGCAGAATCGGAAATGACTCAAAGCAATTGTAATGGGAAGAACAAAAGAAACTGTCCTGCCTTCGATCGAAGACCGCCATCTGCTAGAAATTTTAATTTTACCATTAATGTCATATCGCTATTGTAAGATTATAACAAAAACAGAAAAAATGATCAAATAATAAATATTCTAAATTCATCACGTTGTTTCAAACGATTCAGATATCTATAATCCAGACAAACAATTCGATGGAACACAATCTTTTCATCAGTATCAAATAACGAAATCAGGAAGATTTTAGCAAAGTCTCCTGTGAAGTCTTGTAAACTAGATCCCATTCCAACTCACGTGCTAAAGCCTTGAATTGATAAATAGAATTCAACTCTCCTAGCAAGATAAAAACCACTTAGGTTGATTTCGAAAAACTGAATGCTGTCTTAAGTCGCTGCACTTTCGGTTCCTACCTAATAATCGTAATAATAGTACAATACTCATACTATTTAAAGGTATGCCAGATACTATCAATTCGCCTTCAGTAACGAGTTTGAAAATGACTTTTTTCAAGGGAGGTAATTTAACAACAATATTTTTAGTCCCTTTTTGACCCGTCATTTCTCAATAGACATGAAATGAAATCAGAGAACCTTAATTTTTTTTCTTTCGCTAAAATGTTGATCAAAATGATATCAAAAATTCATTCAGAAAATTTCTTTGTAATTGTGTAAACTAAATATTTTAGTGTTTTTTATTCTCTGTAAATTCTAAGAGTTTTTTTTTTAACTTGAAACCCCTTGAATATGGCATATATAAAAAATTTAATGGCAAATTAATTTCAATGTAATTGTCCTGAACCTCTTTCAAGAAAACTTATTAAAAAAATTAATCTTGGAAAAGCTTAAGTATGAAACAAACTCTGTATTAATGATATGAGCATATTTAACTCATTGCCACACGTACAGGTCAAAATTTAGTCGATTAAAAGTCCCTCGGAGGATAGCTGTAATGGTCCGAGACAGAATTTTGGATTATTCAATGAAAGCAAGTCATCTAAATCGAGGAACTTGAAATTGAAGAATTGTTAACCTTTGTCTTTATTTGAAGAAGCCTTTGTATAATTGTATAAAATCCGTGCGGGCAGGGTCTACTCGACTTCAATCTCAATTGACAAAGATTGCCGGTTTTCCTACCGCATGTCGGGGTTTTCTCAATGTACACCGGTTTCCTCCCACAATAAAACCTGGCCTCCAGGATATACCTGAAAAATTACTAAAAGTGGCGTTAAACACCATTCAAACAAAAAAATGTAATCCGCCTAATACAATATAATAATAAGTCACAAAGAAGAGGATACCCAGTAAACTGCTAAAATTTGTTTTTGAAAAAAAACACTTTCACCAAACATAACATATATTTGCATCCATCAGGAAGCCAAACATTACGATGATTTCAGTGACTGAGAACCTTTTGTAAAAATAAGAGTGGTCTTTAAAACGTGATTTGCCTAATATAACACAAGATATTTGTATTTAATTTGCCATTTTGAGTGAAGCAAAGTTGAAAAAATGACAAATGCCTGAGGAGACAAGACAAGTTATTGCAACTAAAACACCAAAGACGCTGGCCCCATCCCAGCCGCAACCCACATCTTTTCCTCAGCGTGACGTCACTTTTACCACCATGACGTTCCCATTTTTTCTTCAACATTTGCCAGCGTTGACCCTTGTTACCAAACTGTTGGCACACTAACGTGAACATTACATAAGTGTCCCGTATATATATCAAATTGTTTAACATCTTGGATACAGAAATATTTATAGCTCACACTAACGACCTATTCAATCTAACTTAATATGAGTACCGCGTGCTTACCGGATACATGCCGTATTAAAGGATCTTTATCAAAAACAAAATGTCCTATATTTTTGTGTATAACTTATCTACATGAATTCAATAATTAACATTATTTGCATCCATCAGGAAGTCAAGCATTATGATGATTTCAGGAACGGAGAACTTTTTATAAGAATCAGAGTGGTCTTTAAAACATGATTTTTCCCTACATAATACAAGATATTTGTATTTTTTTTTTTGCCATTTTTAGTGAAGCAAAGTCGAATAACAAGTCCAAGGTGACGATATACTCCAGTGACAAAACGACTGAACACATATTTTGTCAGAAACAGTCACACCATGAGTAACTACGGCGCCACTTATAGTAGCAGCACTATTTTGTGGTAATAATTCTGTGCAAATCGTTGCTTCTGCTTCGTGTTCTGCCAATGGCAGACTAATTTGAAATGACAAGACAGGATATTACGAAGAACTAAGCAGTTAACATATAAATATAATATAGTAAGAATTTGACATAGTAGCAATTTTATTGCAATAGAATTACATTTCCGGAACAATTTAATAGTTCGTTCTTCTTATGCATATTAATAGATTTCCAGAAATTTATCATGTTTCAGACTCATTTATCAGCATTAACAACTTTGCCTCACACCATTGTGTCTATGTTATGTATTCTTACGGTATATATTTTCGTAATTTTTTATAAAGAGTTAAGTTTTTACCAACTGTAATTGCAAATAAACGAAATAAAACATTTGATGGACTGATTTTGTTGTTCAGAAGCAGTATTTATCCATATGCAGAATTAAAAGTTACTGCAGGCATGGAAATACCGGCCCATTTTCTTTACACGTATCGTTGTTCTTTCGTAAATACTGTCGACGAAAGAAAACCTATTACATTCATCGGGTTTAATAAATATCTTAGCACTTGCCTATCTGTCACTTGCCGAAAATGCAATCAAATCTTAAGAGACGATGTGACAAAATAAGACAATCTAAATGGTCATGGGCAAGCAATTATATAGAGAAGTAACTGTTAAAGTACTTATACTCCACACAAGTTGGCTGTAATATACAAGATTACGTTAAATACCAGTCATTATTGATTTTCCATGATGAATAGTTAAATATATTTCTTTAACACAATCTAAGAGCCAAATTTTATGTGTTGTTTTATAGAATGGTAGTGTTTTGACGCGATTGCAAAATATTAATTGACAGTTTTCAAAACAATCAACAGATTCCAACAGTGGTTGGGGAAATCAAAATTCAATATAGCAACTAAAAAAACGGAAGTAACCACTGACACGAAACATTTTTATTTTGATGTGTTTATCGTATTAGTTTTATTATATAACTGTCTGAAATTGTCGATTACATTATCTATAAATCTAACTAGATTTTGTCTCTTAGGTATTCTCGTTAACCAATACAAACTTAGCAGAAATTTGCAAATCTTTTACTTTACGAAATCAAACAGATTAACTGTCTGCACGTGTCAGCAACAGAAGGAAAAGGTGTTTGTTAAAATAAATAAACGACACCTTGATGCTTTTGTAAAGTTTTTGTTCTATTTTGTTTTAATATGCAATGACCTTCATTTTTACGACATGTAAATCATCCATGTTTCTGTATATAAAACAGAAACAGCATGGAAATGCGTTTCACCCAACCAAATCTATGTTATTGTTTAAAAAAAACCACGCATGTGCGAGACAATATATAACATATTATTAAGATAACATTTTGCGTTACCTTTCGTATATATTGTGGATGTAAGAAATTGATGCACTTTGATCGATAGTAACTGTGCCCATTCCCATTGATAGATATTATAAATAACGATGTGCTCAGATACTATGTTTTACTTGTGCTTCATACTCCAATTATCCAATTATAAGCCACAGTCAAATAATAAGGGTTGAGATATACTGTTCTGATAAATTTTGATGGCTACAATGACGGTAGGATCATATGACATACTCTGCGTTTTCTGCTTGGTGGCGAATGGCAAAATGAAAGGCCCAGTTAGTTCGTATTTACTTAACATTATCAAAACATTTTAGTTACAACCACTGGATCGATGCCTCTACTGGGGATATATCTTTGTGGATTTTGGTTTGGTGATAAAAGCTCTTTAAATAGGTTTGGTTGATGCGCCACTGATTAGTTTCTACTTAAGAAACGCACGTCTGGCGTATTAAATGTTTATGAACTTGGTATCTTTAGTGTTAAGTAACTTACAGCCACTGGGTTGATGTTTTTGATGATGGACTATTAGTCATATACCAAATCCAGTAATCATACTTTGATTCATTGATACCTAGTGTACTGTAATGACATTTTGAAAATGTTTTAAATTCTACAGGTTTTCTACTATTGAAGATGGCAAGTTTGGTTTAACCTTTTAGACTTTTGGTGAGGATAGCTCTTTAACATCTTATAATTTGGCCTTCCAATTTGTTTGTTTAAGCGCGCTGATGTGTTATGATTAGACAGAACGCACGCCCGGCTTTTAAAATTTATTCGTGCATATAATATAAAATTCCCATTCAAGAAAATGGCGAATAGTTTCTTTTGCCTTAAAAAAAAATACCTAGTAAAGTGCGCTGTACTTTCTTAATTAAATATGTCTTTTCTCTTTCCTTTTGGATACATGCACGGAAAGATCGTTTCTAAATTCACACGCATGAATGCATTCGATTGAATTATCACGCGATTAAATAAAAACCGTTTTTCTTGTATACTGTTCATTCTGTCAATAATACTAGAATTTAAGATTGAAAAAAATACAATCATAAATTCAAACAGTAAATTTTGCCAGTGTACGTCCACATGCAGGAAAACTGTTAAAGGGGCATCAATAGAATAAGCCGTTTTCTAAAATAATGCCAATAGTCA
The DNA here is from genome assembly GCA_944474755.1 of Limnoperna fortunei. Taxonomy (NCBI): domain Eukaryota; kingdom Metazoa; phylum Mollusca; class Bivalvia; order Mytilida; family Modiolidae; genus Limnoperna; species Limnoperna fortunei. The sequence continues at coordinate 77,794,446 of OX104116.1, forward strand.
GTTTTTTTTCCTTTCCTTTCACACGGTTACCAGTGACCACCATGAGATATTTTGTACTGTGAAATTGAAATCTGATACGGTCAACAATAAAATCCACAGTAACAATAACTGATCGTATATAGATTAAACTAATAAAAACGATTTTAAGTGAGTCGTTATACTCAATTATTAGACGGTAAAACCCCAATCATTTATTAAAGAAAAGTTGGGCATTGTATGAATGAAAACCAAACAAACTAACTTCAAACCGTAAAAAGCCAATAAATGTTTCAATAGGCCTCTTCCGCGATACGATATAGATCTTTATTGCCGTAAAGTGGACGTGCGTCTTATAAAAAGTATAAATAATAGTCAATTTCACATTGACATGGGGTGCACTGAACGATAATAAATACTGCATGGGTCCTTAATGAAAAGGGGTAAACATGTTAATATAAGTGTTCTAAACACACATATGTTGCGGGAAGTGGGCAGAATAACCGAGGCGAAATGGATTTTAAATTTTCGTCCTCTTCATCTAGTCAAGAAAAACGCCAGACAATCTGTAATATACCTTCTGCAAATTTGGGGTGTTCTTTTCCCATGTTCTATTAAGATTAAGCAGGTTTTAGCCCACCCCCACAATTGTACATGTAACTATTGAAGTTTCAATCCAGATTTGCAAACTGCAGCTCAGTCGGAATGAAGCAATCATATCTGTTGTTGCTATTATGTGACTATTTGGCCTTTGCTCTGGCCTACGTAATTACAATATCTTGCCTGTGAAACCTAACCGTAGACAATAATGGATGTTTGAACATCAGTTGTGGCTCTTCTGGTGACTTTTAAATATGGTGTTTGTTGTGACCAAGTTGATGTTGTACCATCAGAAGTTCTATAGCCGTCACAATGATTTAATTGAGCTGATGTGGGGAATCCATCTCTCAAATACAATATTAGAAATTTTTGCTCATTTGTAGATATATCTTCCATCTTCATAGACCTTTTCCTAAGCATGATTATGAGTACGTTTTATGGGTGCCTAATTAGAGCAAGGCACTGCTTACTCACCCGGGGGACTTAAATGCATGAATGGACTTTATAGGTTTTTGTGAGGATTATGTTTGTCTGAATTCAGATGTGTAATCTCTTAACTTTCGGTTCTTGTTGTTTAGTCATTATCCTTGTTATTCTACTTACAGTTCATCCATAAACTAACCTAATGGTTCCTGTTTGTTAAAGCTTCAGATTGTTTTAATGTCTTTTTATTCTGTCTATATAGAGTGTTGACAATATTCCGGACTGTTTTTAATGAATACGTATAATAATTGGTTATAAGGGACAGTCAATATTGGTTTTTTTTTTTGGGGGGGGGGGGGGGGCGCTGAATTTCAAATTACCAGGTTTAAAAAAGACTATATCATATCTCCTAAAAATACAAAAAAGTACTTTCCTGCATCAGCTGTGTTTTAATAAAAACGTGACTGTCCTATTTAGTGAATAATTATAATTACAACTCATTATTTATGTTTGTTAAGCAAATTGTTTGATTACAGAATGTTGGTTTTGAATCCAAACTTAGAGAATTTTTTTTCTTTTTTGTTTCATTATATAACAAAATTGTTGTCCTATCATTGCTGAAAATAACAAGACTTGTAAAGGTAGGCATAAACATGTATGTGGCGACATACTGAAGCTACATTGAATTATGCTCAATTTGAACATGTTTAATCTATTTTATTCCTTTTTGTGAATTTCTCAACGGATTTTAGCAGTTTCCACAAGAAAGATTCTTATAGACCTATTTGTACATTTTAAAATTCTTATTGTTCTATAGAGTATAAAGTCATCTTTAATTAATGCACTTCGTCATCCTATATCCAAGAATAAAGCAAGATCGAACAATAAAAGCTGATTTAGACAAACATATCCAACAGAAAACAAAACCAAAAACACAAAAACAAAAATTGAGTAACCCAAACCATATAAAAACACGAATGCACTCAAGTGATCAGGACGAGTAAGCAGTGCTTTTCTCTAATGAGACACGTGTCAAGTTACATTATCTTTATTCTCAAACATGACACTGGTACAGAGACTTTACAACTTGATACATTATTTACATAGTAATAAAAAATTAAGTCACAACAAAAAAAAATATATGGCACTTAGTCAGGAGTACAAACTGTATCAAGTATACACTTTATAAATTTGCTCAGTTTTAACATAATTGGTTTTCGTTTGCTATTCATGAGGTATGAGAACTTCAAAGTGTTATGAAGCTCAGTATAATATTTTGGAATTAGATTATTTCTTTGGTTTTTAATTACTTGACATTCAAATATGTAATGATATTCATCTTCAATTTGAGTTTAACCATAGATGTTTCAAAATCTTTCGGTTCTGCCAATATTATTCCACCTACCAGTTTCTTTGGTAAATGATGGTTTGTAGTTCTAGATCTCCACAATAACAAAGCTTCTTTCACAGGTGATATGTTAAAAAATTCGTCGACTTATATATTCTATAATTTAACGAGTCTGACGAGTACTCATTGTCATGTCTAGGAAAAAGTCAAATCCAGGAATAGGAATGATTATCTTAGTCCCAGCGAAAATGTCCGATTGTATTTTAACATGGATTTCCCATACCGATCATGTTGACGACCATAGACCTTCTGAAGTGATAACATCAACCCAGGTACAACCCATTGTTTGAGTAGCATTGTAGTCAACAGCAGTGACCGGTCTAGAAAATCGGAATACCGATCGCAGGATCTAGCATAACGTACGGAGCTGTACGAATGTTGCCATCTATGAACGGGAAACTGACAATTGGAAAGTTAAAGTTAATGCGTTTGTCGTAGAGTCTAGTTTGTAGTTTTTCCCTGAGTCTCTTTCTAGAACTAGGTCTAAGATGCCCAACTAAGTGTATTAGTGTTTCCTTAACTTTAAGCCTGCTAGGATAGATTGAATGCACAAGTCACTGGATTGAGCATTGCTTAATGTCAAAACATCATCAAAATAGCGCAATGTAGAATTAAGGTCTGGGACAGTGTTTTTTCTTTCTTCAGCAGGCATTTTAGGAACTAGGTCTGATAAGAGTTAAAAAACAGGTCGGCGAGAAGAGGAGCACAATTAATGCCCATTGAAGTCTTCTTGTGTATGTACATATAAATATAAAACTTACTTCGGACTCTTACATCTTAAGTGGGACACTTACGATGCATAATAATAGGAACATCATACTCAGATCAATCAACATTCCGGTAATTAAGTAGTAATTAAGCATACCAGTAATATAGCTATATTAACATTAAAATGGTATACCTTTGCACTGTTTCTTTGATTATTTTGAATTGAAACATATTTTTTTGCTTCAATACAATAAAAGGTATTAGACATAACTTATAACAACATTATGGCGGTCCTCTCCCTTACAAACAATGTTTACAATGAAATGCCAAATGACAGCACTCACACACAAATGAAAAATAAGAAAAAATTGTAAAAATAAAAATATATAGAGTAGTTTATTGCTTTAGTATTATGGAATTAAAAGATATTATCTGGGTTAATTATGTTTTATAAATGTGTCTGAATTATTATTTTTTTAAAGCTAGAACTTGTTATACTTTTGTAATGTAGTAAGTTAACATGGGTTTTTTTAACACCACTCACACAAAAGTATTTGTCTACGCTGTTGTTTGTTTGTTTGAATCTCGATTAACGCCACTTTAAGCAACCTTTCAGCTATATCATGGCGTGAAGATTTATTGGAGGAGGAAGCCGAAGTACCAGTGAAAAAACTCACCTTTGTTGGAAAACTGACAATCCTTCTCAAGTAAGATTGAAGTAGAGCGCACCCTGAGCGCATTGAGACTCACAAATGATACCCTTCTCATATACATAATACGTGATCAGAGTTCTGTGTGTAATGATGTCTGCTTTATATGGAACCAGGAAAAAGAGACAGAATTAATCAACGCTAGCTTTTCACATTTTTTATTTCAGTTTGAATGATTCCGTGTTAATTGGGTTTTGGTTTTAATAGTTTAATAGGGTTTTACGAATATTGTATAAATACTTGTGATTGAATGTAGACTTAAGCATTTATGCTACACCATGGCGACCAGTCTGTATGGAGGAGGAAACCGGTAAAAACTTACTTATATAGAAAAAATCATTTACATCAAAGTGTGCATTATTTGATTCTTTGCTACATTAAATGACATCGCTGAAAAATTTCTTAAAGATGAACAAAGTATACTAGCACCTTTTAATTTTTACTGAATGACCAAAGGACTACAAGTTTTGATTTTGCTAATGCAGTTGTATTGTAACTGTCACATATTTTATTTTAAAATATTTTTTTAATACAAACAAGAAATTCAGTTTTAACTAGGTGCTTTTGATTCAACATTTCAGCATATCTGTCATATGGGTAACATTTTGAATAGTTTTCAACTCTTCATTTGTTGTATATATAAAATAGTATCAGCCATTGGATTTTGATATCTTTTCTGTTAATTCTTAAACACATTGAAAAGACATCAATATTCTAAGCTCCTCTTTTATTTCAACCGATAAAGCACAAGCGGTGTTTATGCCCTCAAATAAGTGGAATTTGTCGCAGATGCTAAGACAAATATGTTTTATTCTAAATTATTCTGACTTAACGTCATTCGTTTCGCTTGTTCGTATACTAGAATTTAACTACATATATAATTAACAAGCTACATAGAATAAAATTTAAAAAAAAATCACATTATTCAACCTTGAAACAATTCACTTCATTCAATTATCTATTTTAATATTTTAAGATTTACTATCACAATACAATGCTGGACAGTAATTTAAAAATAGATGCAGTATGTCAATTAAATTGTTAACATTTTGTTTCCAACGTTCCAAAGTTTTCTCATGAATTAATTTCAATAAAACAATTAATAGAACATTAGCATGTACCCACTCAGTCGAACTGTCTAAAATAATAAATTAACCTCGAAATGTAGATTATAAATAGAACTGTTTTGTGCTACCAGTTACTCCTTACTGTGGATGTTATAAAACAAATATATGACTCCCATGATTGCAATAAAGCGATCTACATGTGATTCCTGGAAATTTTTCTTACAAAATATAACGACTACTAATGTAATGCCTGTAGTTCTTCAAATGTAATCTTCCGTTGCCTTCCTTTTATAAACTGTAGATGAATTGATCTACGAACTCAACCACAAGGATGCAAAAATAAGTATTTAAAATGCCTGTATTAAATGAGAGTGTTATTGCCTACTTTCCCACGTAAAGGTTCAATTTAATTCCCAACCTGCAAAGTTTAATAGATATTCAAACTCCATCCTTAATGGAGTGAAAAGTAATCTCGTCCCAACAATATCGTTTTTTTAATAACAAGACAACCATTCGGGGTATTTAGCATGCTTCACTTTCTTTTATATGTTATATGCTAATGACAAAGCCCGAGTCAGAGAGATCAAATAGATGCTCTGGTCAATTCATGTTAAAATGACATTATTAAAATGAAAGGATTTTGACAGTAAATCGATTTACTATACCGGGATATAAGACTGATACATGAAAACTAGATGCTATGTTATTGTCATATTATCTATATAATAAGAACACTTTTCTTCCAGTCCATCAGTAACAAAAAGGATAAATATGACATTTTTTACTTCGTAACGATTCACCTGGAATCTTACCTCTTATGTATGCCATGTGCTTACTCGATCACTAAAATAATATTGATAAAAACAAACTCCGCAGGTGAGGGAAGACAAATTTAACATATCTCTATACTGATTCAACAACTAATTTTAAACCAAAATTGGGAAATTTAATTAAATTTTGTGCAAATCAGATGTATATGCAGTGGCTCTAGTCCTATTTTAAAGTATTATGACAGAGGTATTTTACCGCCTCAAGTCTTCGTATGTAAAATCATTTGATGTAATTAAGACGTTTAAGTAAGAGGTCCAATTTGGCACTTGGACAGCTCTCTTGATAAATGCATTTGCAAATTATAACATAAGTTCTGTGCTACGCTAAAGTGGTAAATCTTCTATAAGTACTGCAATTACTTTTTTTTACTAAAACTCGATTAAAGAAGATATAAGTGTCTCTTTATTTCCTACAAATAATAACCACTCTGATTCTAGCACGAATGGTACTATGTATTTTCAAACTTTTTGTCGACAACATATGTTTTGCGTTTGGTGGTCGGTTTTCAATGCCTTGTTGGCACTCTAGTTTGTAGTTAGTCAGACATAATCACAATGACTTACTCCAGAGAAAAAAGAATTTTGTTTAATAATTTACATGTATTTTAATTTAATCAATATTCGTAATATCTCTAAATAATGAACTGTTTTATACGATTGTATAAATTCAAGGGGGCATAAAAATCAGGATACTACAGGCTATTCTCTGCTTCATAACCTGATCTTAACTACGACTAGAGGACCGACTTATATCTAATTTATAAATCTATATATCTTCATCGTGTTAATTTCGAACATTTCTACACCACTAGATGATGTGATTATACAGGTTTTGTAATCTTATTTATAGGATAGAGGTTGCTGTGAAGAAGAAACTAAATAGGGATTCATTACCTGGAATAAAGCTTCCGGTCCACATGTAAAATAGTGAACTTCTGAGATCCCTCTGTTTTGAAGTGGTCTGGACTGTTATGTGTTAGTCGTCGTTGATTGTTTTTCGTTTTCCCCCTCCAGGAGATCCTAAGTTCCATGTTTTGTAGTGATCTGGACTTTTATGTGTTAGTTGTCGTTGATTGTTGTTCGTCGTTTCCTCTTTAGGAGCTCCTGAAAAGGGAAAACAGACATTATGTTGTAAATCGCGAAGTGTATGCACCCATTGATGACATTGCTAAATCTTGGAACTCTATTAGTTGCTTGTGTGAGGTGAACACATAAATTAATAATAAAATTGATTAAATAAATAATAGCGATTTTATTCTTCTGTTAATTAATGCGAATGTGTCAACATATAAACTAAAAAATTCTTGTGAATTCCAATGATAAAGGATATGAAAAGGAAACACAAAGTGGTGTTCGAAATAAATATTTCAAAATGTCTAGACAAAGGTAATTTGATTTACAGAACGAACTTAGTTCCTATTACGAATGTTTCTACAACGACACAAGCTCAACGATTAGCTTGTTGCGTGCCGTGCTCGACTAAAGTAGATCTGGTAAATTGATTCATTGCAAAATCTTTTAATAATGCAATTTGCCAAAGGGCAACTGATTTCTGCAATGAAATTAACACCCAAATCTAAGACACGGAAATCAATACTAAAGTGTATGTTTGTATTAACGTTGTTTAAACGTTTAAACTTGATGTTCATTTAATTTAAAAACGGTAATATATGTATCATATATAACATTGCATATCATGTTATTCTACAACGAACTAAGTGCTTCGTATATCTGAAAGATTTATATCGCTATGGATTATTACTTCGGGCTGTGAAATTATTAATGATAAAATGTTGCCTTCAAAGCAATTAAATTTAGTAAATGATGCGATGGATATTAAAACTTAATTATTTATACTTCAATTTAAGAGGTCTAGACGCACCATTGATGATGTCTATATCTAATAGATATTATTGTTAAGATACATTGTGAGTTAACGATTTGAAATATCAGCTTTAGAATAGAGCAGGATAACCTTCGTAAGACAGTTATAAAATCGTTTAGAGATGCTTTTCGCTGTATACTATTTGCAAGTTTTGTTAAATGTAGCATTTTTCACAATGTCTATGAAAGATAGCGTCTTTATTCTATGGTCAGCTGAACATAATCTTATGTTATGGCTAATAATCATAAATTTTGTATACCATGTTTATAGCACGCAAAGTCACACCGCATCCACAGTCTAAGATTACCTAGCTAATTAAAAGATAACTGATGATATCCATGATCATGACTCATAAAAATAAAATCAATATAAATAATTCATATTACTATTGTTATTATATTAACATTGTAAATTTTGCACTGAAATTTTGTAACGGTTTCAAATATATGTAACTCAAAAATAGAAAACACCAATAATTGCAAGGAAGCAAATTTAACAAACAGGTATGTGTTTTCCATTGCTCTTTTATAGACACTGAATATATCTTGTCTACCACAAGAAAATAAGCCCCGCATATATTAGGAAATATAGGTTTATAATAAAGCTGAACAAATGCAAATTACGTAGTTGGTCATACAGTTAATGCTGACCTAAACCACATTACTTGGTTTTTATTTGGAGTGATTAAGATCACTCGGAAACCAGTTTTATTTCAGTATGTCTCATCTTAAAAAGTAATTTGTCTAATGAGCCACAACTAGGGTTTTGTACTATATTACTTCCATTATTATGATTAATTTTGATAACTTTAACATATAAGAAACATGTTTTGTTCATTTCTCATTATCAAGTTGATTGAACTTTATAAAGGGTTTTGCTCCCATGTTGACAAGTCGATTTATTAACGTTGACATACAACAACAATTTTCACAGTGTATGCTAATACTACTTATGTTTATTAAGCTACACATATTTTTGTGTAAGCTAAAAGAAAAATTACCGTCATACGCACAATACTCTTATATTTTCCGCTGTGTGGAGTTGGCATCAACATAATGAACATGAATGAAATTAGAGCGGGTTTCCTTAAACGTCCTTACAAAGAAGGCAATGGTGTTGTAAATAACTGTTATATATTAATTGATTGATTTAATAATGAAGTAGTGTTGGACATAAATAAATATGAGACTTATTATATTTGACTTGTCTGGCTACTCGTCGCTGAAATTTTAACGATCGTTTTTAGCAAAAGTTAAACAACGAAAATGCGACAAGTGACTAAATTTATATTTATAGTATTGAAAAAGGTTGTTTTTCCTGAGTTTAAAAGACAAAAAGATTATGACAAATACAAATTCGACTAGCTTTAAAAAGCTCCAACCGGATAAAAACAGAATATCCGATAGAGTAGTAAAATAGACCATACAATTGTTTTCATTGTTATTGGCTGTTTTAGAGGATTTGCTCGGAGTATGAACAAGACCAACTCTCTAACTTATGGCTTCATGTACAGTTTGTGAGTGAGTTGGTGAGTTAATACACAGATATATGGGACAAAAACATTTTGACGAATAAAATTCGACAAACTTAATTTTTAAACCTTTATTTTATTTGAACGAACACACTAATTTTTGTAACATATATTAATATAATAGATCGGTTAATTGCAGCATAAAAGAAACAACATCGGTCGACCAATCAAAAGTGATGTAGCAAGGAATACATTCATGATTCATTTTATAATCTATAAAAATGACGTGTTTTAAAGCTTAATTGAGATGGAGCAATTTGTGTGATAATGATATAAAGGATTGTTTCCGAATCGAAAAGTTGATATAGCAATTCTACCAAGTTAGTCAATTGTAATGTTCTATGATAGATGATTTTTTTTTCAATTTTAATGTGTTACTAGTTTACACAACTTTAAATGTGTATTCCTAGTTTATACGTTAGTGAGAATTTCAAAACAAACACAGTGGCTTTTTTCTATTTTGGATGGACCAAAAAAATTTAATAATACGTGTATCAGTCAAAGACCAACAATCTTTAGGACTGAAAAAATATATAGAAAATTCTGGTAAAAAACAGAATTGACCGAATGTTCCGGATGGGTCAGTGGTTTCTTAATCATTAACGACACTCGTCGTTTGTTCTTGTAATAATATATGGTAGTTAGTCAGTGAATGATACCATACGGAATAACCTCCTTTTCCTGTTACAATCAAATTATTATGTAAACTAAAGGAACACAGAAAACTATACAATATTGTTATGTACACAAGAGATATTAGTAAAGTTCTAATTATAATGACATCCGGTATTTCGGGTTGTATTTTTCCACCAATGATGTATTTTATTTATAACAATCAACTTCTGGAGAAATTAAATTGCATTTTTTTACTTTCTTAACAACGTTGGACGTTTTTACATCAAAAAAAAAAAATAAAAATAAAAACCATGCCTTTATTGAATAATATTTTTTTACAAAATTTTAGTAAACCGAAGTATAACTGCAAATCTAATGCAATTCAGTAACTTTTTATCTGTCAAGACAGTTATAAAATACGATATATTGAGTAAAGATTTAGATTGTTGAGTTCATAATTAATTCATTTTTTAAGTTTAAGTTGATTAGTTTCCTCGTTATGTCGTTACCTATAAATATTCATGGTTGTGAATTAAAGATGAATTTCAAATGCAGATGACTTTTTAAATGTACGAAATTTAAAGCTACAATAAATAAATAATGAATTGTAAATTTGCCATCTAAGTTTGTCTTGAGCTTATATGCACATTAAAAGAACAAAAGATCACCTCCGACTTTATAAGAATCATATCAAGACCTATATTAAATACCTGATACCACTTTAATCCTTTATTCTGGTTACAAATCGCGACGTACAAAGAAACTATAAAATATTTTAAAAAGCTGTCACTTATTTCAGAACATTTGTTTATTTCAATATATGCGAGTCAGAAGTATCCTGTTCACCTTCTAGTCATATGGTCAATTCATACCAAGCTTAACAGAATACCTGTATGAATATATCTGTCCTCAGTTGACATTACGTACTAAACTTAAATTGAGCTGAGAAGTTCGACTTCAAACCAAGTGGTCAAAACACCAAAGGGAATAATAAGAAAACTAACAGCACACACAACTAGAAAAAACGAAAACGAACCTCACTGACAATAGTCATTGTTGTTTTTTTTACGTGTGGTGATTTTGACTTTTGTATTTCTTGATCCAGTAATACCTCATAAAACAAAGAACAGTAATAAATTTCATAACAGTACTAAATATTATACCTTTGTGACATTTTCGCTTCAGCATAAGTGCATTTATTATTTGTTACATTTGTTACATTAATTAAAATGTCAGCGACAACAAAGGTAAGGCTAATTACACAGTTTGATTTCATTTTACCTTCCTTAGAATTTTTTGTATTTTCTTGGATTTAATGCCGATGTCTTGGTAAAATTTGATCATGTTTGAAATTTGATTATTTCAATTATACTTCCTGTAGAATTGGGTATATGAAGACGTAAGTGCAAAGTAGGAAATCCCTTGATACAGAATCTATGTTGATGCGTTTACATCATCCGGTAGTTGAACCGGATAATAGACGTGTTGTGTTTATTGCTTAATTGTAGTATACCTTTTAATATACCCGATTAATTTCCGTAAAAATGTAATTATTAAATCGATTTCTTGTCATGTTTGACAAAGAAGGAATACTTAAAAAAACAACATGACGTTATGTCTTACAATCAAATCTATTTAATTATCAATTTGCGAATTTTATGCTACTTGTTTTAAAATTAGAGATAGATAATAGTTTTTGATACAAATCACTTTTTGACATTTGGAACAGTTCTTGAAACAAGTTCAAAAGTCTGAAAATTTACGTTGCTTTTGTAATTTTTGCTGATTTTTTCTGAAGTGTAATTTTTTTTTAGTTTTCATAGGCCAACTTAGGTGGCTCTAACTATGTGACAGATACCAAATAACCGACCGAACAACAAAAGCCATGAATCAAGGGGCAATTACTAATCCGGATATAGATAAACACAAACACAGAAAGAGAGTAACGCTAACTCAATTAAAACCATGGTGCACTCAGGTACTCCAGACGAGTAAGCAGTACCTATCTCTACTTACTCGTCTTTTGAGTTATTAATTAAGTTACGGTTACTGTCATAGAACTTCTTGAGAGTTAACTTCAATCTAGCTACAAAAGCCCTTGTTTCAGTAATTTAGTAGTCAACAGTAGTGACCGGTCTAGAAAATCGGAATACCGATCGCAGGATCTAGAGTAACGTATAAGTTGTGAAATGTACACACCATACCCAGGAGCTGCCGGAATGTTGATGTCGATGAACGGAAACTTGACCATCGGAAAGTTGGGTGAAGTCATCCCGTTTGTCTAGTTAGTAGTTTTCCTGAGTATATTTCTAGTAGCAGGTGTAAGTAAGAGGCTGACCTTAGCGTATTGTTGGTGTCTTTAAGTTCAAGCTCGCTAGGGAAAATTGAATGCAAATAGTCACCAAAATTAGCATTGTTGAGGTACAAAACATCAATATAGCGTATTGTGAAATTAAAAGTCTGGACAAGTGTCTTTTTCTTATATATTTTCATATATATATTGACAAATATATGTAGTCATCATGGTTCGACTTTCTTTGACTCAACTGCTTTGGAATTATTTTTTTTAAATAATTTAACAAAACTCTTATTACGCACCAAAACAAACATAACATTAATGTTCAAATAATTATTGGTTTTCATTGTGCAGTATTGCGGTACATATTTATGTTAACAATTCAATAATTTTGCTTGAAGAACATGATGTTTTATTTTAACCAACATATTTCATTTCCTGATGGCAGAAATAAACTCTTCTTTGAAGGTAAATGTCTACTACATATAAGCAATCACATCGTATAAATTTATAATGTACAATGGAGACAAAAATTCTTCGTCCGACAATATACCATGACTTATCTATTTGTATTTTGTAGTAGCGTTATATTAAGAACGTTTTGTGCAATAAATTCACACGAGGGTTTCAGCAAAACATTAATAATACCCGAATACGTCCGATAATCAATTACTGGCATGCGAAATGCTTAGTTATTTTGCTTCTAACAGTGAAATATGAAATAATTGCACGAAGCATACAGGTCAAATTTATTATATAGCAAACAAAAATATAAAATAAAGTTTACACAACATCACGTTGGATTCTGCCAATAAATCTCTGTATATAAGCACACTTTACAAAACTTGGATAAAGTTAGAATGGTAAGTTTAAAAATTACTTATTTATACAAATACTAAGTTCCATTTAACCACAAAAAATTACAAATGTACAAAAAACCTGCATTACCAATTGCCATGATCAAGCAAACACAAGTCGACAGCGTTTGGAAAGAATATTGAACCTGAGGGTTAAATTAAATTTACATTTGAATTGACTTAACGAAATCGTCTTTAGATGACAACCAAATGACATTCCACTTAAATTGATTAATTTAGAGAGGATATAATGAACATGAAAATAAATTTAAAAAAAAATCATAGCTATTAGACATTAAGATAACTGATAACTGATACAGTTATTAGTTAAAGTATTTGATGAAACAATTTGAGAAAATAACACACATTTGTATGTATACATATTTAATGTTTGCAATAAAATACGCATTACTCTTACAATGTATATAAATGATTTCCATGAAAATGTTATTCAAGTAGAAATGTTTAAATGATTCATTTTCACTAACACTTCAATTGTTTTAAGCGATGTTTACATGAAACAAAATGTTAATTCGTTTTGTCTGCATTAAGCTTTACCTTTTATCATTCCAATGGAAACATTGAAGTCATCGTTATATTTCTTTAGTAAGGTCTCCGCGGACAAATGAAAATTTCCGAAAATGATAAACTATCACCCTATAGTGACAAATAAAAAATATGGAATGACTAATTTATAATGACTGCATATTCAACAAGAATGGATTATCACATTTTCAAACATCAACTAACAATGAAAGAGAATATATTTACAATATGTACATAGTAAAATAGCACTTTGATTTAGTAATTTCTTTGGTATTATCCGACTATTTATGCCATAAAGTAAACTGTTCTCCTTATTCCGCGAGTTATATGTCCTCCGGGATGAATACTCATTTTTTGATACCACTATTGTGGAAAAGAAAACAATGTATCGTATGATGGTTAAAAACTAAAATCTGTAATAAAACAAGAAATCACAAAAGAATTTCTATAAGGGATATTCGAGGAAATACTGAGATAATAACAGAAATTATATAGGATAGCTGAGTTTTGAGGTAAATCGTGGTCTATGAAGTTTATGAGGTATACCCGTTTTTTGAAATATTAGAAATGAAAACATAATTTCAGACCTTATTTTTGGGGAAATAAAAAAATGCTATGAGATTATCTTTGTATGTCTTCAACAATACATTTCCGTGCAGACAGTTTATAAACTTGAAATATTGAATAATGAACTACAATAAATAGATGTTTGTTGATGAAAATGAGCATGATACCCGTTTTGTTCTGACATTTTTTCTGAAATGTAATGTCTGAAATTTAAGTTTATTCCCACAAAATATTCAGCTTTCTAATGCGATACATAGTGACCACAATTTAAACGGATCGTAAATTCTCCATTTGTAGAGCTACTGGACATGGTTATATTATAAACTCTTTACTTTTGGTATAAAGAACGTTTACTACAACGCATTGCTTAGAAAGTCTATCAAAAAGGCAATGAAAATCACTAGTTTCCCAGATATTTTTGCTGACGCCATGTTACGACTATTATATCTTCGTTCATCGTCTTTGAGACTATCTATAGCTGTTCCTACAAAACATACAATATTTAATATCATTACTAATGCTGATAAATTAAGAGCGATTGGAAACACCAGTTTAATATGATTTGTGGTAATACAATTATAGGTGTGATAAAAAATATATGTCATGGAATTTCCGAACAATTTCCAATTAGTGCTTGCTAATATAAAAAATTCTATATTTGAGTTCATTAAGAAACTTTCATGTTCATTCGAATTAAATCAAACTTTAACACCAACTGAATATCAATAAAACATCTGTACATTACTTAAAACTGCAAAGTTCCTGTCGCCTAATTATATAAGATGACACATAAATGTATTGTTGCAACACATCAACCCGTGTTTGGAATAAAATTAATGACTAAGCTGGCAGAAGTGAAAAATTAGCATTTTTTTTCTTTGTTGATATTGAGTTCTTTTGTCGCCATCCGGAGATGATAACATTGTTTTCTAAAACTGACTCATTTCTGTTATCTTAAAGAAATGGCTATTATCCTTACCTCTCTTATCCTTGTTCACAGCAGCTGAAAAAAGAATAAAAAATATGCATGATTACACCTAATCAAATAACAAATTAAATTATAGAGTAAAATATTGTAATCATGCGATGAAAACAATTTCTTATGTGCAAAAAATCCAATGATTTACTTAATACAATTATGTAACTTTATGTCATTGCTCACGAACAAATTGTTGTGAATGGTTATCGGATATATTGTATAAAAACTTTATCTTATTCGCTGCAAGGTATATATAGAACATCCTGGTTATTAATATTTATAAATATTTAAGGTGTTTAGATACAAGCTGAAAAAAGGATGGTGATGGCATTAAAGCCTCGATAAGATATATTTGTTTTATCGTAAACTTTAACTTGCTGACTGCTATAATTATTTACGCGAACAGTCCGCGACATATTAACCGTTTGAATCTAACTTCTATTTGTTTGGTTTCAATTCTATGAAATCCAAAAATGCAAGAACCACAAAACAAAGTTTGTATCGTAAAAACACTGTTATCATAATACATGGTGAAAAGGCGAAAGGTTGTAAATTATAAGGGACTTTTGACATCACTTAACACACTCGGTCATTCAATTATATACTCTGAAATGGAAATACGTCTTTGCAAAAATGTCGTATCAGAACTATTAGCTTTTTTTAAGGTGAAGGTCAAAGTCGAGATTTATCAATAACATGAAACCTTGCTATTGTAGCCGTTTCATTTTTATTTATTTAAAACATTATTGCCGCAACTTTTTTATAAGATATACTCAACAACACACAGTTAATGCATAGATGTCAAATTGTAAGTTTTACTGCCTGATCAATTATCACTTACAAAACATGGATTTCAAATTCTTATTCTATTAAAAGTATAAAGAAAAAAGGTACGAAGAAAACTATTTGAATCAAAATACAAAAACAATAATCAGAACTAAAACAACAATACACGAGACAAAGAGGACAACAAAACAAGAAGTGAGTAACGTGAGTTAAACTAAAAATGTTGGCACAAAATGCTCCGTGCGTAATGACTTCGTATGAAACATTTTGAAAAGTCGTTAAATTAATTCCCGTCACTATATAAATATTTTACGATTAGCTTGTACCATATTTCGTACAGACTTAGCTTATTATCATCAGAAGTTTAAACAAATGTTGAAGTAATTTTGGTCTCTGCTAATGAAACGAGAGAACGCTCAATTGTTCTTGCAGAGGTGGATGTTCATTTTGAACTGGTTAATTTTCTTAACTTTCGCGAAAACAATATTTAATACTGTTTTAAGCTTTTGAAGACTATTACAAATTGTATGACGAATAATGTTAGTCAAATAAAATAATTAGAAAAATAATTATTCTCTGATCCGCATAGTTTACAGTTCTTTTTTTCGTAATAAACGTTTTCTGTATTGATTATGAATGACAGATTGCTGTCTTTACAGAAAAAATACAGTTTGATAACAAGCATCGGAAGACGCATGACACTGAATTCCTTTTATTAGATTGCATAGTAAAGGGGACAAATGAACATATACAACACCATTAACATAATGAATTGAAAATAACATGTTTATGATAGTACGAGATTTATCAGAAATATTACAGTAGAAAACACTTTCAGACGTGTATTCCTTTAAAATACTTTAATATGATCATAAGAAAGTCCAAATTAACTACTGGAAAGAAGAAACTAAACACTGTGGGATGATATTGGTACATGTAAAGGTTATGAAAACAAGATGAACAGCTTAGAGTAAACAATGTCCACAGCATCAAATATATATGTCATATTAATTTTGTTTTTATACAAACAATACTTACTATTTAAAACCTGAACATGCTTGTGTGTAGTTAAATCATCTGTTGTTCGACACAAATAATATCCAGTGTCACTCATTTGTACTTTGTCGATGAAAATGTCACTTTGAATGCTCCCTCTTAAATTTATCTGTTTGAAAATTCGAACTCGATCACTTCCTCGAAGAGCATTCCCATCTTTAAACCAAGAAACATCGTCCAAAGGAATGCTTGGGTCTGTAGCATTACATGTCATATGTAATGTGTCACCAATTTCCACGTGCAAGTTGCCAGATATCATTATACCTGCAAAACACATAGCATATATAATGCTATTCAGACATCCTTTTGCCAATCTTATTTCTATTTGCAATAGTTTTATTGCATTAAGCGTGTATGTTTCAACTCTTGCAACACAACAAACCCTCTTATTTACGTTGAAATTTTTGTGTAAGTTTGTTTTAAAAATGCAAGAATGACAATACATATATATCAGATCTCCATACTAAGCTGTATTTCTTCTTTTTTTCTGGAGGTCTATATATAACACATGTAGGCAATGCAGACCTTGTTGTGAGGAATTTTTGAATGATGCATAATTAACGCTGGAGAAGTGTTCGTTTTCAGTTCTTTGGATGAACAAAAGAGATCGAACAGTTTTTTTTTTCCAATATATTTTTTTTTTCTAAGCACAATATTAAAACGATATAATTTACAATATACATCAATCGCTGCTTTATTTGTCTTTCAATGTCTGCTAAATAAATTAAATATGCGAAAATTTCAAATACGATCTAAACGTTTGAATTGAGTTAATTGAATAAAAAACCACTGGATACCAGTAGCCCAATCAAGATTGAATAAGGTAACATATACTATACTTTATGCAAATCTACAAATAACTATTTTTTACGAACAAAACTTAATGAAAGAGCTTTTATAAGTATTTCTCTTAATTGTGTGCAGTTCAATATAAATTTTTTGAAGCACAACATTTACATCCTACATATTTAAGTAAT
Source organism: Limnoperna fortunei (assembly GCA_944474755.1). NCBI lineage: Eukaryota > Metazoa > Mollusca > Bivalvia > Mytilida > Modiolidae > Limnoperna > Limnoperna fortunei. The sequence goes on from OX104116.1 coordinate 77,812,263, forward strand.
GTTTTATATGTAAAGAGTATATTTTTGTCGTTATCGTTGATAAGAAGCGATTTCTTACCTGACGGATTTGAAGTAATGTCGTCATCTTCCTTGTCTGAAACCATAGACATTTTGATATATTTTAGACATTTGCAGTTATCCAATACTTTAAGTACAACATGAAAGCGAATTTGTGTATAATTTTATATTTTCGATTTTCTTTTTCTGAAATTTTTGTGTGTTATGATTAGATAACAAAAATACTTTACTTGAATTTCAAGTAAATAATTAAAATACCTAGCATATCAATTTTTTGCAATTACGGCGGATTACGGTAGCGACAAAGCCGAAGTATCCGGTAAAAACCCTCCTATTTTTTGGCAGGAAACTGGCAAAACTTGTCAATTCATTTTGGATACGAGAACACCCTTCAAATGTCTGGCCGAACTAGCAACTCACTGGTGGCGCTCCGGGACCACCTTAATTAACGACGCAACCAGCAATAAGTGTAATGGTAATATCTAACATATGTTACACACCTATTACAGTTAAATGGAACATTCGCCGAAGATTTCTTTCCTTCGTACTAACTTGACATTCATAAAACCCAGCGTCTGGTACGTCGACGTTTCTAATGTGTAGATTCCATTGGTCTTTGAGGACCACGTGATGTGTTTGAATTCTGGAATCGGTTACATATGTAAGCTTTCCAATTGTTAAAGGATTCGAATCAGTTTCTTTCTTCCAAACTACCTAAAAATAAACAATACTTATGTAAAATGTGTTTCTCTTGTCGTCTACGTTTCCTTGTATTACATGTGTATTATCTAAATATAGCTTTTAAAGCCAATAAAAACATTAACAAGTATACATTTCTCAAAGGTGTAAATTGATTTATATTACATAATTCCAAATGTTGTCGTAATTTATAAACAGTGACGCATATCTTGTGTTTTGGGTTTTGGGTCCGTTAACATTTGGAATATTAAGGATCTTTCCGTGTTATATATGAACACATCTCTTTGAATTCTGGTAACGTTTACGATACGCACTCTCAAAACAATCTTTTGTCTTTAAAATCTACAAACCGTTTTTGTTCCCAGACTTTCTACGCCACATGACAATACAGCCAAATGGCCTCTATATATGGTATAATTCTGTTGTGTTGGTAGAAATATTGGTTGATTTCCATCTGACAGGTCTCTGTCCTTTATCCGATTCTGTGGTTTGTAACCTGAAATATAATGATAAAAATAATTAACAAACAAACATAATCCGGTAATATTTGTAACATAAGCTAGCTAGTTAATTGTTTGGTGAACATTTATGCCAAGCATCAAACGCGATATTGCATTAATGTAAAACAATATTTTATCTCTGATATCATGCTGATCGTTTGTTAGTTGTCATAAAAAAATAAAACTATTCAATAGGATATCATATGTTATAAGTAAGATTTATATGATCTCTCTGGACTTTATGTGTGTTTATATAGTATACAAATTTTATATCAAAGGATTTGATGTAAAACGATGAACGTTGGGTGATGTGAATGTAAAACACAGTGAAACGTAAACAATATATTAAATGTGCATTACTGATTTATAATAACATATTTAGTTTTATTATAACTTATACTTTGCCACCCTTTGATGTTTTCGTGTTTGGCAAATGACAACCGCGATTCTTGTTACGAACCCCAATTGTCGATGCAGCAACTGAAATAGGCGTATTGTGCATTTAATCCCCATCTCTTAATAACTTCTAAGGGAGAACTGTTTCCACCATAGTCCAGTCTATTTTTAAACTGATATATTTGTTCTCGCCTTAAATATGGCGTTAACTACCTCTTGCTGGAATCAAGTACTATGCAAGTGAAAACAAAGGAACTAAACACCTTTAGGAGTTATATTCTCGCAACAATAACTTTTGTTCACAAAATCTACAAATTATGTAGCAAATTTTGTGTTTCAAATTTACTGTATATTTCAGTGAAACTTTACTGTAAGTGTCACAAAATACGACACTATAACGGACATTCATTCAGAATTTATGAGCGATGATTTAGTCATTTAATTACACGTCCTTGGCCCAAGTTATATTGGTCGCATGTACACAGTGCTCAGGAAATGTATTTCTTTGAGCCATAAGCGGTTAAACATATTTCAGTGACAATTAAACTAGTTATTTAATTGATTCTGTTTTTTTCACATAATAGAAAAATCTATTGCTTGAGTTTCCCCGGAAATTTATTTATTAAATAATTCTGCTTAACAATTTGAGCGGAAAGGATATGTACAAAGGTAATACTGCAAAAACTGATATTATATGCATAAGAAATATTACTGCTTTTACCACATTGTTGCTCGTTAAGCCAATATATTTAGGCATATATCTCTGCCGTGTGCACTCAAAGCGTTTTATGCACGTTTGTTTGTTTGTTTTTTTTTTTGTTGAAACATCCTCTGGTCCATCCTTCAGCAAAATAGACAAGAGATTTCCGACAGAATGTTCACATTGTTGAGTTTTTTTTATGTATCAATGTATAGTTGATGTTTAAAAATTAATACAATGAATCTGTAATCCGCACTTAGGTAACGTTCCGCGTGATTTCAGATGAGATTATTATTAATAGTACACGTACAACTAAATATGTAGTTAAATTGTAAGTAATATTTTAACGCTTGAGGACGTTTAAAAAATTAGGCACATAACTGTCAAATTCAATTACATAGAAAACCCATCAACTGTTAACACGTGTAGGTAATGTAAATAATCATAAAAGTAATAACTTAATTCATTTCTATGTCCAGTGGCCAGGGAACAATTTTCATTGTGTTCTTATAAAAACAAACACAATGTGAATATTCCTGAGCAAACTGGTTAAAATTTGCTGAGCATATACTGAAGCCAACCTCAATGCTTCTGTACTCAACACATCCCCTCAATGCTAATGTACTCAACACATCCCCTCAATGCTAATGTACTCAACACATCCCCTCAATGCTAATGTACTCAACACATCCCCTCAATGCTAATGTACTCAACACATCCCCTCAATGCTAATGTACTCAACACATCCCCTCAATGCTAATGTACTCAACACATCCCCTCAATGCTAATGTACTCAACACATCCCCTCAATGCTAATGTACTCAACACATCCCCTCAATGCTACTGTACTCAACACATCCCCTCAATGCTAATGTACTCAACACATCCCCTCAATGCTAATGTACTCAACACATCCCCTCAATGCTAATGTACTCAACACATCCCCTCAATGCTTCTGTACTCAACACATCCCCTCAATGTGCTAATGTGCTCAACACAAATCGTTAATGCTACGGCACTTAACACAACCCCTCAAAGCTATCAGCACAAGGTGTAACTCGAATTCAAACTCCAACTTAAAACTCAACTCGAACTCTGACTCTGTTCTTTCAGTATTTAATAGGAAAATAAATTCTTATTATGTTAATACATTTAGAAACCTTGTAACTTCATGTTTTGATTTGTTAATTTTTAACATTGGATCTTTAGTAATTGTGTTTAGATGTTGCAAGATTAAATTTTCAATTAAAAGGTACAATTTTATGCATTTACAGTATCTTTTTTTTCCATCCAAACAGAAAGCTAAAAAAAATCCTGCCCCATGAAGTCAAATGCTGATCAACATTAGAATGTGGAGAAAATCACAATACCGTTACTACTTCCTACTGTAGAAGTAGTTACAAGCTACGCATTTGGTATTGTTCGTCTTCACTCATTGATACATTATCAAGGGTAAGCTTTCCATGATGTCGGATGATGAGCAAGCAACTGTTGTACGTAATAATCAATTAAACACGGTTTCGAGTAGACATGTTTCTGTGTAAATTTGGTTAAAACCAACATTTAACATGTGCACGTGATACTGCACATAACACTAACATAAAGATCGTGGTTTACCCTCCCTTTTAATTACCAACAGTATACATTATCATAGCATAGATATATTGAGAATAATTTATATATAAGTTAATTACCACTTTACGGACGTTTAGTAATTGGTTCCAATACCGCATGATGAAGACTTTTATCATTTCAACGTTACATAATACTGCATATTGTGGCTAGAGAACTACTCTTGTTGGGGTGGGGTGGGGAATACGTGAATACGAAGCCGACAGTTAGGAATAAATGTGTTGCATTAAGATCTCTGGTTATAGCCTAATGCGCCTCCAGGCGCGAAGAGGACAAGGAAGTAATAAAGTAAATCACGAATACAACAATCTGGAGAAAAAAGACTCAATGCAAAGAAGAAATAATAAATAAAAACAAAAATCAAAAATGAGTAAACGGAACCATAAAGAAAAACATGGTCCACTCAGGTGCTCTAGATGAGTAAGCAATAGTGATTGTCTCTAATTACACACTCGACAAGTTACTTATCCTCGTGTCAGGAAAAGACGAAACAGATATAAAGGACGTCGAACTAGGTCAGGACAATTTTAACACCTTTGTACCTTATAGACTTTTGATAGTGAATTCGAGAAGAAACAGTGTCCGCCTTTACTGAGAATATATAAATGTATACAGTAAATTCTGGGAAACAATTAGGGTGTTATGCATATAATACACGTATTTGATAAGAAATCAAATCATATGTCTTGAGGTTTTATTTTATGTCCAAGGAAACTAACTCATAGAAAAAACATCAACTAATAATAAATATCTTAAAGATAACTTGACTTGCGTCTCTCTTTATAATTAGCTCTCATTTAATCGTTCTGTGTATGTCTGAGAGCTTAATATAATTGCAATAAAAATGATTAGCTTAATAGATCAACTTATTCAGTTATTACAAAAATACTGCCCGTGTATGTCACCTAAGAAATTGCAAAATCGAGGGTCTTGGAGATTGAGTTTACTTCGGACGTTCGTGTAGGCTTTGGTGTTTTTCTATTATTTTCCCGTGTTTTTCATTGAAACGTTATATTCCGGGGGTAGACACAATGAATGTTAAATGAACAAGACACAGTGGTCGTTAGCAGAATTAATATAATAGTTTATTTCTCCCACAATTATCTAAGCTTGAAACCAAGCTATTACTTTATTTCAAATTGTTGTGAGCTGTTGGACAGACAAATTACATAGTCCCAAGTTCGGTCAATATAACAATCAAGTTTCCTACCGACCATTGTTGGTTGACATTATAATAAAATATTAACTTATATCGGGGATATATTTAGTTCTCCCTTAAAAATATAAAGTATTAAAACTATGGTTTAATACAAGAATAATCAGTTAAGTGCTGTTTGAAAAATCTTTATCGCCAATTACAAACCGTTTAATCCCCAGGAGATGAACACTACATTTTGATTTAATAACATATATTTAAGCAGCCAGCAAGTCGGGTTAGATCCTTGGGGACCTAGCCGACTGATTAACAAACATTTTACCGCGAACCCATTGTTTATACTTCAGTATCATTCTAGACTTGTTGAATAGGAAAACAAGGACCTCTTTTCTGTTATGGTTGAATATTCTATTTATATGAACGTGAAAAAATATGACTGGGTCGCAGATTGTACACTCGATATTTCATTATGTTGTAGTTTTTGCAGCCATTTACACCTTGAACGAGTTTGGCACTTGAAAAGAGCACCCTCCTAATACGCTGGATTATGATTTCCTTAAGGTCACCCCATTATGTGACATAATCATTCTCTAGGAGTGGTTAGACTCATTAGACAGGAAATCGCGTGTCATATTTCTCTAATCCTTTCCTCGGAGGGGCACCTTCAAAAATAAGCGGTAAGATACAATATACCACCAATAATTAAAAAAAACCCATTAATGACGTTCCGTTGTAGCTGGTGATATTGAAAGCACAAAAACAAGTGATAAATTGTCTGAATCTGCCACATAATTCAATAATAGGAGGTGTCTAGCTGGCAATATGTTTGACAGAAATGATATTCAGAAGTCTGTCGACACCTGTCGGAAGAAAAATCGCTTAATTTGTACCTGAGACTGGCTATCATACACCTGTTTCCACAAATACTTTTAACTTTACGATTTTGTACGATGTAAAATAAATTGGCATGGTAATTAGATGGTCATTAAAAGCTCATACCTAGATTAATTTCTACTTGATCGATTTAGACATAGTAGCTTCGGAGATTTCAAAGGCTGGTCGCGCAGTAATTTTTACCTTAACTCAACAGAAAGATCAGTCAGTGCTATTTCAAACAAATAAGTTCAAATAAGTATAACTTCATCTTGTGCTTAAAAAAATTGCAGTTCGCGGGACAAGTGGAATACGGGGTATATGCATCCTAGGCTACAGTGCTAGAAGAGGAACCGTCGAGTTACATCAATCCATAACCTCCTGTTTTCATGATGTCCCGACACAACATTACTTGAAATTATTTGCATTTTAATTTAATTTACATTACAAGACAGTTTAACCCCAAAGACAACCAGGTATAACAATATGGTAAAACCATCCAACAAGGGTTGGAAATGTTTTTTGTGGTATGTATAAATATAAAAAAAACGTCTTTTGGATCGAAAAACCGAATCTGCAATCACGTGTCCATTGGGCGATCGACAAGAACCATGCACAAAAAAGTGTGTTACTGGCTGTTGGCCTAAATATCCCAACCCTGTATATCCAACACACCCTTATCTCCGGCAATAAAACAGCTCATTTTAGTCTGCCATAGCAGCCCATTCTAGTCCACCGTGTCATCCCATTTCAGTCCATCGTACCAGACCATTCCAGTCCCCCATATCTCTATTGATAGCACATTCCAGTTTCCCGTATCCGTCGATCAGTTGATAGCCCGTTCCAGTCCCCCTATCCAACGATCTATTGATAGCCCATTCTAAGCACTCGTATCAATTGATCTATTGCTAGCCCATTCCAGTCCCCTATGTCCATTGATCTATTGATAGCCCATTCTTATCCTCTATATCCATTGATCTATTGATGGCCCATTCAACTCCCCGGTATCCATTGATCAATTGATAGCCCATTCCAGTCCCCTGTATCCATTGATCTGTTGATAGCCCATTCTAGTCCCCTGTATCCATTGATATATCAATAGCCCATTCAAATCCCCCGTATCAATTGATCTATTGATAGCCCATTCCAGTTCCCCGTATGCATAGATCTATCCATAGCCCATTCCCGCCACTCGTATCTATTGATCTTTTGATAGCCCATAGTACCAGTATCCAATGTTCTATAAATAGCCCATTCCAGTCCCCGTATCAATGGATCTGTCAAAGTCTCCGTTTTTTATTGATTTATTGGTTCAACTGAAATATTATTCACTTTAAGTTAAGCATCAGCAATTCAATAAATCAAACATTTTAAGCTTATAAATATTTTAAAACCTATTTGATAAGGCTGTTTAGTGCATAAATTCTTCAAATATGCACAAGATTAAAAGAAAGGCCTCAGCAAAATGCTGAAATATGTGAACGGAGGTGAAAACATCAGAGCTTTATTTACATAATACAACATAATGACAAATTAAATTGTCACAGAACACCATAAATCTTATTGTATTTCAATTATTTCGAGTTGAAACGCCTTTAAATGGAATAAAATGTATACTTTATGTCCAAAATTTTAGCATGAAAAACGGGAAGAAAGTAATATCTAAGGACACCCGCGTTTTCATCCTGACAATAATACTTCTTTGTTGATTGGTTATTTTTTATAACATTGGTTCATAAAATGTTTTTCAATAAATGTGTCAATACGCTCTCCACTTGAATTATCGGTTGTTAATTTGTTCTCTTCCTGATATAGCTGATGCTCCTAGCCGAACTTTATGCAGCAAATAAAACCATGTGTCGAAATGCTTCAATTCTTTGTAATAATCTAAACTGCTATGTATGCAAATGTACATGCATTATAAAATGAAACTATTTAAACTAAATAACTTCAATAAATCAAATTAAAAAATTAATAGATGCCCCATGCAGTACTTTATGGCTAAATAAAGCTATTCATGCCTATTTTATGTTCTTATTTGCTCGTTATAAATCTAGTTGAACAGGATTTATAAACAGGTTGTGTAAATAATATCACGTAAAAATAGCAGAAAAACTTGTTTTACGATTTTTTTCCTCTTTGAATACTTCTTATTTATAGCGTTTATTGCATACAAACATTAAAGTGGACATAAAAGATATATGTATGCAGTCATGTAAACATATTAATGTGCAGTCGTTGTTCATTTAATACTTATTCTAAAATAAGAAAATATACAGAATTTATGTTAAATTTACTAAGAAGACTTTTTAAAACAATATTCTAATTTTAAGGCGGTAAATTTTAAGTCTTTAATGTCCAATATGACTTTATAATATCTTTAGTGTCTGCAGATCATTCCCCCCACCCCCCCCCCCCTTTTTTAGATTAAGATGTCTTAACATCATACTTATATACTTAAAAAACTTGCACTTACCAGATGTAAATCCCAAAATTAAAATCCATATCATAAAATTCCAAGCATTCTGCACAAAACAATACCAAGAACGATATTTACTACGTCCATACATATTTGTTTGTTGTTTTTTTAGTATAACCTATATCTGTATAACACTAACTACACATTTTACGACGCCAATATTCCCCTGTTAATGTCAAATCGTCTTATAGTTAATCTGAGATATAACGAAACTATTTGGCTTATTTCATGTATGAATTAATATACATTAGCGTTTCACACACCAAATTTCCAGTGAAATAAACAACTTGTTTTCATATATATTATTTAATATGAATACGTTTTTCTCACTTTTTAAACACTCCGTAAACTGTGAAGGTGTTTATGCAACGGTACACAGATTAACATATTAAACTTTCGTCGAATGTAACACTCCCAAGTTTGAGTTATAGTATTTTTCTAATCCGATAACGACTTCTCCTTAAATACCAGTAAAAGCGTTAAACTTCCAATATTTTCAATATGTATATTTAAACTAAAATAAGATGTAGATTAGTCAATACAAAGTATATTTTATATTACTTCAGCTATAAGGTAAAGTGATAGCGTCTTAATCAAGGGAATTGTTCATATTGCTGGAGTCCATCAAGTGATAATAAAACGTGATGTTGTTGTTATCGACTGACAAAGGACGTAAATAATTCTATTGAACATACCCAGCCGAGTATGGCCCGCCTTCTCTCCGCCTCTCTCATTAACATTTCGTCACATCGGTTCGTTTAATTTTAATTTTTTATCTGAATTGTCACGAAATGCATCTTCATCTGTTTGCCAATCAATTTCTAATTAAAAACCAAAAATACAACAAACAATAAAACAGGCGGTTCTTGAAAGAAAACTTGTAAACCTTGCTGATATCGCTACTTTTTACTTAACACAAGGAAAACATCCAATATAATTTAAAAGTCTTTTTCTTAATTCTATAAACTATTTACCACTGTATATTAAGAAATATATTATTACGAATTTTTAGAATTCACGAGACGTTTTGTTTTATAGTAAATATGAAAATGAAAGACTAAATCAATACAGATGTCGACTAAAAAATTAGTTTACTTTGTAAAGTAGACGAAATATCGACAGTAGTATCGCAGTACACATTTCCTAAGAGAAATCATGAGTTGAGCTGTAGATTTATAAAAAAAATAAATAATTAGCTGAAACATAAAACTATGTGCTCTCAATATGTCATTTGAAGTAAAACATTTTGAATACAATGTTTGACAAAAATATAATAAATAATAATAATAATATGTCAACAAAATCCGTTAAATGGCTTTGTTGTTTCTTTCTTGATCGATCTACACATGTTGTAGAGGTTTAGTTTGGAACAGCTCTGGTTCAATCAAGTAGAAAAAAGATGACAGACGGTGTTTTTACTGCGAGGCTCTTACTGGATATGTTTGATGTTTTATTCCCTTTGAGACTCTTTACGTCCTAAGTTAAGGACAAAAGCTCTACAGCACCGTCTCTTTAAATTTCGTATTGAGCCTCGTCGTCTTTCTTGTTCCTTTAAACATCACCACTGTTGTACTATGTATACGGATTTGAATGTCCCGACATATAGTTTGGGAGGATTATTCTGAAACCTTATTATTACGTTTTTAATCTTTGTTATTGCGTGATTTGAAAATAATAGGTTTATACAAAAGCCGAACGATTAAACTTAATCAAATGAATGGGTTTTGTTACATTTTGCAACATTCAAACCATTTAGCCACGTGCGTGAATTGCAAATTACTTAATATCTTTATGCAAAAAGAATTGAAAGATGAGTCATATCAACATTAAGTTCTTTCATTTATGAATTGCTGTTTTAATACAAAAACGTTTGCAACCTTTCAGTATAAATTAGTATGCTGAAACGTTTTAGGTTAAGTAATTATATAACTTCATTGTTTTATATAAGTTATATTAGATTTACACTAATTTTATATTTCTTCATTAAAGCAAATTAAATTGTCTGTTTTTAAGTTTGTGACATATAAGTTTGTGTTGATTTTTTATTAAAAAAATAGGAAATTTATTATCAGAAATAGGACGTTCATTTGTGGAACTGTTTACGAAAACAACGGACCTTTTCTTTTATACAAAATTAACAACATACCATGTGCCTAATAATTCATTGTTTAGTATTTAGCAAAATATGGACGAAGTCTCGCTTTGTGACAGAAATAGAAATCAATTTATCCTGAGTAATCAAGCCATTCAAAGTCGTGATCCGTTACAAAGCAAAGCAAAGTAAGCTTTTAACCCCAGCAATTACTGTAATAATTGATAATAGTTGTAAATATCCATGTTGTTGAATCGACACAGCTTACCTATACGGTTAGGAGGAACTGTATCAATGGCCGCGTTTGAATATAAATAATTAAAACTTTCTACCAGTAGATTGTGCAATAATATTTGTATACATCTGTTATATCATTGGTCTCTGTATGCATTGAGAGGTAAGTAGTGGTACATGTATACAAACATAAAAGTACCCCCAAAACACCATATATTGAAAGATATCATATTAAACAGAATTAGTCAATTCATTAACGCTATAGTGCTGAACAATCAAGTAAAATGCTTTAAATAATAATCATTATTGATTTCAAACAAATTCCCTGGCGTGTTTATAACACGTTAATCATTTGGAAACAATACCATTATACGTTGTTTGCCTCAGTTATAGAGTGACTTAAAAAACCTTTTGTTTAACAACCATGTTGATAAGTTTCATTAACTTGTATATACCAAGGGATAGTATTTTATAGATTCAACTCTCAACAAATTCTGACTCCCCATAATAAAATCTCTTGAGAGACGCCATTCTGAGAGAAATACAGCAATTGCATACCGAGGTAACATCTGCAAATAACTGGTTACAGGAAAGTAATTACTCCGGTACTCCCTGGACACTTTTAGTAAACCAAGAACGAATAGATTTCAAATTTTTAAACCTGGTTACACATTTTAAACGCTATAGTAAAATAATATAAGTTTGAAGGAGTTCTTTTAGAAAATTAGTTGTGAAATTCCCGTTACCCTGGAGGGTGCGTTTCCAATTAAAATAAATTGAATTAATTTGTATAAACGTCTCTTATATATTTTGACTTCTAATTCCTCTACGTGTATCTACATGTAGTTATTCCCTAGCCACCTAAGCAGTAGAATTTTCAAACAAAAGTTTTCTACACATGATATTATTTAGTTAAACTCTATTAAGTCGTCATGAAGGGCGTGCTCGACTCCAACCATAATTGATAAATATTCAGTTTTTCTGCTAAATGCTATGGGTTTTCACAGGATTCTCATGCCTCACCAATAAAACATGAGAGAACATGTTGTGTAAAACGTCAAACAATAAAACAATCGTTATAGTAAAATTTTTACTTAGTCAAAGTTTTCATTGAAAACCTCGTTTTATTGTCTGTTTGTTTGTTTGAATGGCAAATTTTCAGCTATACCATCGGATCCTGCTTGTAACCTCGTTTTAATAACCGTCGATAATTTAAATTAAAACATAGTGGTGCAAAAAACTATATTATTAATATTTTTTATATTGGACTTTAATATATGCAAGTTCATAATCTGTAATGGCCCGAGGTATTCATGACTTCAGTTTCCTGTCTTACCTTTTACTTTAATAAAAGTTTTTGTTATACCTCAATTTTCAGACCATGCATTAAAATTATGTAAACTATTATTGAAAAATAAAATAAAATAAATTAAACGTTTGTTAATATTATAAAGTTGGAAATTTAAAGTAACGCACTTTAAAATTTCATCTCTCTAATTACTTGTAATAATAAATTGACAAAAATCAAGAATGGACTGGGAAAAGCTGTACCAAATACGTGCCGATATCTATCGGTATAAAATAAATAATACCAACTGGTATTATAGACTCAGACACTAGTTTTAAAAGTGCAAACCTTTACAAAGAGATCGTATCGTTACAAAACTTTACATATTTGCTTGGGGAAGTTTTTTTTACAAATACAGATGCACATATCGTATATTTAAAAGTGCATAATGGTTTGCATGTAATTGTGATTTAACAAGACATAAACAAAAATTGAAGAAAAAAAACAATCTGCGCAGTTCTTTCGAATTCAGCTGCACAACAAACTGGGTTTTGGAGAAATATCATGTATTCTCTTATAAAAACACACCAATTTTCATATCACCTATATAATATAATATCAAACGTGATCTTCATACCTAATTCATTGTTTTGTCTGCTGTGTTTCCGTCTAATGTTACCTTCAATTTATACACTGAACTCCAGCAATGTTTTGTTAGTTACCACACCCTTAAACAAGCATTGGCATTAGACAGTAAGGTCTGTCTGTACAAACTCTGTGTGCACCAGTTCGTGGCTATTTGGACCTTTCACGCAATTATCATATTTACTTAACATTTTGGTAGCATGTGATATAAAAACAAATTTGTCATTTTTAATTTCAATAATGTTAATTTGACATAATAGGGTTAACGAATGGCTTTGTGACAGATTTGTAAATACAAGGATTTATGTTATTAATTATGGTCACCAATGAATAAAGAGCTTTGCCTTTATGACACGAGAAAATTTACATTTTACTGTAACCTCCAAATTATTCATATCGCCGTTACTTTATGTGGCATACACGTGTTTGTAGCTTCCAATGAAATTCAGAATAAAATAGTTCTGGTGTGATAGATCATCGAGGACGAGTTCTAGTTAAACTTCGAGTTGATCATCCGAGTTAAATTTTGAGTTAGACTTCGAGGTAGAGTTTGAATTAAACTTCGGTCTAAACAAACACTCCTTTATAAAATATCGTTTAATAGTTAGTTAGTTTATTTATTCAAAAGCAGTACAGCTTATAGAATTACAATAATAAAATATTGGAATTAGCGTCAATATAGACAATTAACTAGCATGTAGTAATACGAAAATATACCTGTACAATAATACAGACTATATATGGAGTGTGACATGTCACACAGAAATACAAATTTACCACTTTTCGACATTGTTCTGCTTAGGAACATCAAGGATCGTTTACAAATAAAACGGTGCTGTGTTGAATACATTCTTAGTCCCGATGAAGAATGTTAGACTTACGTACATGACTATATAAAGCAGTCAGTGGAACTGCAAAGATAAGGTCCGCATCGGTTAAAACAAACGAATAATTTCCACTACAATACTTTTATCTATCACATTTAGTTTTATTTCTTTACATACATGCACTTAAACAGTCTTTTGTATTTGAAGTATCAATGTTTATTTGTAATTGTTTATTTGTATGCGTTAAACCCTTAAGGGTATAATTAAGCATTATTGAATAAATATATATTTTTATATCTGTGTATGGAACGCCACAGCTGCCTTATGATACACAAACATATATCATTAAGGCACCAAGCATACTATTATTCTACACTATTAAGACATTTAGTTATACTAAATTGACACTAACCCACAACAATAAGTAACATTTTTAAACTATAAAGACGTTGAAATCCACCATAATGATAATCTTTTACACTATTTAACTATTATGCTATAACATAAAGATACTTCATTATATCATGATGATCATTTACTATACCACGAAGACACTTAACTATACTATGACGTCATCTTATTATACCATAAAGACACGTTACTATATCATTAAGACATCTTAATATATCATGAGGATGCTTGAGTATATCATGAAGACATCTTACTATACCATGACGGTACTATACTATGACGTCATCTTATTATACCATAAAGACACTTTAATATATCATTAAGACATCTTATTAATATACCATGACGATTCTTGAGTATATCATGATATTTAACACATTTACAATAAATGGTTATAACCCAAATAAAAAAACCCAGAAAATCAAATGCTATATATCGTTTTGATATAATTTTTCTATCTACTAAAGGAAGGTTGGTAATGCATTTGAGGTTTCTGGCCCCTACCCTTTCAGAAAAAGGGCTAAAATGGGTGTATTGAGAAAACTTCTGTAGAATGTTTATTTTTCATCCGATTTTAATCAATTTTTTTTATTGTATTCCTCTGTAAATTCTGTCAACTAAATGTGCAACTGTTTTTTGTATCTTGCACCGTTACATTGCTAAAGGGGGGGGGGGGTCAAATTTAAGCTTTGTCCAAGAAATCAACTTTTTTATTTGTGGTCCGATTTTCAAAATCTTTTTTTTTCATTGGAATCCTTGTGAAAATCAATCAGATTTGCAATATCTCTTACCGTTTTCAAGAAATTAGGGGTCAAAATGGCCAAAAATGCCCATTATAAGAGTTTGTTTAGACAAATGGTTTTATGCAAGAACTTTAGTTGTCGTGGGCCGGCCAATTGTTATGTAGTTTTAATATGCTATTAACCACTAAAGGAAGCTTCCTCTTGCATTTGGGGATTGTTGCCTCTACCGTTTCAGAGAAAAAGGGGTCAAAACGGGTAAAATGTATGTTTAAACAAAACTTGCAGAACGCTTATTTTCATCTGATTTTGAGCATTTTTTTTCATTGTATTCAATCAATTCTGTCAAATAAATGGGTCAATGGTTTTTTTGTATCTTACACTGTTACTAGGCTACAGGGGGTCAAAATCCGGCCACGCCCCCAAAAATGTACTTCTGATTTTCTAAATCTTTTTTTCATTGGAATCCTTTTACAAATTCTTGCTAGCATTTTTCAATCAGATTTGCAATATTGCTAACTGTTTTTGTGATATTATGGGTCAAAGGGGCCAACAACGCCAATTATAAGAGTTTTCCTTAAATGTTGGTATAAATAAAAAAAATCAAATATGCATTGAAAGTCCACCACAGAATGCATATGTCAAAAAGCTTTGTGAGTCCACCATGGGCTGCATGTGTCCACGGCATTTGACAATCCATATTGAGCCTCCAACATACAGGGTATAACATGTTGCGTTCGTATCATGCTGCGCTAGGCGTAGCTTTTTATTAAAAAATCTTCTCCCCTGAAACTACTGAACAGAATTTAATGAAACTTGATAGGATTGATCCTTAGAGTATACTGCACACCATATGTTTCACTTTTTGATTTCTCAAAAAACATGGCTTCTGTTACTTAAAATAGAATATGGTAAAATCTAGGGGGTTTTCCCTTTTAATGTAAAAAATCATATTTTTCATGTTTTTGCCTTATAGAATGAAAAATATTGCAGATAGAGAAAAGCTGCTGCCTGCTTAAATGTTCAGATCATTAATCTCTACAAAAGTCTCCATTAGTTCAAAGTTGTCAGATGTCAGGTTATGCCCTTTTAAAGGTTGAAAATCCTGTTTTGGCTTTTAGAATAAAAGCTACTGCATATAAAGAAAAGGTGTTGCTTGCGCTGAAAAAGCTGTTTGACTAATCTGGTTTAGGTGTAATGCCTGATAATAGAGAGACCCTTATAGACCTAGCGAGCGATTCAATTTATGCCCAAGCTTTATAATGATTTTCCTTACTATAAAAGGATGATAGGATTGGTTTTGGGTCAATATTTTACTTGTCATGTTTTTATGATTTTTTGCAAGGTAATATGTGACACATATAGGTTACTAAACAGAGAAAGATTTTTTTCTGTTAGGAAACTAATGGCGAAAGGGGGTAAAATTGAACTTTTTTTATTTCTTGTCTGATTTCAATTTTTTCAAGTCTAGTGAAAAATCATGGAAAAATCTTTAACATATCCCCCTTTTTATACGAATATTGTATTATGTTATGGCGTAGCTTTTTATTGAACTTTTGTGTTTCATTGTAACAAGTTTTTGTAACAGTTTTCTAAGCAACTTCTTGTAGACATTTGAAACTTCATATGTGACATATTTTTAGGTCCACAACTACCAATTTTAGGTTTCATTAGATGACTAATTCCTGTTCACTGACTTAGTCATTCAAAATTTGTGGAAGGCAAGACATGTTTTTTTCTCACAACAGCATGTTTGCCCTGCAGTAAGGCTTCATCAACTATGATTTCTGGTCCTTTTATGAGTTCATTGTTGGCTCAGGCAAATACATGTATGTCACATTTTTAGTGTTCACACTTGTTAAACATTTGTTGACTAAATTTCATTTTTAGCACATTTATGATCAATTTCGTCAATACAACCTTAAAGAATGAGGTTATAAACTGTGCATTCAGTTGCAAGGGCTGATGTACATCTAATTATTAGGGCTTGTATCGAAGATACGGACACTCTATAGTTTTCACTTTGTCAGTCCGTCTGTCTGTCCATCCCGGCGCATCAACAATTTCTTGTGAACAGTAAAACTCAAAAACTATTGACAATACAGTATACAGTTCTGAAATTTTGCACAGTTGCTATGCAGCTTGTCATGTGAATATGAAAATTTCACACAAATTGGTGAAATATTTTTTGGGGAAAAACTTAAAATTTGTATAGAAATTAATTTTTTTAGAATTGGACTTTGTGAACACTAACCTCATTAACTTTTGACAATACAGTTCTAAATTTTTGATGGTGTGCTTATTTCAATTTTATGTAAATCCGTTAAATATTTTGAAAACACTTAAGATTTGTTTGCTGATTAGGCCCTTTCTTGCTTTGTCAGTATTCTAGTTTCTGTCTCGCCTGCGAAGCCGAGTGAGGCATAGGTGTTACTTTACTGGTGGCGACGGAGGCGGCGTTAACTCCGGCAATCAAAACTTTTGTATAGAAGAACATATCAAAGCTATAAATTTTTCTGTTTAAATTTCAAGGTTCTTCCTACCCCAGACAAAGGTTAATCTTGGTCATAATTTGGTTTCCAAGTTCGGCATATTTGGTTTTATTTTTGTCTGCTCTTCAGTGTCATATAGTGTTTGGCATCTTCAATCTTTCGGTAGAGCGTCTCTGGTGAGTCTTGAATAGACTTTTAAAACGTTATTTTTAGAACTTTAGTCAGTACTACTAAAAACCGACATCGTACTGTTGTAATATTTGTTTGTTATTACATAGCAACTGCACACTATTTTATTGACATGTGAATTTATTATGAAAGCGTGTCTTTATGACAGAGAAGTGTGACATTATAAAAAAGTAAAATGCTATAATGGTACTTATACATGGCTAAGTGATATATGAAAATGTCTTTCTAGTACAACATGTGATCTTCTTAATGTAGTAAGATGTCTTTGTTATATATTAAAAAGTCGTCATGGTACAGTTAGATGCCTTCATGATAATAGTTTTTTTGTAAACCTGAAGGACAAATTCATTTAATTAAAATTTAAATATATTTTATTTGGCCAATAAAAAAAATAACAAAACAGGATATAAACAGTACCGAAAGGAACAGAATATAAGACAAACAGGACCTTAAATATGTTTTTAAAATTCGTCCGAATAAATTATTTTCAATCAAAGTAACGACTACCTCAAAATACGAGTTCAAATCGTGATTGTTCTACTCCAAATCTCGTCATTGTCTCGCAGGTTGAGTCGCTTGAGCTTTTGTTAATCTTCATCGGCTTGTCGACACTAAGGTTGTGACTTCTCGCGTTACTGATGGCAGGTTTTGCGTTCGACTTAAACATTTATTGACAAGGATTTTTACAGTCGTAGGTAAAATTTAGTTACCGGGTACTCCTGCTTCCTTCTAGACGCCGTTATAAAGCTGAAAAATTGCCTGAAATTGGCGTTTAACTCCATTCAAACAAATTATAAATATAAATGTATATTTTAAGTAATTGGTAAATGAGGGTTCGTTAAAATCCAAATATTAATAGAAAAATGTTGTTTAATTTTAATAAATTATTGTAAATTTATTCTAACACAACACTTTCCCGAACTTTTCGAATATATACAAACTAGCATTGTCGCATGGAGTAATACACATAATTTTCAGAGAAAAAATAATTAGTTTGGGACGCAATTATAAAAATACTATTTATTTATTTATTTATTTATTTATTTATTTATTTATTTATTTATTTATTTATTTATTTATTTATTTATTTATTTATTTATTTATTTATTTATTTATTTATTTATTTATTTATTTATTTATTTATTTATTTATTTATTTATTTATTTATTTATTTATTTATTTATTTATTCATTCATCTAAATGAAAAGTGCACATTTTAACGCATGGACATTCTTGGTGAACAGAAAGAACTGGTTAACCGGAATAACACCGAAATATATTGTACCTTTGTAAACGACATCGACTTCGTTTATGAAAAAACGCTAACAACTTTAGTCAACGTCATGTAATAGAATTGGACGAGTTCATATGCTTTACGGATTTCAACAGAGAGAAAAACATAAAAAAATTGTAATTTAATTATTTGGATGCATCGCGAGCATAATTCTACAAAAAAACTCAATTTCGAAAATTTTTCGACTAAGGTCCCTTTATGAATGACGCCGCTCATATAATAACGTACCGTCATTGTATACTAAGATGTCTTCTTGGTATACTCATGCATCGTCATGGTACATTAAAATGTCTTAATGATATAGTAAAGTGTCTTTATGGTATAATAAGATGACGTTATAGTATAGTACCGTCATGGTATACTAAGATGTCTTCATGATATACTCAAGCATCGTCATAGTATATTAAGATGTCTTAATGATATAGTAAAGTGTATTTATGGTATAATAAGACGACGTCATAGTATAGTTAAGTGTCTTCGTGGTATAGTAAATGATCATCATGATATAAGTTAAATAGTGTAAAAGATTATCATTATGGTGTATTTCAACGTCTTTCTAGTTTAAAAATGTTGCTTATTGATGTGGGTTAGTGTCAATATAGTAAAACTAAATGTCTTAATGGTGTAGAATAATGGCTAAATAGTATGCTTATTGCCTTAATGATATATGTTTGTGTATCATAAGGCAGTTGTGGCGTTCCATATCTGTGTGTAACACGTGATAACATGTGATATGTAAACTGTAATCTTTGGCACATATGGACGTAACATGCAATAAAATTTTCTATTTTATTTTTTGTTAAAGTCATTTACTATGTCTTTATTTTAAAGACCATTCTAATAATCATTACAAAGTTTTATTCAAACCTGGGACTAGTATAACCTATAGGTTCCTTTTCAAACCAAGAGAAGGTAAGATCACAAGAGATTTTGACGTACTAACGAAAGGAAGTCATACTGTATATTAGTCCTGAGTGTTTACGTTATCAAACAAGGCTTGCAACATATAAAACATAGTAGCCTGATTGCCCATGGGGTGGAGTGGGTGTTCATAATTTTTTTTCTTACGTCCCGAGGGAGAAAACCCCAATTCAAAATTTACCCAAAGGATATGTGGTAAAAGAAAACATCCCCAAAACACCTTATTATTTTGGATAAGTTGTACAATTTATGCACCCCAAAACTCGATGATCACTCTACGTGCGAACCGTATAAATTCTCATTCTTAATTTTTTTATACAAAATGAACGGAACTGGTTGTGTATCCAAGGTATTTATTAACAACCAACGGAAAACTGTAATGGCACTCGACATTGCCTAAGGCAATAAAGAAAAATATCATTTCTAAACACATGTGTTAACCTGTTAGAAAAAAAATATCTGAAAAGTTCAACCAAACTTTTAGCTCATGAATATTTTTTTCTTTATGGTTTTAGTTTATTACCTCAATGAATTTTTAGAACATGCATGTATGTAAACTTTTAATTGAAAAAGTTAAACTTTTAGAATATAGCCCTGCAATTATAAAGCAGAGAACTTTTTAAAAATTATATCTGCTCTCTTGAATCTATAATAAATTGACAAAATCATATAATGGCCAGGGAAAAGCCATACTGGCAAATCCAGTGAACCGGAAAAGCCATAATGGATTGTCAAATCCCTAATGGACCAGCTATAATTGATATTATGTGGTCATATGAATCAGTCTGTTTATATAATTATACAAACTGGTTAATAAAATAAAGCAGGAATTAAGACACGCGCAAATATCAAAAGTCTTCTGCAAACATTTAATTATGAGTTGAAATTTGCGAATTCATAAAACCAGCTATAATACATACGATATGGTGATATATAAAAAATGTCTTTGTAGTACACAATAATAAGACCTGGTTAAAAAAAATATACGTTACACATTTCATTTGACTATTTCTTTGTATTTTGTTACGGGTACACTTATAATCAATTATGAGTTTAGTTTAAAGTTGTTTTGTTGATATTTAAGCTTTACAAACATTTATTTTATTAAACACCCAAAAAGTAAAAAAATATTTCTTTGACAAGTGCATAAAAAGATTTGGATGTACAATAGTTGATAAAAATATCTTTTTCATTAAAAAACAAAGAGTACACATGGTTATGTGTATTTTTAGATACATAGTCTATAGACTATGAGTGGTGTATGAGGGCCATATGGAGTTTTATATGGACCGGAGCTCATTTTTTATTTAGTAGTCTATATTCTGTATGCAAATAAACCGCCTGTATATTTAACACCATGCCCGTCAGTATCAAGAAGGAATTAAAAACACGCAAATATCTAACGTCATCTGGAAACATTTAATTCGAATTGAAATTTTTCAAAGGTCTGGAGTTTTTTTTTGTGTGTCGTCGCCAATGTTTCTAATTAATAATATACGAAGATATGATTAAAATTTGCTGTGTTGTTTTCCCCGTTAGTTAAATAGTCACTATGATAAATTAAAAAAAAGTAATAATGTGAACATGCTATCAGCAATCTTAGCTCTGAAGTGAGTCGGGGGATTTGTGTTCAATGTTTAAAAATACAAATAAGGTCGAACGTCTCCTGTACATTTGTTGGCTTACAAGTATTCTTTTAAAAGGTGCAGATGTCGGTCGTTACGTAAACATTTGTTTAAATGCTGGTTTAATGCTTTCAAAAAGTTGTAAAAACTTGATTACGTAGTACAAATATTATTTTTATATTGATTTCGTTATATCTAATTATGAGTTTTATCGTGCGATAACAAGTTATTGAATCCATTTAAATAATCCTTTTTAGCTAAGTCGTAGAGCTTATTGAAGAATCTGCATTCCATTTTAAGAACTGAAGGTTATTAAATTTTTTTGAACAGATTGCAGAATCGCTTATTCTTAATAATAATTTTATAATTATAACACTCGTGCAGTATATCCTTTTTTAATATATTTCATAGTGTTTATGAAAATCTGGAACGAATAATCATACGCTCTTATTTTTTTGGCGAGTACAGATTCGTTTCACAGTAATGCACTGGTTTTGACGAATCATTAAAAGTGCATGGTTTTATGTATGCTTTTCACGGATCACAGTTTAAAAATTATTTACATGTATGTGTTTTTCTTTGACGCTGTAAATAACTTTTCAATACCAAAACTCCTTTCTAAGATGTAATGTGTTTTGTTTTAAAGCTGGATGTCAACATAAATTAATATTTAATAGCAGCCTTTTAAAGTATCAACCCTGTACATACATGTACATGTATTTTAGCACTTAAATTGCTAGTCGATCATTGCGTCCCAAAAAGACGGTTAGGATTAGCCCTCTAGTGGGTTTCATGTTATAATACAGAAAGCCATTGAAAAAACAACAGTCTCATTGGAGCCTACAAAAGCTAAATTCTCCTTCCCTTCCCAATACTCTATGTTTTTTTGCAGTGGTTTGTTCCAGTATGTCCCCGTTGACCCCGTTGAGTCACCATTTTCTCCTGAATTAAGCTGAAATACTGCTCGCTTGACGTTAAGCAACAATAATTCAACCAACTAACTTTTAGGCAGAACCATTCATAAATAAATTTCCAGGAAAACTACCGGCTGAGTTATATACTTTTGTATTATTTGAAAAATATAATCAACTTAACAACTAGATTAATTGTCATTGAGAAATATATGTAGCTACTGTTGGCTCAAGAAATGCTTTCTTGAGCTCACTGTATATACACGACAAAAATTACTTTATCGAAGAATGTGTAATTAAATGACTAAAACGGTAGGTCAGAAATTCAGAATTAATGTCGTTAGTGTCGTATTTTGCGATACTTTCTGGAAAGTTTCACTGACTAATACTCAGTGTGAAAATGTGTAAAAACAAAGTTGCTACCTATTTTTTGATTGTGTTAACAAGTAAGTTTATAAATTGTTGCTACGAGAAAAAAATAAAATTTCTGATTTATCCCAAATAAATTGAACATTTTTTTATGGAAACAACTACCGAATCTATGAGAACATCTGTCTTCAGTTTCGCATTATTTGTACCTCTTTATATGTTCTTAGCTATATTACTTTATTTTGTTGGTGTGTCAGACGTTGTTCTTGTTGTCCTTGATATTTTGGCTTGTTTTAGTATCTACGTAGCTTTTATGCATATTTAGGACTTATAACAGCTTACTAATAAACCTTCAACAACATTGCTACCATCGAAAACTTCGCCCAGTTGTAACATCTTTTAAAGTTAAAATCCATAAATGAAAGTATTTAAGGGAGAGATAGTCGTGTGATTTTCTTTTTAAAATTAATTTTGATCATTTGTTAAGAAAGAAGGAACCCGCTATTATAAAATTGACATTACGGTTGGTCGGTTCTGTCTGCACCCGACTTACATGATTCATTAACTGTTCATTGTCCAATATTTCATTATTGGTGATTCATTGGTATGATTCCGTGTCATCATTGACTCACACTAGTTATCAAGCTTTTAAAATTCTTTAATCAAGAGGACAATTATAATTAGTTCCATATTGAGATAATGTGGTACAAACCCAATTAAAAAATGAATGTGTCATAACGCAAAATATAACATTAAACGTAAAAAATGACTTTATCATCATAACACATTTGAATTGAAATAATAATAAAGAAATAAAAAGACAACTAATTTGTTGCCTTAGTTCGACATTACATGTATGCATTAAGTGTTTCCAGCATTCTTCACACTGCAATTTTGTAGCTCAGCAGACAATGCCATTGTAATCCCAAAACAGTATTATGTTTCCTTTATTTATCGACTCAATATGATTCCATGTTATATTCTGTTCTAGAAGTTAACCTGGAATTGTATTTCAGTAATAAATATTAGTCTATGTTAGAGCTTAGAGAGGACGTCATGATATAGCTGAAGAGTTTAGAGTTAGATGCACATCACTCTCACTCGTTTCTTTAAAAATCGAAATATCAATGGCTTTAATCATTCGGGCTTTTTTGGTTATTCCAAATATACTCATATGGTTATTTACAAACCATCCAGGGGGCCTCGGCTGCAGAGTGGTTAAGGTAGTTATCAACTATTGATCACGTGGTCTGTCAACACTGACGTTGCGGAATCGAGTCTCAATGCGGGCAGGGTGTACTCGACTTCAATGACAGTGATTGCGGTTTCCTCCCCTATAAACCTGGACGCCATGATATAGCTGAAAAATTGCTGAAAGTGGCGTTAAACATAATTCAAAAAAAAATAAATAGAAGCCATCTATACAACTTAATGATTGCATACGCCAACTTACGAATCTATTAAGTTACATTGTGACGGTTAGTTTATATTGAAGGTGGTAAGTAATTCCCAGTGATAAATTCTGACAAAGAAAACCAGCAGTCATTGTAGATTCAAAAAGTCCAGCAGCTACAGATACACTTTAATCATTCACTGTAATTCAAAATTAGCATTTATGCTCTGATTTTTCTTTTTGCCTTTTTATCCTTATATAAATAACCGAAATGTTTATAATGCTCTGTGGACATAAAAATCATTCAATAAATTAATTTGGGTTACTCGTTTTCTGTTTTCTGTTTTTGTTTCTTGTTGTACATGTTAGTCAAAATTTGGATTCGAAATTGTTAAATGAAAGACTCTTGGTGTTTCCAGGACTATTTTAATATTGGCAGCTCATCTTTTTTCTTTCACTATAAGTAAACCGCAAAATGTAAATGAAATAGACATAGTACATGTGTACTAGCATGTAATGTTAACATGTCAATTACGTATAAATCCGAAAGAAATCTAACTCAACATATTGCTTTGTTCCAGGTTGGTGCTTCTAAATTCCCTTTGTCATCAGGATTTCGTGGAATCAAAACTCTTGACTTGGTAGGATATAGTTGACGGATTAATGACAAAAATCATTAAGAAAAAAATTTCGGTATTGCACGTTGTATAAGCCGCGTAAAATGTGCTCAACGGAAATATTAACACTCGATGGAGGAAATTTTTGAAGTTAATACTTATAAATAAATTCAAAAATTAGAATAAACTCTACAATTTAATTGGTTAATTGTACAATTTTGAGAACACGTTCAACACACAAACCGAATAATATATGACGTCACAGGATTTTTCTTCAATCCTATGATAGAAATTATTTCTGAATAAACCGAGAATCAACTACAATTTATTTAAATGCGTGGACATGTGTGATGACACAGTTTCTCGTCATAAAATCACATTAAATGAACTAAATACGGAACACCAAGGAAACTGTCAAATAAGACAATCTGCAAACCAAAGTTCAAGAAACCGGCAATCTTGAGAACCAAGAACCAAAAATATAGCAACTTCTGCAATGAACCTGACTTTGTACAGGCATTTCACAAGAAATGGTGGGTTTAACCAGCTTTTAAGGCATGAGTAACCTCCAGCTTCTATTACTCTATAGTGTGTGAGTTGGTGTGATGATGATGATGATGATAATGGCTGAGTATCATGTATTATTAGTCAGTAATAGGTGCAAACCAATGATCATCGCATCACAATCACAATGTAGTGTTTTCAACATTTGGGAAAAGTTTCTTCACGCTAGAGAGAATAATAATCAACAAAGAAATGGTATCTAAAGTATATCTTATTAAAATCATATTATTCTTATACCCTTGATTTATAAGTCTATCCCGAAGAAATTGGTGACGTTTGCAAAAATCAGCTCACTGCAAGCTCTTGTATACCTGATCAATTAAGAAAAATAGACACCATATGCAGTAGAAGCTGGAATATTGATTTGGAGCCTCAATAAGATTAAACATACTAGACTTGAAGATAGTGTTTGGTGACAAAAATATTTTCACTAACAAAGAACAATAACTCTTAGAATTCTAAAAGCTACAAAGCTATAAGAGTTATCCATCCATTAAAACCAGTGTGACCAATGGAAACTTACAATGACCGATCAGAAATGATGACGTAGTGTGAATTGGGGGTGTGTTTTGTGAGGGGGGGGGGGGAATTTAAAGTAGTTTAAACATTTCTAAATCTTTGTTAGTACATGTGATAACCAATTTAAAATACGACTTAATTTTTTTCGTATAATAACTTAACTGCATGTCGTTATAAAAAAAAGATTGCAAAACTGAAAACCACGAAATCTAATTTTACCCGGTGTCTTTAGGGGTATCGGGTCCATTCGCCCTAGCGTAGTACGGGAATCGTTTGCCTTCCAACGCTTTTTTGCGTGTGCGTGGGAACCCCTCCCCCCAAAAAGCGCTGGACGGCAGAGGATTCTCGGACTAGCCTAGCGACATGTTCAACCGGGGTTCGTTCGCCCGAGTCTTTTTGCCTTACACAAAGTGAGTCCTTTTCGCCATATTTTTATTTTACTGTAAAATATATATGAAATACGAATAGAGAATTACTATATATGAAATTATGACATTAAGTTTGAAAGCTATGTTTTATCATGCTTGACTGAATACCTGGGGCATACATCTATGTTTATGTTAATATAATTTATCATGCTTGACTGAATACATGGGGCATACATCTATGTTTTAAATAGTATAACATTAATTTAAAAAAGTAAAATAACAACTCGGTGGCCGAATGATTTAACACTGCGATTGTGGGTTCGAGTATCAATACAGGCACGGTGCGCTCCAATATTGACATTTTCCTAGCGAAGGTATGGGATTTTCTCCGGGTACTCAGGCTTTCTTTCGAAATAAAAACTGGACGCCGCGATATAGCTGAAAAATTGCTGAAATTGGCGTTAAACAACAGTCAAAAGAACAAACAAAACATTAATTTAAAAAATAATTACCCACTAGTTTATTAGATCTGTACTGAAATATTTTTAATTATTTAAAATAATTAGCTTGAACTGATAAAGTTTTGTTTGAGCAATTGGGTACTAGCTGTTACCTTTTCGAACTCCATAATCACGTGTTTTTTTTTGTTTTGGTTTGGGGGGGGGGGGGGAGTGTGGATTGGCAGTTATCCTGTCATTCCTTTGAGCATCTTCGGATAATCAAAGAAAAATATACTTCTGTCAAAACATTCACGTTGTTTTTCCGTATAAAATTAATTCGAGGTTATAGTTGACATTGTCAAGGACAAAATTACATTTTCAGTATTTAAAATGAACATAATGATTTTTTAGTAAGAAGAGCCGTATTTTGTTAAAACATTTAAAAAAAAATATTGATTTTGTCATAAATAAAATATATACTAAATCGTAATGACATTTATTAAAAAGTAACTGAATAAATTTTGTTATTATATTATTATATAAATTTTTTCAAATTTCTATTTGCACGCTACTTTCTTTGGACTAAATAGGGGTTCTTGGTAAGTTTGAGCTCATTCTATATAAGTATCAAAATATAACAGTTTCTTTAATTATACATTAAAACATTGAAATCTTTAATATAAAAAATCCATATCTATGTGACTTCCTTAAAGTGATTTAGACATTTTTATTTTTTACATATACCTTGTAGGCTTGTACTATTTTGAAATTTTTTATAAAAAGTAAATTGACATCAGATGAAAAAAGGATTTGGTATATCACAGATTTATAAGTATATTAATCAAATAGATTTAAAAAATTATTGGTAGATTTAGAATGTATGAAGATGACAATATGAAATAATTTCCATTTGAATTTAAAGTTACATATTGTAAAGAAATACATACATTTCAGAATTATGACAATTTGAGGAGTCAGACTTATTATGTTACATTGCATAGGTAATGCATATTATATTATGTATTAAGTGATACTAGATATTAATGTACATATCTCATAAAAGGAATATTTTTATACATAACCTATGGATCACTGAACAAAATATCAATGAAAAAAGGAACGCATTTGTTGACTTAAATTTACCAGTTGTCACCTTCCTGCTTAACTACCAGTGGGCGTTCATGTCACAATTGTGATGTTTCTAGCGGATTGTATTTTTCTATCGCGATACTTGTTAAAAGCATCGAGATACTTATTAAAAGAATCGCATACTTATATACTTGTTTCTATCGCTTGCTGTTTTTCTATCGCTTTTGAAAAGCATCGCGATGCTTTTTTATTTTTTCATCGCGATGCTTTTTTATTTTATGCATGATGTTATTCATCGCGATGCTTTTTTATTTAATGCATGATGTTTTTTCATCGCGATGCTTTTTTATTTTATGCATGATGTTTTTTCATCGCGATGCTTTTTTTAAAAATGCATGATGTTTTTTCATTGCGATGCTTTTCTTAAAAAGGAAGACGTTAGAAACATCCCGATTGTGACACGATCGGTCAGGTAGATGAAAAAAGCAAGCCGATGTTTTTTAAAAGTAAGCCGATACTTTTTACACTATGCATAAAGTGCTTTTTAACAAGTATCGCGATGCTATTAATAAGTATCGAAATAGAAAAATGCAAGCCGATAGAAACATCACAACGGCCACTGATACTTATCGATAGCAAGCCAAGGTGTTTACATGTCACAGCTAATACATTTCACTAGATGTTGTGATGGTTGTTAACTATTTATCCACAAGAAACAACATTTTGTATCCAAGTTGATGTTAATATCAGTTCACAAGTTCTTTGTCCATTCAGAATTACTCCAATTGATCTTTAATGAATTTTCTTTATTTTTTATTTGTACATGATTTTCATTTCCCCGTGTAAGGGTTCAAAAGTTCTAATCAGGTAAAATATCATTGTTGTTGTGGAATGCATGTATATCGTTAATTTTTTACTGTTTGCTATCTTGGCAGGGTGTAAGTGGTCTAATTTATTGTGAAAACATAGTCATAGATTTCTTTTAATTTGACGTGTCTAATGATGGATTGTCTGCTCTTGATGCGACCACTTAAAATGCTAATTGGTCAGTTAAACACGTTGTTGATGGGAGCTTAACTATAAATTTAATGAAAATATCAGATAAAAACAGCAAGAATCAAGTGATATGAACTTATAAAGGCTTATACAATGGGACTAAGATTTCGAATATGCACTATTACATACACATGGAAAATACAAGATTAAAAAAGAAACAAGGTTGGACCTTGACCTCTAACTTTCTGACTTGACAACGCTGAAGGTTAGCAATGATCAGTGAAGATCCATCTAATAGTTATTGAGCTATGGTTATTTATAATAAATCTGATCTATGCAGAGGAATCAACTCTTGTAAAAGGTTCGTTATATATTTATGACCATTAAAGCCGTTGAGGGAACTACATTTTGGCGGGGGATTTTTAATTCTGCAACTTTAAGGTTAAAAAAATGTAACAAAGTGTCCCTTTCCATTATTTAGCATGTTGGATCAACTTTAATTGCGACATCTTGAACAGTTTCAACTTTTATCATGTAAATCACCATAAGATGGTAATGATACCCGAAAGAACTTTTATTCAATTAGTCACTAAAAGACAAAAAATGTCAACACTTATTACAAACAAACAACAGAAACGATAAATAATAAAAGAAACTACTGGCTTGGAGCAGTGTGTCAGGGTTGAACATGTTACTGTATTCATAAACATCTCCATTTATCTCCCGCCAATACCGAAAACTAACGACTTCATGTATGAATATGAAAACAGCGACACAGTACTACACAAGAAAGAGTATATATATTCTGGCTTTTATAATATACTCTCTGTTCTCCTGACAGAACTATCTTACTGTGTTGTCTGGTGAATATATGACAACAGGCCACAGGCGAGGGCGCTTCCTCTCCACACTGTAGACAAAAAGTTCCCATATAATTTTAGTACACAATGTCTTATTTTAATGGGAGATAATTCTAGCAGTACGCCAGTATAGGACCCGAGGTAAATCTTATAGAACTAGTATAGTCCTCATCGATAGGTATAGTCTCCTGTTGCTAAGATACAGGCAGCACTTTTTAAAAATATACAAGGCAACTTATTCAATGAAAACATAGATTTTGATGTGTAAAGTTCCAAATTTTTGAAATACATGTACATGCAATTGTCGTATGTTTGATATCAATAAAATAGAATAAGATAAGATAAGATACTTTATTAACAAATTATGGGCCCATGGAGGGCATGCACAAATACAATTAAAAAAAGAAAGATATTGATGTTGTAATATGAAACGAAACAAACAACAAGAGGAAGTACATGTGTAACTATACAAATTAACAATTATCTAAATAGCAAGTGTGGTTGATTACAAGTATATGTTGATATGGTAACAATTCTTCCTGTGGTCAAGAAAAAAAAGGTCGACCATCTAACATGAGAATTGTATAGTTTAGAGAGACAATTTATATATGTGTACAACCTTAATATATACATGCACACATATATAAGGTTTAGCTATCCTTCCCGTGTCAAGTGCACCAAAAGTAGATTGAAGTTGCATGTATTTTTGAGGCGATTATCACTGGGGACGTTGCGTAAATCAGGAAATGCTAAACTACAATTAGCCATAGGGATCAAATGATGTTAGATGTGCAATGAACAGATCTACTCTAGATACATGTATCATCTTATATTTTTTTTTAATTTGGTTCTGACAATATAAATTTAAATAATCACCTGATAAGGGTATTTACTCTATAATAACAGATCATTTTCATTTATTCAGCTTGGCGTTCATTGCATATGGTGCGCATTATGATTATCTCTCTTTGTTAAAAACAATTGTTGTAATATATCATGATTATTTCCCTTTGTCTTAAAATAATTATGTTAAATTGATGTTTATGCTTTTCTGGGACGCTGGGACGCTATTTGGTAATAAATGGTACCATGCACATCCAAAACGAGCTTCAAACACTCCTTACTTATAGGTTCAAATCTGTTCAACCCGTTCATTAAAATCATTGGACTAACTGTAAATAAATCTTTCAATAATTAGGTCCATATAGCTGTGTTTTTTTTAATTCAGTTAATAACATAAAATGACTACAAATACAATAAATTAACTGTCCTTCGTACACGGATGAAACGCAGGAATTCTAAGTTTTAAATATCTAAAGTTTTGCAAGACGCATCTATAGCCCAAATGTCAACAGCAGAAAGAGACAAAGTTGGACAAGCACCAACCATACACATCTTTGCAAAACTCAAGTTTACAAAAAATAAAAATGAAGCCTGCTGAAATTTCAAACCAAAGACATCAAGTACAATCCCTAATCATAAAGTTTAACCCATTCTCCACAAGAAACTATTCATGTAGGTATAATTCTGATGGCAATAAGATATGTAATATACATTGTACTGTGAAATAAAACGGATATACCAACCTTGAAAAGCTGTATTGTTTTATAATGTATTGTATTTTGGTTCTAGTATACTTTCGAAAAGGGGACGGGATTCGTTCTAATTTGACCATTGTGTTACCTAAAGAGAACATGGTTTATTGTACTGGTGACCTCTGTGTTACCTAGAGGAAACAAGATTTATTGTACTGGTGACCTCTGTGTAACCTACAGGAGACAGATGATTTATTGTACTGGTGACCTTTGTGTTCCCTACAGGAGACACATGATTTATTGTACTGGTGACCTCTGTGTTCCCTACAGGAGACACACGATTTATTGTACTGGTGATCTCCGTGTTACCTAGAGGAGACACATGATTTATTGTACTGTGACTTCTGTGTTACCTACAGGAGACACGGGATTTATTGTACTGGTGACCTCTGTGTTACCTAGAGGAGACAGGATTTATTGTACTGGTGACCTCTGTGTTACCTAGAGGAGACAGGATTTATTGTACTGGTGACCTCTGTGTTACCTAGAGGAGACAGGATTTCTTGTACTGGTGACCTCTGTGTTACCTACAGGAGACACTGGCTTTATTGTACTGATGACCTCTGTGTTACCTACAGGAGACACATGATTTATTGTACTGGTGACCTCTGTGTTACCTACAGGAGACACGGGATTTATTGTACTGGTGACCTCTGTGTCACCTAGAGGAGACATGATTTATTGTACTGGTGACCACTGTGTTACCTAGCATAGACAGGATTTATTGTACTGGTGATCAATGTGTTACCTAGAGAAGACAGGATTTATTGTACTGGTGACCTGTGTGTTACCTTAATGGAACAGGGTTTATTGTACTCGTAACTACTGTGAGCATAAAGGGAACGGGATTTATTGTACTGGTGACCACTGTGTTACCTAGAGAAGACAGGATTTATTGCACTGGTTACCTTTGTTTTTACCTTGATGGAACTGAGTTTATTGTACTCGTAATTACTGTGAGCATAAAGGGAATGGAATTTATTGTACTGGTGACCCCTGTGTTATCCTGAGGGAACGGGGTTTGTCCTTGTCACCTATAGGTGCTTGTTTATTTTGATAGAGTTTTTCTAATTATCCAATATTTCCTTTTTCTTTTCAGTTGTTTGTTTGAATAATTGAAGAATAAAAACAATTAGCTGTTAGTGGACGAGTATAAGACAGGAGGTACATAAATATATGTACCAAGTAGATACAGTGTGCTGACTGTTGAAAACTGGTGGAAAAATCTGTGAACACTGGTCGTCTGCCTGTTTTAAATTGACGGAAAAGTCATGAAAGCATTGGTAGGCTGCCTGCTGGAAACTGGTGAAAACATCAAAGTAATGTGACGTTGGTGTTGAGCCTGCTGGAACTTGTGGCAAATAGCAAAGTAATGTTGACATTGGTGGGCTCTACCTTTAAACTGGCGGAAAAGTCAAAGTAATGTGAACATTGGCGGCTTACCTGCTAGAACGCGACAGAAAAAGTCAAAGTAATGTGGACATTGATGGCCTACCTGCTAGAACCTGGCGGAAAAAGTCAAACTAGTGTCGACATTGATGGCCTACCTACTAGAAACGGGAGTAAAACGTCCAAGGACTAGTGGAGAAAATCAAAGTTATCAGTACATTGGTTATAAGCCTGCTGTGGACATTGTGGGCTGCCTGCTGGAAAATGGTGAAAAAATCAAAATGCTGTGAACATTGGCGTTCTGCCTCCTGTAAAATAGTGGAAGAAAAAACAAAGTAATGTGGATATTGGTGGGCTGTCTATTGGAAACTGGCAGAAAAAGTCGAAGTAATGTGGACATTGGTTGGCTAGCTATCTGCTGGCGGAAAAAGTCAAAGTAATGTGGACATTGGTTGGCTATCTGCTGGTGGAAAAAAGTCAATGACATTGGTGGGCTGTCTGATAGAAACTGGTGGTAAAAGTCAAAGTAATGTGGACGGACATTGGTATGCTGCCTGTTGGAAACTGGTAAAAAAACCAAATTAATGTTGACATTGATGTTTTGCCTGCTGGAAACTGGTGGAAAAAGTAAAAGTAATGTGGACATTTGTGGCCCACCTGCTAGAACCTGGCGAAACAAGTCAAATTAATGTGGGCATTTGTTGGACTGTCTAATAAAAACTGGTGGAAAATATCAAAGTAATGTTGAAATTGGGGATATACCTGCTGGATACTGGCGGAAATAATCAAAGTACTGTGAACATTTGTGCTCTGCCTCCTTGCAACTGGTGGAAAAGTAATATGGACATAGCTGTTCTGCCTGTACCAATGTAAGATCCTATATATTCACATTAACTGTAGTTATAACAATGCAAAGTTATTTAATTTGACAGAACTTGATTTCGTATTGTATCATAGAAGATACCTTTACAAACAACTTCCAGGAAACTGTTGTTCTTTTTAACCGCCATTAATTTCAGGTTGAAACAGCAACATTTAAGCATTTTAACATGACAAATATACACGTATACGTAAGCCTACATTGTCGAATGATTTCGATGTTTCAGCGATACGTTTTAGATCTAGTGAGCTCTTGAAAAAGTTGGCATGCATTATATTTATTAAATGCATTTCGGTAATCATTTTGTTTTTGCTTTCCAAACAAGATGTACCTATAGATTGTCGCAATTATTGACCATAGTCATATTGTTTAATTTGGAAGTTTACACATTATATTCGCTATCTAGGCATCTAAATTTGGATGTCCTTTTATTGACACAGAATGTGTATAATATGACAGTATATGTTTTAAAATTTCAGATGTAGGTGCCTGGGAAAACTGCTGTTTTATGTAACAACATACAAGTAGTAAAATTATACATCTAACAAAGTATCATTCACTCTTCTTTATCCTCAGCACTTCACAAACAAATGAAAGGAAATGGACATATACGTATTAAAACTATAAAGTACTTTGTACCAGCTGTTTCTCTGGGAGATATTTTTAATTGAAATAAGGGACCGACCATTTAACTTGCAGGGGGGCCTTGGTTTTTTCCTAAAAAAATATTTTGAAAATGATTTTTGATGAAAAAAATATTTTGGAAGCAGAGGGTAAGAAAAAATATTCTGAAGAAGGATTTCTGCTATATAAAATGATGCTAATAAAGAAAAAAAAATTCTGTCGCGACGCCTTCAAAAAATAAATACTTTCTGACCAAAACAAAAAACCTGGGCCCCCCTTCAAGTTAAATGGTCTGTCCCTTTAGGAGGTGGTTTTTTTAGTGCCACCGTATAGTTTGGAGGAATTAAACCAAGCTTATAAAGACTGTCATGCAGTGTAGCTGTTTTCTCTCTATCTAATTTTTAGGTAGATAAATGAAGTATTAAGAATATGTATTTTTAGATATTTTTTTCATCATAAATTAGCTTTGATGGAATTTGTTAGTGCTTTGTATCCAAATCAGGATCTTTTGTCATTTAAATGATTGATGTTCTATAAGCGTTCAACAGGTAAACATTATTAAATAAATCAATCAAGATGTTGCAGCATTTATTGACTTAAACTTATTGTAACGTGAATATTAAAGTACTGTTGGGAATAAAATATCTAATTTGTTTAATTGTTTTTAACATATAGCAGAACTTCTCTCTATACAGTTTACAAGACTTTTAAAAATCAGTCGTTTTACATTAGAATACCTTTATCTGACACGCATCAATCAACGTTATGACGTAATTTACTTTATTAATTATGGTGAAGGTTCCAAGAGATTTAATAAGCAACTGCATTTGGGAAGAAATTGTGGAAAATAAGACAACAATTTGGGTTTATTTTAAACATATTTTATTTGCTCAAATTGGCAAATAGGATAAGACACCAGGTAGACAAACTTATGAAGTCTTCTCCAAAAATACAATATGTTGCAAAAGAACATTTATGGAGCATGCATACAATTTAATACAAATTATATTATATGTGTAAGATAAGATCTGTACCATACATGAGATAAATAGACTGAGCCGGAAAAAAAAATAATAGCAAAGATATACGAATAATAAGAGAATAAGGGGGTTTGATGAATTGTGTGCTTCAAAAACACTGTGTAAAAGTTATTAATCAACGTAGAATCTTTCTGACCCTTTGATATTCTCAAATACATGTTTAAAAACTTGATTTTTCTGCTCGGTGGACAACAACGGGTCACCACATGTTAAAAGTTCTAGATTTATTGGACAAGAATTGGGCAGCCAGGAAAGGTCCTCAAATAATCTGTCTCTAATGATGGTATATTTAGAACATGCAAAGAAATTATGATACGAATCTTCACGGTTAGATCCACAACGACAGGATGGATCAGAAAAAATATTAACTCTAAAGATCATAGTTTAAAAATGAAGCTAAGCATCTTAGCTGAGTTAGGACAATACTAAATTTACGCTGTCCATATTCATAATGCTTCGGAACTTTTATACATGGGTTCATGTTTTTTTAGATCGGATTTGAATTTAAAGATAGAATCGACATATCCAAAGTGTTCCACTGTCGAATAGTTGATGGTATGAACGATTCGTTAGTTAGGGACAGTCTACAATAGGGAGTCATAATGTGATTACCGTTACGCAAGGGATACACCGAAGTGTTTTGTATAGTTGGTGGTATTAGATTACATTGTACACAGATATGTTAGGACAGAGCTATGCAGTATGTTATAAAAGATTTGTAGCTGTCTACGTTTTCTACGCTCGACTAACGGCTCCCACCCAGTTTCAGTATAAATATTAGTTGTATTAGTAAAACTTGGTAGGCCTGTGACAATTCGAGCAGCCTCTAGCTGCAGTAGCTCGAGTTTATTACAGTATCCCACACCAACGTTGTCCCAAACTTCACAGGCATACTCGAAAAGTACATTTAGGTGCCTTGAAGCACTAAATATAATATTTTCAATATGTATGTTCCACTTATAGCATCACTGCTAAAGTGGCTCCTAGATGTTTATGAAAAGTAGTAACTGGAATATCTATATTATTTAACAATTTGGGTGTAACATAAGCAATAAAGTGTACTGTCGTGCAGAACTCCCGTATACATTCTAAAGTATGATTATTTATGTGTGGCGTTTCTGGAAGAAACCAATATCTGTTAAGCATTTAAAAGTACGCCTTACTGTGCAACACCATTTTGCTCTCAATATTTGTTATAGAAGTTACACATCACATAGGTTGTATATTTAGGGAGGATGGAAAGGTTTCCTTGAATACACGAGAACACAGACAGACTGCGAGCACAAAACACTATTTTATTATATTGTAGCATATGTAACAGTACATTTGCCTCCTTAGCATGCTTAGATTTTCTCTCTATTTTTGAAGCATGTACACATACAAATAAAATAGATGGTTTGTTACAGTGCACATGTATATGAATTATTTTATCCTTAATTAAATATCATGTTGATGGTATTTTCACAGAAAACTGCATTTTGTGAACGCAGAGTGCAAATTGACCAATACTGTGACATGCATTTAATAATTCGGTACAAATACTGTTTAAATTTTGTATTTAATCTTTTTCATCTGTATTTTTCATCATCTTGTTTTAGATCTAATATCATTAGTCTATTGTCTTGCTTTTTGGTCTATGTAAACTTCAATACAACGGTACCGATTGTTAGACTTAGATTTCTAAACTTAAAGATGATTTATTGAAAAACATGTTTGTATGCCGTTGAAACTATTAAAATGTACGAGTATCAGAAGTGTTAAATTTGTATAATTATCTCCCTCTTTAAAATGACAGGCCCCTTCAGTTGCACAAACTTGATTTACTCCACACAATGATAGTTTTGCCAAACTTCATTGAAGTAGCTCTTACGTTCATGATAAGGTTTCTAAATTTTGATTCATATTTTAACAATTCCTTAATCATTTCCCATTCAAAGAAGACAAGACCTTCAGTTTAGGAAACTTTAATTCCTCTGATGAAGGATGCCTTTTGCCAAGTTGAATAGATATAAACCTGCATCTGAGATGAAGATGTTAAATTGAATTTAAAAATAACAATTTCTTAATTATATCCCGTATGGCAATTTGATCAAACCTGAATCCCCCTCAATTAAAAATACTTTGTTCCATATTTCATTAAAATTAGTATATTAATATGCTTCTAAAACATATTTATAATATATAATGTTATATTTATAATATTGATAACATTCTTTCTTTGCAGAAGCAGTGGCAGTTCATTAAACAAACTTCAATTCCTTTCTTCCATGAAGACTTCATGCATGCCAAGTTTGATTGAAATTGAACCAGTGGTTCTTGAGATGATGCTGAAAATGTAAAACGTTCATAAAGATAGAGAGAATACAACGACGAAGACGGATGATGGACAATTTTGGTTGGAAGAAATAGCTGGAGCTAAAAAACCTGCAAAAAACAAATCGATTTTGTGGAATTAATGAACTGTAAACACTTAGTTTTTAGCAACATTATGTATCTAGAGTACTTATTTTCTGTAATAAACGTCTCTATTTGTTTGACCCAGAACCTTTGATCTTTGAAGAATGTCTCCATGAGCATTACCATCTGCTATCATAAAAATATTTGAAACAGTGTATGCTTATCATCATGATTGTGAAACGGTTAGTTTTAGCCATTTTTTCAACAAGGCTTCTTATTTGGTATAATCAGTTCAGTTCTAACCCTCCCAAACATGGCCGATTGACAACAATCCTCGCGCAGTCGTGTCCGTCCAACTCCTTTACTTAGAAATGCGAGTCTCTGATCAGCATTTCTCACCTGTCTCGTGGCGAGTACAAATGAACTTATAATGTTTTTATCCTGTAAAATTAAAACACAGTCATGACAGTTTAGACACATGTGCATGCACACGTGCGTGTTCACTGTTCACTGCTCACTTGGGGTGCACCTGAAGCGTTAGATGTCACCATACAAGGGCACATAAACCACATAATTTTCTGAGCGACCGGTCCTTACCCAAGCTATTTATTGATTTAGGCTTAACGGCGAATTTATGTAACAATTTAAATCATTTGATTTGCATCGACCGGGTGCAGAAATTAAGATCTTCCACATCCGGTCGTCGAACTATAGATCTTATACATTCATGGCGATCAAGCTGTCAACAACGTGAAAAGGAAGTTAGTTTCAAATTGCAGAAGTTAAAACTGTATCTGGTTTTGCTTTCTTTTTGCATTCTCATACATTGACTGCAATAAATTAATTTCGATCGTTACAATTATTTATTCTTGTATAAGCATCTGTTAAATTTTAAAATTTATTTGAGATCATGTGTACAAGATCATCCAGGAATAACAACAAACAATAATCAACTGTTTTGCTGCATGGAACAGTGAAAATGCAATGGCACTTTAATGCGACAAAAGAGTATTATCTGGAATGCTTACAAAAGGAAAAAGAACATATCGCTGAACTCTAAAGAAGCAAAAAAAGAAGATTGGTAGATATTTAAAATCTGTACAAAAATCATAAAAACTATATTGGGGGTAAACAAGACGAAAGTCCAAGTTAGCAATACCTTATTATTTCAAAAGACAATCTCTGTGAAGAATAGTAATAAGAAAAGTACAGTTGTTCCGAAAAAATTATATTAAAATCAAGAGGTAGATCGTCTTGTAAACATTTCCCCACAGATGTGACCAGTTGTGAAAAACAGCTGGAAGAATGTGTAGTTTTGACCACGAATATGGATAATCCAGTTTTGGTATCCAATCAGCATGGAAAACAACAAAGATGTTTGTCCGATAGTCCAAGAGATAAATATAAATAAACGGTTCATCTAACATTCCAGGCTCTAATAGTAACAAGCGATAGAAATCCGTTGAAAGATTGTATTATTAGAGGATATTTGTTACCATTATGAGTTGTCTCATCAAATTAGCTCCATTTTAACAAATTATATACATGCTTCCCGTTTCCAGTCCTTGTATCATAGAGCTGTCCAGCGCTTCCCTATTTAAATAGGATAGGATAATGCTCGTTCGGTTTGGACCGGTGGATGGTGTCAAGCCAAGTTAATTGCAAGTTCAAGACACCTTTTACAGATGGTCAGACCTTATATTTGTCGATCTTTTTTACCGAGCGATATAAATAAGCACATGTTAACCAGGAGTGATAAAACAATCTGTATTTATATGGATATTATAGCAAGCAATAATGGCATACAAAAAATCACATGACCTAGTTAGGGGGAAGGTGTATATTTGCTGTAATCAGTTAGGGCTAGGGTTATTATTTGTAACACTGTAACACTATAGGTTTCCAACCCGGGAGTTATGAAAATATTTTAAAATAACACCGTAGGTCTACAATATAACTGTCTAGATATGAGCTATTAGTATGTATTCATTCGTTTTGTATCTAGTAAAGCATGTCGAAATATTGTTCTTACTTTTGTCACCACTATGTAAAAAAAAGAGTTGTAAAAAATTCTTCTTTAACTATGTGCAATAATTTCAAATGGTTCAAGTTCATTTTTAATGCAGAAAAACATCTTAGATGACAGAATAATAGTTCATGAAAGACCTATAGTCAGTAGCCAACCAAACTGGCAGAGACTTCATTGGAAGAATGATTATCAGACTATTCGGAAAGGTAAAGTACCCTTATAGTTATTAATCAGATGCGGTTCCAAGATTAAATGTTGAGTGTGGATCGCAATGATGTCGGAGATCTGGGACCCCTATCGTGTTCAGGAAAACACCTAACGGGAGAAGCTACAAGAGTTAAGCAATAAATGTAAACGATTGAGAAGGTTTAAAAAAATAATTGATTTTAGATAATTATATTTGCCATTCTTGCTGCTCAATAAACGAAATAAATTTAAAAGGATTACTTAACTAATTATATACTAACTCAAAAAAGAAATGCAACATTGGATAATTTTTATCAAATCATTTTGTTTGCGGACAAATAACCTATAAATATTCAGATATATATACACAACCTGAATTAAAGGTTTCCAGGTGAAAGCATTTAAGTTCATCCACCCGTGAATGACTGTGGTCGAAATCTGGAACACACTATGAATTAGGCATTCAAGTCAAGTCAAGTAATATTTATTTAAAGTCGGTGCAAGCATGTAACAATATAACATAAGCTCTATAGAGCTTTTAAAACCGGCATTGCTAAAAACAGGGTTGACTTTCACGTGCAAATCATGGGTATTTTTTTGTAACTCGGACAATCGTTTTAAAACCCCGCTGTTTCTTTTCTTGACTGCATTAGTAAAATAAAATTCTGATGTGGTGACGCTATGCCAAAGTTAGATGATGCTACCCGGAATATCGCTATCGTTCGAATCGAGGCCGGGGAATAACAGAATGCTGTTGCCAGAACGTACAATGTTCACAATTTCACGCCTTTGAAGACACTACCAGCAGCTTGGTACTACGACAGTACCGACAACGTTCAGGCGTCCGAGTGTTACAACTCGGTAGTACGATTGTTACATTAGATTATTCCATATACGGAACACGACTATTTCAGAAACAGCTGTTAACGTATATCACCAGACAGTACGCAATCGGTTAAATCGGGTACGCTCTCATAGATTGCTGGCAAGAAGACCTTACGTCGGAACAACACTTAGACGCCAATACCGCCGAGCAAGGGTTAGATGGTGTACTACCGTTCGTGTATGGAATTTGCAGAACTGGAGTCGAGTGTGGTTCAGCGATGAGTCACGTTTTCAGCTTGCGCCAGACTGCGTTACAATGTACATTCGGAACTTCATCCGTGTTTGGGCTAAATGATACGTTTCCCTCCCTCTGTTGTTCTTCCCTATTTGTCTATAATAAATCACGTATTTGATTATACTCTTGTGTGTTTATCTACATAACCATTATACTGGCGTTGAAAAGCGAGATGGTCGCATACGAGTGTACAGGCGCCGAAATGAACGTTTTGCGCAAAACTGTGTTGTAGAAAGAGACAAGTTGGCGGAGGCAGTGTAATGATGTAGGCAGCTATCTCTTACGCCAGGAACACACGGCTGATACATATCCAAGGCAATCTAAACGCTGTTAAGTATAGAGACGAGATTGTACGGCCGCATTTATTGCCCGTAATTGACATTCAAAGAGAAATTTTTCAACACGACAATACAGCACGTGTAACAATAGATTTTTTAGAGCAACAGAATGTCAATGTGATCCGTTGACCATCACGATCTCCGGATCTTAACCCAATTGAACATCTGTGGGATGAACTTGATTGGCGCCAACAACAACCGCCGCAAAATCTGCAACAATAAGAGCGGGCACTTTAGTATGAGTGGCAAAGATACCGCTTGTTCGTACTCAACGTTTAATTGAATCCATGCCAAGACGCTGTGTTACAAGCAAATGGTGGGCAAAACAGATACTGGATACTGGCATTTTTGCGTGATTTATTGACAAAATGTTGTATTACATGGTAAAAGAACTCGTGAACAAGAAGTGTGCCAAAATTTACATGTATCAATTATTTATGATAAATTGTTAAAATAATATGTGAAGTAAAATTCCTATTTTTGTATGTTGCGTTTCTTTTTTGAGTGAGTATATATTGATCATAAATTGATTAAAAATATGTTTTTAAATTTCATTCTTTTATATTTGTATTTGTTTACGATTCTTTGGATAAATTGGCACCACAGTCAGAAATCATATATAATGAACCAGCTTTTAATATTTTTGCAGTTAACAAACTTATTAGTTATGCTGCATTAATATTGGCGCCAAAGAGGTTGCTAGAGGCAAGTGACGTAACAAGAATTAAGGGACACAATAGGATGCATCAGGTGACAGTGGACACGTTTTGGCGTCGTGGAAATCGGACTCGTTTTGGGTGTGACCGCTCCACAGTTCGGCGTAGGATAGACACGTTTGAGCTCATCGGACAAGTTCGAATTATAAGTAATTAGTCGTATCTGTGGTAGCCTGAAAGAGAGATTTGTAACGGTCAACTAAGTAATGATGGCGGTCATGAAATATTCCAAGTGATGGCTCTACCAAGGACATCTGGACAGAAAATACAGGCTCTTGAGTACTTCATCAATAGGGAGATATATCCTCAATATGCAGATGCTGCTCGAATGTTTCCACACAACAATAGAAAATCCCCTTTTTGAGTAAGTTTGGTTCTCAACCGGCATAGTCAATTACTAGATGTAGGTCAAGGTACGAGGCAGACCTAGCTGTCTCTGGTGTCCCTAATTTCAGCAGTGAGTATTTATGTAGGCATAGTCGTGCTATCCAACCCAGTTCATGTTTTTCATGAATAAAATATGTTTGAATCAATTTAAGTGGGGTATGCGCGTTCACCCAGCATCGAATTTAGGATAATTCAATAAGAACTTGTATTTTGGTTGTGATTTTTATATCCCCGCCCGACAAGAGTCGGTAGAATATAGTGAGTCTTATGTCCGTCTGTTCAGATTTGGTTTCCGGATGATAATTCAAAAAGCTTGCATCCGATTTCAATGAGACTTTGGGATATTGTTACATATCAGGCGGGAAAAAAGCCTATTGATGCTGAAGGAATTCTGTCAAAGGTCAAGGTCACTGTCGACAAAAAATGTTAGAAATGTGTAAAAAAAAAAGATGTTTACGCACAATAACTTAAAAAGTTTACATTTGATTTCGATGAAACTTTGGGATATATTTTATATTAGGTTAATTAGAAGCCTATAGATTTTGGGGAATTCCGTCAAATTTCAAGGTCATAGTTGCCAACAAATTTTTACAAAAAGACGTTTCCGACCAATTACTTGAAAAGTGTGCATTTGATTACAATGAAACTTTAGGATATTATTACATATCTGGTAGGTAAGACGCCTATTGGAATTCAATCAAAGTCAAGATTACCAGAAATTTTTACTAAAAAAGCTAGATCGATTTTTTTCTAGTTTCATATTTTTAACTTTATTGTTTGTTATTTATTTATTTTTTGTTTAGTCCACATTTATATACTGACAAACTACTTATTAGACGTAACCGTTTCTGACTTACGGTTTGCTACAATCTTTTCTGTGTCGAATTGTCACTGCTTCGTGTAGTTTATGTGTAGTGTGAGCTATTACACGTTTTGTCATCCTTTTTGGAAATGAACTTTTAAGTATCTTGTCGTTGAAAATGAGGAAAAACACTGCAGTTTTTCTTAGTATAAAATTCAGACAACATGTTTGCCGTTGAAATCTTAAAAATATTCTATTAGTTCCCTATAAAATGAATTAAAAACCTTTCAAAGTTTTAATTAAAATGGGAAAACAGTTAAAAGCATTATTGATTTCTTAAATACTTAAACAAGGCTGATAAGGTCATAAGTATACATGTAATCTCATAATGTTTGGTATTGCGCAAACACTTAACATTTTCTAATGACAACTAATAAGATTTCTAACCGCTCGAACTATTTTAATTAGCTGATAACGTGACAATTTCGGAAAGTTTTCACATTGTCATGTCTGCCAATTGTGTATATGATGCAATAAAGCCTTTCTCAATAATGGAC
The DNA here is from genome assembly GCA_944474755.1 of Limnoperna fortunei. Lineage (NCBI taxonomy): Eukaryota > Metazoa > Mollusca > Bivalvia > Mytilida > Modiolidae > Limnoperna > Limnoperna fortunei. Next base: position 77,855,660 of record OX104116.1, read on the forward strand.
GCCATGATATATTTGAAAACTAGCTGAAAGGTGAATTGAGTTCGACAAACAATTTCATATTCAGACACAACCTCACGAAACACCCCCCTCCTAAAAAAAAAAAAAAAAAAAACGAAAAAAAAAACAAACAAACAAACAAAAACAAAATAAAAACAAAAATTGAGTAAACCAAAGCCAAACTTGCCAGGAATTTTATTTTGAGTACTTAAAAATGTTTCAATTTTAGTGCTGATCAAGAACATTAAACCTGACTGCTAGGTCAGTAATGCCTTCTATTGAGTGAATTTCAAAACATCCAACTCAGGTCAAACCGACCGTATTGAATGATTGTAGGAATGTTCCTCTACTAATTATATATATACATATTTGGTGGCGATTTTAACTCTAAGATGACAAGCTTCACATGAAAATGCATACAAAAACATTATTCAATAAAAATCTTACAGAAATGACACCAAGATGGATGTCTACTTATTTCGAGGTTTGTCATTTTTGAATCGTGAAGGAAACATTCTCGGATATAGATAGAGTTAAATTTGCAGTAGACTCCAATTTGTTTTGTTTTGAAAGGTTAACGTTACAGACACTTGAATGACTGGTCATAGTAACTGCGGCCCTGTCGTTTGGTCGGAAGCAATCATCTTACATTTATAAAAGACTGTATGAAGAATATAAAGTGTCCTGTTTGGTTTATGTCGCCAATGTCGAATTCTTTCGTTAACAGCATCGGACAAACGAACCGACTATAGCTCAAAATAGATCTATGATTCATCTGAGTTACATAAGACGAAAAACTTATATCCAATGTTCCTCTTCAGTTTACACAAAAAGCCAGAGTTATTCAATCAATTCTTATAAGTTATGGTTGCTGAGATACTTTAGCACCAGCCTGATTAGGTGTAGAACGTGAACTGAGAACCCGAGACTGAAAAAGGACTCAAAATATGTTATGTGCATGTTCCTTATGTAAAATAATAACATATATTAGAGATGATTGATATTGCTATACAATGTACGTAATATTTCTTAAATGTACACTGAAAATTAATAAATAACTTTAGTGAGTTCATTTAGCTTTGATCCTTTGATTTGATATGTCTGCTTAGTGTATTTCCACATCACTTATCAGAAATAATATTATAATTGACTTTATGCAATTATCTTACCGAGGGTTTTGCAATCTTGGATAGTTGACAGCCAAACTAGACACAAGGTGTCCAACTTTTTCAAGAAAGCTAACTTCAAACCGGTATCCGTTTATTGAGATCAATCAATCAATCAATCAATCAATCAATCACCGTAATGACTTAATATTTATTCGATATCAAAAATAAGATAAAGGAACGGATGTGGACTTGATTCAGTGATTAAGGTCCAGCGAGGAATATGTCAGCCGTATTCAGGAGGAGAACATTAAAAACGGGGATAGTGATGGAACGGGAATAAAATTAAACTGTCACTGGAGGTATGGAGTATTGGGTATGAACGTAGAATTAACCCTTTGTAGCGGCTAATATGAGCCCACAATGATTTGAAATCTTCACACGTCACCCACAATATCGTCCGCGGCTATATTGTCTGTAGTGAATTTGGCAATCTAGTATGCTCGGACTTGATAAAAATAAATATAGGATTAATGACAATTTAATCCGACTTCAATGCCTATAAGCTTTTTATAAAACTATTTAAAATTATGCTTTTCTTTCATAGATCTATCGAGCGTAAAAAGGCAAAGCCTCTCTCTATCAAATCAGTTGATGCTGTAGATTAAAGACTAAAGTTGAAAGACATGCATTTATTGCTAAATAATATGTAATTTAAATTTTATTTCAAAATAATCCCTTTAAACACTATGCATTTGATGCAAATTCTTCGGCCGTTGGACTCGGTCAAATGGGGGTCACCTTGAGTCCGGGTTTTGGCGTCCATTTATTGTATAATATAGTTTTCCTAACTATAGCGCAGTTTTTAAAAGGAGAGGCCATTTCAGGTTTTCGCCTTTGATATAGAAACTGAAACGATAATCAGTTTTCGCCTTTAAGTGTTTTCATTTTTACCTTTTTGCGTTTTAGTGTTTTTCGACTTTTTGCGTCTTTTCTTATGAAATATCAAAGGTAAAAACGAGAAAAATGCGGTCACGAGATTAAACAGATATATGTACCAGACCACGTAATTAGGACAATAACTTACTTTTTGGTATTATATTGTGTATATTCATTTCTATAGACTGCAAAAAGACATAACACTCCCAACCCCCCTCCCCCCAACCACCCCCCCCCCCCCCACACACATGTATCCGCACTTGCTAATATGGGCAAATAAAATTATTTTATAACGTAACGTAGCATTCAAAAACGGTATTCAGCAAGGATCGGTTATACTTTTTGTATAGTACATTTACATGTCAGTTACTTTGAACGCAACAGTATTTTTTGACACCAAAAGCAAAAGTATTGCAATTATCTGAAAAGGTTTACATGTCAAATTCTTCCTCCGTGAAATTTAAACTGCGTAAATTAATTTTATTTTCCGGGAGACATTACATTAGTATGAAAACTGTAGTCAAGTTCAATATCAAAGGCAATGAACATGTAATTGATTGGAAAATTGAAGCGAGAAGGGGAAATTAACAGATAAAGATGATTCATTTTGATTAAGAATACACTTTAACATTTTGACAGCCTTGTCAAACGCTTGATGGGGCAATTCCTACTCATTTCACGGGATTATTATGATCGACGAGAAATCTATAATATGGAATGCAATGAATGTTTGGTTTTTGTGACAAAGCTGTTTTATTTGTAGTCAATACATAATTAAATTTGCCACCCGGCACCCGGCAGCATTCGTGCAGTATCTAATAAATGTCTGTGAGCGAACGTGCACATGTTACGTTTCACTGTACATATGAATGTCGTTAGTGTGCATCGTCGTCAAGTGTGTCAATGAACAATCGGTTGCACCTGAGTTCCACCTGAGCCATGGCCTGTAACTTATTCCGAGACGCTGAAGTACTGTTTCAGAAAACATGCACTAACCTTGTGCAGCATAAACTAGACCTCTTAGGTCCTTCTGTAAGCGTGGAATTAAAGGTCATCACGATTCGAAGAAACGAATATTTTAATATTTGCATGTATATCAGATATTTAGATAAAGTGAATAAAGCCCGCATGAACTCATACTGTAATAATTTGTATGGATGTTTGACACGAAAAGGGTACATATAAAGTCGTCTTTATAATTCAAAAGGTTAGAAAAACAACACTAAATATCATTATGTACTTTGTATACTTCGTGAGAATGTTGACTTCTAATCTAAAAAACTAACAGCAAATACAGATGATATTGTCATAAGTATGATGACATGTGTATTAAATAATGATTCTTTTTTAGCCATGACCTGCATGGAACAATTGCTTCAACAAATTACCAGCATATGATAAAAAGATAGTTAACATCTAAGCAAATTAAATTGAGTGCAAATTTTCCTTACAAGTTATAGTTCTGTATGTGTATCGTCATCAATCCTGTAAAAAAAATAACGCGAGATTAAGATTTAAATCAAATCTTTTTTCGATAGGTTTATAGATTTCGCACAAAATACTCTTTGAAATAATTTTCACGGGGTCCAAATGTTTTGTAACGGCAACAATCCTTATTTCATATGAGAACGAAAAACGTATTTTTTTAAATAATATAATGAACATTTTAACCAAGTTCAAGTTCAATTAGCAGTTATAAGTAGTTTTGGAGGAAAAGATTAAAAGTAAACTTATACTTATAGAGAGACGCAATGAAAATAGCCCGTGGTTCAGTTGAGCTGAAAATATCATATATACAGAGTCTGTATATAAAACGTTTACATGAATGCTAAACACATTATATTACTATTCTTTTATATTATTTGTGTCTTTTGGGTATTTAATTATTTTAAAATCTATTACATAGCGAAAAAAAAAAAGAAAAAAAAACTGAAAAGAGATTAATGATCAGTAAGTCAAGATCTACTAATGATTCAAGGAACCGAAATTGTCAGTCGACTTCTTTTGTGGCGATAACCCTTTAATGACCACTTGTCTCATCGAAAACCTAATAGTTCAAAAAAGTTGTTAAAGGCAAAAATAATCAACAAAGAAGCTGTATAATTTGAGACGACCTATGTTTAATCTTGCATCCCCATACCATGAAGATAACTCCAAATATATGTATTCCAGGCGAACTATAACAGGCTCACTAAACTATCAGCATTTAATATTATATTTTTACTGCAGCCCTATCACCATTTGTACTTAAAAAGTTTATTGTTTTAACCAGTATTGAAATCTGTAAAAAGATCATATTTACTGTTAAAACGATAGTCCCGAAACAAGTTAGATTTTATGTCTGTTTATATTGTTATGTGGCGGAAGTCAAAGTAATCTCTTATCGATACCAGTTATTTTGCAAATATTTCATCAGTAACATAACATTTTAAGTGGAAATTCATGTTTTATCTATTAAGTGTAAGATCTGTCTAATGCATGATATACAAATATGATTCAACACTTTTTGATATAATATTCAATAATAAATCATATTATAATGGTCCATTTCAATTAGGGTACTTTATCATTGTCTCATCAGAAGTTTTTCTAGTGGTTTCAATTGACAGTCATGGATTCCCAGATGTTTACACTTTCCTTTAATGTTTTATCTTTTATGTCGTCAAGGAAGGTTGATTGTCTGAGACAACAATAAAGAGCAAAACAGAGGTGACGTGATTTCATCAATCTCAAAAGTCTCTATGTTTAAGTGACAATTGCATTTTTAAAACATCTGAACTAAATGGATCTGTTTTCTGACTAGTCTCACTGTTTAATCGTCTTTTTCAGTTTGTTACAGAACATTCGGTAGCGAATCATTATAAGATGAACTGATATTACAGAAGACACACGCGCGTTTCTACTAATTAAGACTCGCAAGTGGCTCTCAAAAATACACAAGTTTATCGTGCAAGGAGCGTTGTACTCTCCAATCACGTCACTGACCACTGTTCGCGGTCAGGCTTTCCGTATTATGACCTGACAAACCCCAAACGAAAGGGCATTCCCTATCTGCCACCGCGGGACGCGCTGTGCAGCTGTTTGGGTCGATCACTGTCAATACCCACAGGACCCGAGTGTGTCCTTGTACTATATCTTGATTGACCCGCATATACTCTCCTGGTATTTTTTCCTCACTTCTAACGATATTTAATATTTTGTACGGGTTTACATTTTGTCGAATACCATATCTGTTTGTGACGTCACGCTTAAACTAGAATACACGCCGAAAATTTCAAGTCAGAAATTATTATAGGATTAAACACTGGGTTTAGGAAATTATCAATGTGTAAACTCCGGCGACTCACTCACAAACTAAATAAAGTCCGAAGGACTTTATGTCAAGTTTGTGAGGGAGGCGCCGGAGTTTACACGTTGATAATTTCCTAATAAATCCTTATAATTCTGTGAAATAACCGTTGCGATTTTTAAAACAGCAAAAACAGTTACAGAAACCCATCTAGACATCAAAACGTACCTAAGCCGGAACGCGTAGGGATATGCAAAACATAGTACCAGAGGAATCACGGTTCTGTAGATATTGATAGGAAAAAAAAACCAAAATGAAACACTTAATTGTATTTATATCATATTTTATTTAAAATCTCAATCGATTTAATTGGAAATCATTGAGGCAGAGAAAACATTGTCCCCTTTGCCTGACGATACGCTATGAGGACGCCATCTTGTTTACATTGGATACTGAAAGGAGTCCGCTCAGAGGAAATATCGATATATAAATTATCTGAGAAGACGCCATTTAAGTGTTTTTATCCAATCAAAGCACTTAATATAAATAAATTACAGCATGAATAGAATTATTCTGGCACCCTGACGATGATATCCTCTTTAGCATAAGCTAGGATATATTTGAAAGTGAAGCTTGCGTTAATGAAAAATATTTCACCAGGGGACCAGGTAAGTCAAAAATCGGATAGAAGTGCACTTTTGCATGTTTTTCACAAGTATAAATTATATTTTAGGGTTGTAGGATAAAAAACTATATTCGTACATTGTCAGGATTTATAAAGTTTATTTGTACTATCCGCGAAACAGGTGAAAAATGCTCGGCAGCAATATCCGAAACAGAGGCTACATATCATCCTACGTGATTGTTTGTTTGAATGTTATTTAACGGCACCTTCAGCAGTTTTCAGCTATATCAAGGCGTCCAGCTTTTATTGGGAATGAAGCCAGAGTAACCAGAATAAACCCCTACCATCGGTAGGAAAACTGGCAATCCTTGTCAATTAAGATTGGAGTCGAGCGCGTCCTGCCTGCAGTGGGACTCGAACCCGCAAACTCAATGTTGACAGGCCACGTGATCAATAGTAGTAGTACTCTCGTCTGGGCGTTGATATGATATGTTATAAACTGCGCATGTCTGAAAAATATGGCTGTGTTTTGAAAACCTCGGTGAAAAATTGTGACAATTTTCTGTAAGGATAATGTTGTTTAAACATGACGAGACGAAAAAATACCAGGGAAAGGAGCACAAACAAACAGAAGGAACTTTTCAAACTCTAGTGATACCTCGGGAACAGGTTTGGATCAACAAAAACGTAAACAAAAACTCACTTCTAAATCCAATACATCTAGTGAACAGATTTTATCGAACACGATAAGTGAAGCATTAAACTTTGTATACAATAATAATACAAACATTCAAAGTCCCGTGAACAACATGAACTCTGTTCCAACTTTTCAATACACTAGTTCGTCGGTACAGGCGCAGCCCCCTTTCAGCACTACCCACAACTTGCTCAGGGCTCATACTCCGTACCACAACCAACTCTTACATCAACCGGTATAGAACTGTTGATTAGAGAAATGAATGAACGGCTTAAAGGTGTAGAATCGAAACTCACAAAACAATAGAAAACCGTATAAATACAAAATTCAATGCAGTCGACAAAGAACTCTCTCAGTGTAAAAGTAGAATACAGACGTTAGAAGAAAATGCTCAGTTTTTATCAAACATTCACGATGAACATAAAGCGGTTAAAAATAGACTAGACAAACTCTGTAAAACAACAAACGTAAATCAAGAGGTAAAAGATGTAAAAGATCGGCTCGTTGATGTGGAGATAAAAGCGCTCAGAAACAATCTTCTATTTTTCGGCATAAAAGAACCGGTCGTTGACAAGAGTTTGAATGAGGAAAAAGGAGCAGTTGGTGGAACAATAACCGCGGAACAGGAAGATGTTACTCCGTTAACCAATGCGAACGCGAATCAAACACCCGAAGAAAATTGCGTATACACCGTGATCGACTTCTGTGAAAACATATTGAAAATCGAAAACGCGAAGACGAAACTTAAAATTGAACTCGCTTACCGTCTAGGAAAGAAAAAAAATGAATGCGCAAAAACCAAGACCAATAGTCGTCAAATTTTCGAACGTGGGACTCCGAATATAGTGAAAAACGTTTCGCACAGACTAAAAGGCTCGAGCTTTGGGATAACCTCCCGCCAGAGGTGATCGAACGTAGAAAAATAACTATTGTCAATAATGCATCAAAAAAGGAAGGAGAAGAAAAAGGCGTTCAGGGTAGACGACATGCTATATGTAGAAGGCAAGCTATGGGAGGAATAGGAACTCACGGAGGATGGTACATGTGAAAACACAAAATCATTACTCAAAATATGTTCCTGGAATATTTCGAAAGGTCTAGTTAGAAAATTAAAAGATGAAGAATTTGAAAGTGTTATAAATGATTACGATATAATATATGTTTTAATGAATGCTGGGTAAAATGTCCTAGTGAATTTGATTTACACGGTTTTGAAAAGAAGTATGTAGCAAGAAAAAAGTGTAATGGTGGTGGAGTAGTATTATTTATAAGAAATGGTTAAACGATTTTATTAAAATAATTGAATGTTGTGATAGTTTGATCTGGTTTAGAATTGATAAAAGTATTATGCATGATGGAAACTATTTGTATTTATGTGCAGTTTACGTACCACCAGACAATAATGTGTTATATAGAAAATATAACATAAATATTTTTGATGTGCTATTAGAAAAAATAGAGACATTCTCAGAAATGGGTAATGTCGGTGTTATTGGTGATCTTAACGGTCGAGTTGGACTTGAAGCAGACTATATTGTAAAAGACCATTTAAACTTTGAACTTAATGAACGCATTAATGATTTGATTAATTACGTTAACGACGGTACAATATGTGAACGATTAACAGAAGACAAGAAAAATCCCAATAACTTGGGTAGACGAATACAGAGTTATGTTTAGCTGCAGGGTTGAGAATTTGTAATGGTAGATTTGGTTTTGGCAGTAGTAAATTTACATTTCAAAACAAAAAATGGCTGTAGTATTATTTATTGTTATCTTGCAATGCTTTTGATATCATTGAATCATTTGTATAGGAGATTTTACCACTTTTTCATGTCATGCTCCAATATATGTTGAAATTAAATTAAAAGGTTTAATTACCAAGGGTATATGTACACGTAAGACTGTAAAATATGACTCGATACGATGAAATGAAGAGTGTTTAAATGCAGTTAGAGAAGAATTGTTGGAAAACGTAGAGAAATTTGATGAATTAACTCAAACGATTACGACCGATAGTGAAATAGACTCCGTTGTGACTTCTTTAAATGCGCTTAAACAGACGTTTTTGAAAAATACACTAAAGTGAGCGTAGAACGTACTTTAAAATGTGAAAACTGTACCACTGAGCCAACTAATACAAAGACTAAAAATGATAAGCCGTGGATAACAGCTGAGTGTAAAGCCCGATATAAACGTTACAAGCGTGCTCTGAAGAGCTTCAACTAACATTATTCAGAATAAAATAGACTCAAGCTAAATTTAGAAAAACAAAAGTACAAAACGATGGAAAACAAGTTGAAACGAAGTTACAAAAAAAGACAAGGAAACATGCTTGAACCAATGATGAAATCAAATCCAAAACGTTTTTACCGAAAATTTAAAAAGCAAAAGAAAGTCGTTCGATGTAACCTGACAACTAGTGACTTTGCTGAACATTTTCAAAATCTCATGAACATTTATAACCCAGATCCTGAACAAAAAACGAACATCGATAGCATTTCTGCTATATACGAGGAACTTGAGAGACATTTTACTATCCCGGAACTTGAACGATGTGTTAAAAAACTTAACAGAAATAAGTCACCAGGAATAGACAATGTAATTAATGAATACATTATTGAAAGCAAGAAAATACTGTTACCTTTATTTTGTAAGCTGTTTAACGTCATATTAGAAACTGGTTATTACCCTGAATTGTGGGTGAAGAGTGTTATCGTACCACTGTTTAAAAAAGGTGATACCGACAAACCAGGGAATTACCGTGGAATCTCGTAATTGTCCCATATTGGAAAACTGTTCACCTCGCTTATAAACAGTAGATTAACGGAATGGAGTGAACATAATAACATCATTACCGATGCACAGTTTGGTTTCAGACCCGGATACGGAACACATGATGCCATTTTTCCCTCTTCATTCTATTGTTTCAAAATCTGTAAGAAATAATGAACGTATTTATTGTTGTTTTATAGATTACAAACAAGCATTTGACAGTGTCAACCACTTGAACCTGTGGTCAAGACTTATAAAATCTGGTATAAATGGGAAACTATTGTCTGTTTTAAAATCTATGTACTCTAAATTGAAAGCTTGTATTAAGCATGAAGGTAGTTACTCAGACTTTTTTAATTGTAATATTGGTCTTTTACAAGGAGAATCATTATCACTATTTTTATATGCACTTTATGTAAATGACCTAGAAATAGAATTGATAAGTCAAGGTTGTACCATATGAGTTACAGTAACTTAATTTATATCTTTTTATGTGTGCTGATCACGTGGTGCTGATGATACAGTGATTTTTTGTGAGAGTATAAGTGAGTTACAAAAAATGATTGATGTTATAAATACTTGTTCGAATGAACAAAACTTGTCTATTAATTTAAGTAAAACTAAAATTGTTGTTTTTAGGGCTTTGTTAAACCTGATGAGAAGTGGTTTATAAATGCAGAACCTATTAAAATTTGTAATGATTTTGTGTACCTTGGAGTACTCTAAAAGTACAATAGTAATTTTACACACAAAAAATGTTATGTAAGGCAAAAAGGCTCTTTTTAGTTGTTTGAGTAAAATCCAAGATGATTGCTTTAACACAGAAACTTTATTGTCACTATTTGACACATATGTAAAACCTATTTTGAAATATAGTTGTGAGGTGTGGGGCAACCACAAACCAGCAGATATAGAAACTTTGCATCTGTTTATTTTTTGAAAAGAGTTCTAAATGTAAAGAGAAGTAGCACAAACTATATGGTATATTTTGAATTGGGAAGGACAACACTATTCATTGAGAGATATTGTAAATTACTTAAATACTGGTTTAAATTGTTAAACACTGATAACTGTATATTAAGTAGTTGTTACAAAGAAATGCTTGAATCAAGTTATGTAAAACCAAACAGTAAATGGAACTGGTGTTGCCATATTAGAGACATTTTATGTAAATATGGGTTCCAGTACATCTGGTTGTCACAAAATGTAGAAAATATTGATGTTTTAATCAGTGAATTTAGAGAACGTGTTTTAGATTAGTTTGTTTGTAAAGCTGTCTCATTTTTTTTTAATTCCCTAAAGTGTGGTTTGTATAGATACATTTATAAAAGGTTTTAACTGCAATTTAATTTAGATAAACCCGATAATTATAGAGATATAAGTCTTTATTTACCAAGTATCGTATACATGCTCATAACTTATTTATAGAAACTGGTCGTTTTTATAATATAGACAGAAATGCTAGATTATGTACAATATGCAACTGTAACTCTATAGAAGACGAATATCATTTTATACTTGAGTGTACAAAATATACAACGTTACGATTGAAAATTATTAAACCATATTACTACCGTTATCCATCTGTATTTAAGTTAATTCAATTACTTTCTGTCAATAATATTAAAGAACTTAATAATTTGGGAAAATATTTGTTGTTAGCTGAGAAGGTTAGAAATTCTTGAACCATACTCCATATATCTATACTCCAAATATCTATTACATATTAATATGTATTTGTATTGTTTATATCTATAATTATATTGTACATGTTTATTAGCCTATAAGTTGTATTGCTTTCGGAATAAATATTATTATTATTCATGCCCACTATATGCTGACTTGATGAATTATCTTTTTGAGAATGTTTGCAAAGTAAATCTATATGTCTTATCAGATGATGAAGAGTTCATTTATCTTTTTCAATCAGACCAGTGTTTTTATAATGTTGTCAAAACCGGCTATAATATTCTTAGCAGAAGTTAATTTCTATATTCCTAATGATTGATTTAATATATATGTTGAATATACATTTAAATATTATTTTTACAGTCTCTCATAATTCTTTTTATAATGGCACTTGTATTTTAATTACATTTTTGTAATTAAATAACTAACGTGTATGTATATTTTATGTAACATTGTTAAGACTACTATTTTATGACAGAGGTGAGACTAGAATACAATATTGAATATGAATCTGACAAATACTTAAGTTTTTTATAAGTGTTTCCTTCTTTATTTTTTCTTTACTTCAAAAGAAACGAATATCGCTTAAGTAATTTTTTTAAAAGAATTTTCCTTACCGTCTTAGCTTACTTTATATCTCAACATTTAATGTGGCATCAAAGACATTACATCTGTATTCCCTTTTTTACAATTGTTTTCGAAAAAGCTCATTTTCACCTAATGTGTTAAGACGCTCTTTGATCTTTTAGCCCCCAAAGATACATGTACATCGTCTATTTTGCCTGACCATTTCATGTTTAAAGGTTTCTTCTGGGATACACACTACACTATACTTTGACTCTTTTTAAATCAAATGGTTTTAAAATGAAAGCTCAGACCTGGACCCATCATGCAGCTACATTGTACCTTGCTTTTCAAGACTTGAACATACTGGTTTTACTTCATAGTCGTATGCTATAAAATAAATATACTTCCAGAAATTACATCTTCTAAAAAGCAATTGTCTGATCTTAGTGGGAGAATACTGAACTTTGCTATTTGATAAATTAAAACAATTTATACTCGGTTAATGAGTTTCTGTGATATATATGTTACGCCGTATATAGCATGTATATTGTCTTGGTTGCTTCAGAATTGTTTTGTGTGGTTATAATTAAATTTTGCATGTTAGCGTGATAAATTACCGTCTAATCATTGATACATGCTGCATATTTTACAACTAAAGGAAAATGAGAAATTGGAATTGGTTTTACTGAACACTATTTCACTGAAAATTAAAATAAAGACAAGATACTAGATAGCCATAACGATTTAGTGTTTTAGTGTTTGTGCTGTATTTTAGAAGATGATTAAAACAAATCAGTTTAAAATTAATAGATATTAAAAATCACCTGATGACCAAGTCATATATTTATATTGATAAAAAATTGAACAGAAACCCAGCGGGAGAACAAACTGAAATAAGAATAATAACTGTTAAATAAAACATCATTATTTTAACATAAAATTGATATTGAACTCATTTACCCAGAAGGATAAGAAAAAGTCTATTAATCTAAGAATTAACAGTATTATAGAATTCGCGTCAAGGTCGGCACAGTTTGCGCAATTATATGCTCAGCAAATGATTCTATAAAAATGTCTACTGATGTTTTCTTCTTTGAACATACACTGACTAATAGCACAGCAGAATTTCATTGATTATATTGCCTATAATGTACAGCGTTCATCACTAACCAACCGGCAACAGGTGCGTTAAATATCTCCTGTAATTACCTTGATTGTATAATCTGAAGCAATTATTTAACAATAATTAGACATCTAAATGCATGTGGTCGAGTGCAGCATTTTCATTAAGCCGTAGTTCTCTCTGCACGTGTTCTGAATACTCAAAGAATCATCAAAACATCAAGATCAATAACTTGAAGTTTGCTTATTTCGACAGGAAACACTTCATGTTGATTGACTACTAAATTATTTTGTAGTGTGTTCTCGGGTAATAGTATATGGGTCTCACCCAGTAATTACAACTGACAATGAGGTATGTCATTAATGCTGCGGTCATTCAGTATGCAATGTGAAAAAAAATTGTTATAACAATTTTCACTATCAAAGATAAACGTAGATTAACCCTATTGGAACCCATATTAAATGCAAACAGTTATTATATGTATACAAATACATAGAATGTACAACATGAGTTCAAATGAAAAAATTCGAGTTCAAATGCTATCCCCTCATTAAATCGATAGTGATACTGTGTTCACCGCAATGGTTAGCATTCTTATATAGTAAGTAGTTTTTACGCACATATTTCAAACGAAAAATGAGTTCGTCTTGGTCGTCATAGACTTTCTATTTGTGAGCTAATCCATATTTTTTATATACCTGATTTAGCTATTTTCCACTTCGAGTTGCGTCCGTTATGAAACTCAATTAAACAAGCCTCTGGCGTATCGTATGTAAAATCTTTATAAATAAATATTGTCATTTCACATGTTCACAATTAAGCCTACATGGCAGTATTTGATACAGCATACTAAGTACAATGAAGCCAATAGAGAAGTAATAATAAAGATGACTATTCTTAGTTCATCTTTTGAGGACCCAACCAACTGCTGTTTGTGTGGGACGTAACGTACATGCCGGAGGGAATATGCTCACAATCATCCATACAAAAGAAATCTATTTGCTACACGCTTCTATTGGCAGTAAAATTTTCCAGTACAGTGCGTGTACACATCTACAGTAGATTTATTGTTGAAATTGTTCTCGCATTAGTATAACTGAAATGCAAGAAATCAATCAATCAATTTCACAGTCTAAACATTAGGATTGAATCTTATGTTTTAATGCCAAATAAAGAATAGTTCCCAAAAAGGCTGAACATGAAGAAAGAACTTCAATACAAATACCGGCGTGTTTTTTATTTTCAAAATAACCCGCATAATTGATTAAACGATTGTAAGTGTAACCCGTACTTTGAAAATAATACTTTTAAGATTGTTTAATGTTGTACTGTTTTTGTTAAATTGAATCTATTATTTATGAATACAAGAAAAATGACTTGTTACAAAAGGGTTAACTATTTTATTTACTTTAACACTATAAATCTCTCTTAGTAGAAATACTGAGAATTAGAAAAAGTCTTAAATTACATGTTAATTGCTATTTTACGTCTTTAGAACTACCTAAGATGAAAGGGTACAAGTGGTGATGCTTGTTTTCGCAGATAAGACACACGCTGAAGTTTTTTACTAGTCTTTCTCAAAGGTGTTACGATTATTATAATACATTAATAGTTTTTGAAGTTATTATGCGAGGTTTACAGCGCAATACAAATGACATACATTCTGACACAACTTAACCAGAGGATACAACCGCTATACCTTCTAACGATATTACTTCATTACACGGACATGAACAAATGTTGTTGGCATTTAAAAAAACCATATTATTACACAGAGTAATAAATGATATGTTCTTCAAATAAATTCCATTTTTTATTATACCAGATGAATGGTAATTCTTAAGTATTTCTTGACACTGAATATTATGATATTCCATGTTCTTCTATCGTGTAATATTGACCTCCAAACAAAACAATTTAACACATGATACCATACATATAGATATTATAGATCATTCAACAACAAAGAACAGTTACCTGATTATAGACTCGGTAAACTCATTACAGTGTACGACATGTTTATAAATAAATATAAATAAAGAACATTAGGCAAAGCTATGGTTTACAATAAGGACTTGAACAAAGTTTGCTTTAGACAATTACATTAAAATGGCATTAATACATAGCCCACATTTGCTGCATACAGTTATGTAAAATGTTGCAATGCCTTTATGAAACACGACAACTATTCCACCAAAGAAAAATTCCATCGTTTCTATGTCAATATGTGAATGGAATGCTTTCAATCAAGGCGTTCTTTACACGCAGTTTTAGACCAAAGTCTAAACCACGTCTTTTCTTTGTTTTATAACAATGACTATAATGAGCGTTTTTATCCGAATCACATCTCGATTTTCTTTTTTGTTTATGAATGTATGTTTTAAATGTTTTTGGTTATAAATCCACGTTTATAATACAATGTATGTAGCATGGTATATGGGATTTTCTCTAGTGTAATCGTGGTTTGTGTAAGACGATTACATATGAAAACAATATGGGCCTTATCAGCTACAACTACAGCAGTACTTCTAGTGAATGGATGGCTGATGTGGCTTGATGAAGCATATCAATAATTTAGAGGCTTTTAGAAGCCTGTCATAGCTGACCTGAACTACGTGTAATGAGATATAATTGAAATTTTCAAAATTATTAAAATAAATCAACAACTATATGTATATACAAAATACTCACCTACTCGAGAGTAATAAAATTCTAATTTGAACAATTAATACAATTGAAAGTTTATTTGGCTGTCGCCTAGGTTACAGGGCAGGCCTATTGGACGTGATTTTATTGATTTGGTCAGAAACCTTCCAAAGATCATACATACCAAGTTTGGTTATAATTTGCCAGGTAAGAGGAGATTTATAATTTTTTTTGTCAATATAAGTCCAATTTTCATATTTTGCAATTAAATCAATTACAGAAAATGGAATATATATTAAACTACTTATCTTCATGGGATCAAATTCGATTTGCATCCAGACCATGGGTGGATTCGGCCCAGTGGTTTTTAAAGGCGAAGATAAAATTTAAAAAGGTTAAGAAACGCATGGACCATGGAAAAGGGGAATTAAAATACCTCACTCTTGACCTTTATTGAAACCAAAATATATGAAGTAGTTTTGACAGGTATTCGAAAGTAAGTCAATAGGTCTGTTATTGGTATATAAGGCTAGTTTATTGTATACCTTTTCCTTATAGAGTGTCTTTCGCCTTAAAGATTATATTTTTATTGATACACAGTGTGGAGATCGATTTAAAATGCACATAAAATTCGATGTTATTAAAATGCAATTTAAGTGAAATACAACGAAAGAAATAATTGACTGTTTTATATTCAAAGACATGAAATGACATTTTCAAAGTTACAATTATCTATTATAATAACAGACCCATTTTATATTGATAATTAATAAGAAAAGGAAGCGCGTAATCACTCATACGTAATGAATATTTCAATGAGATAGTTACAATTGATGAGTTATATGACGAAATATCTTAAATTTAGCTCGTAATTTTAGACATTAGCCTGCATTCATCTGATTGTTTCCACCCGTTACTATAGCCACCAAAACCAAACTTGTATTAAGTCTTGTATAAAAGCTTTGAAAAAGAAAATATTTAATTTAATAGACAATGCTAAAATGTCTTTTTATTAATATATACTCTCTGCAAAATGCGATCAATAATTTTCTTACTTAAATGCATACTTCTTATTGGAACTTACGTGAAGCGGATATTAAACTTGACCAGTGTGACAAGATTGACTGACAAACTGTAAAAGTAATATTCAAACTGTCAAACAAGTTTCTGTGCACGATATTGATATGTTCGTTATCATTTCTACGACGGTCTAGCATTATTCTACTATATGTCTGAAATATTTTGTTATATTTGTTTGATTTAACAGAAATTTGCCTCCAATTTTGTTTCTTATTCCTAGAGAAGAAATGTGCAAATTGTAATATTTAGAATCATCTATTGTTAATTGGCTTGTTTTATCGTTAAATGTTTTCCCAATTTAATTCTCGAACACAATTAATCGTACACGCCTCTTTACGGATGCATAAATCCTAAGTCTCAATGTCTTGTCCATTTTACCAATGTTCAACACATTTTTGAAAACCGCAAAACACATTCACATGCATATTACACGTCAAAGATATTTTAAGAACACATTTCAAATCTGTTACTTTCAATGCGGCAATTAAACCACAACGATTTTCAGTTTTCTCCTAAAAGTCTGAGGTTTTAGCCGGAACGAACTCATGATCTTCGTTAAAAAATAAAAAGGACGCCTTGATAAAGCATAAATAATATAGCTGGCGTTAAACGCCATTCAAACAAAATAACAAAAATAAATCTGTCCTTTACTTAACCAGGAACTTTCAAATGTGGTATTTTGTCTTCAGTATGCATTTATTATGTTTCGTGTTACAAGTTCTTAACGCCTTCAACCTGGAACCTTGACAATATTACATCCATTGGAATGTTGTCTAATATTTTCGTGTCGTCGGCATTGAATTTAATACATGTAATTAAATTTATTTGATTAAACAAATTGTTTATAAGTATATCTTGTCTGTTTTTATTAAATGTCATATATGTTTGAACACAGTTTGAAATTTTATAATATGCTACATGCTCCAACCATTGATAACCGTAGTCCTTGATTTCGTACATAGTTTGTCAAGCTTATACTATGGTAATTCAGCTGTCATAATAATTCTGTTCAACATAACTATTTGAATTAACTTGTGTTAAATGATTGCTCATTAGTGTTTCTAATGATTTGCAACATTTTTTTGGTTTTCATGAGCCACAATTATACATAATAATGGACATCTTAAATTAAATTAAAAAAGTGTCATACCGTTTGTTACTTTTAAGACATGTTGCAGTTAATTTCTCACCATGAAATTAAACCCGAAGTGGAAATTAAACTATTTTAAGTATCATTGCATGACATTTTTCCACTCAAATAATTTTTTCATATTTCCGAGACGTTTAGTTTTCTTGCATTGCCATAAATGAGTTTTGAATTCGTTAAATTGGCGCGACGTCATAATCACTTTTTTGTAAGTATAAATTGAGAAGAATTTTCAATTGTCTTTATTCGTTTTTTGATTCCCCGAGTACTAGATAATCCAATAAAAACTACTAGCCAATTTTAACTATTTGCTAATAGAAGTACATGATTTTTTAAGAAGTACGCACAGCTTTTATATACTTGTGTTGTTTTAAACATAGGAATGGTGCTTGACCAGATCTACGCAATTTCGTGTTTCATCACAAAATATTGTCACACATGCAGAATTGAGAGTTACTAATAAACGTAGTTTCATCAAGCTAGACCAAGCTAGTACAAATAGCGATGAAGTGGTAGAATCGGGTGTTAAACCATCGGGCAGAGACACAAAAACAGAAATTAAAGAACCTTAGTGAGCAAGCTCACAATACCCCACGCGTTTCCATTACATCAAGGTGGTATTTCGTATTTAAATTGGTATATTGAAGTTTCATGAAAATCCACTAAGAAATGAAAGCGCTATCCAGGCGACAACATTGAATATACATGTACATGAAGGTTGACTAAGTCGCCTTCCCAAAAGTATGGTCCCCCTTGACAAAATTCCATGAAAATCAATCCCATCCAATCACCTACTATAAGCAACAATTTTCAAAAGTTTCATTAAAATCCACGAAGAAATGCAAGTGTTATCCAGGCGACAACATTGAACATACGTGTACATGAAATTTGGCTAAGTCACCCTTGACAAATTTCCCTTAAAATCAAATCCCAATCAAATCAAATCTAAGCACTACTATAAGTAACAATTACCCAACGCTTCATGAAAATCCCCGAAGAAATGAAAGCGATACCCAGGTGGCTACATTGAATATACATATACAAAAATATGGTCCCATTGACATGTTTCCCTGACAATCAATTTTATCCAAGCACCAACTATAAGTAACAATTTTCATAAGTTTCGTTATAATCCGTTAAGAAATGAGAGCGCTATCCAGGCGACAATAGCATGACACACGGTCAAAAACATTATACCGTCCGAAACTTCGTTGCGTAGGGTATATAATATGTCACACCAACAAGGGAAGTCCAGATGCTGGTTATATGGTCATCGACTACACCAAACACGACGAATCTACAAGACAAATAACAGAAATAAATCACAGTAATTAAACACCAACAAGGGAACTCCGAATGCGGACCATACGGTCATCGACTTCACTAAACACGATGAGTCTACAATACAACTATAATTATTTAAATATAACCATCTTTTCAGAAAACTTGTAAACGCTGGGAATTAGGGTCGGTAACCAACACATGCAATTTTGTACGAAGGGTCCGTTAATCTGTTCAAGGCACAAAGACAGTTTATTTATGAAATGTCTGATTAATGATGTTGAGGTTACTAGTTTAGTTGATACAGGTTCAACCATCTGTATTTTACATGTTAAGAAATACATATTTATTGCTGTCCTACATGAAATAACAACCAATAACATAAAACTATGTCTAGTTGATGGAAGCACTATACGTACGCTTTTCAATTCTCAATTTACCCAAAGATTGACTGTAGCTGACATAGATATTCTAGTTGTTATAGGGTACGACTTTTGAAACAAATATCAATGTACATTAGAGAGAGATTAAAGAACTAAAACAAAGAGGTATTGAAGCACTCAATTACAGAAACTTTGTGACCTATAAAACAAAATGAGCACTTTCAGTCAAACCATACAAAGACTTCTTGATTGCAATATTACTAAAACTTCAACAAGTCCTTGCGCTTCAAAGTTCATGTAACCAAGAATAATGGTTCAATAAGAATTGTGTAGACATAAAATCTCTAAATTATCTCACAATCAAGATTTGCACTCGTTACCAAAAATAGGTGACTCACTCGATGCTTTTAAGGGATCTACTTGGTTCAGTGTACTTAATTTATTAAGCGGGTACATCCAAATTTTAATGGCGTTCACCAAAACAAATGTCTTATTTCAATCAAAAGTGATGGCAATGGATTTATGAAATGTTTATGAAATGGGGGTAGCAACGCCTAATGGTATATGTACTTGCAGGCCTTAGGATCTGTCCAATTTACATAGATTACATTATTGTCTTTTTAGACTCATTTGAGTCACATTTAGTTATGTTAAATGAGGTTTAAGAAAAAAATTTCTAAGGGAGCGTTAAAATTTCCTTAACAAGTGTACATTGTTCCAAAGATGAATGTTTTTCTTGCGTCACATTGTCTCAGCTGAAGGGATTATAGCTGTTCCAAAGAAAATTGCAGTTAAATCATGAACTAGCCCTACGGCTGTCAGTTCCTACTGCAGAAACTTCATTAAAGAATTTGCCTCAAAGGCAAAATAGAAGCATACCTTAACAGAGAAAAACTGTCTATTTAATTGGACAGACAAGTGTGAAAAAACTATTACTGAGTTAAACATACTTTGGTTCCGGTACCAATAATAGGCTTCCCAGACATATCAAAACCTTTTATTATAGATACGATGCCATTGTGTATGGCATGGTTGATGTTTTATCACAAATTGTAGACGGCATAGAACAAATAAGTGCATATTTTGGTAAAGCACGTTGTATAGCCCAACGTCAATACAATGCAACAAGACGAAAGCTTTTAGCAATCATAATGAGTGTAAAGCAATTTCATCATTATCTCTATGGGTCTAATTTTTTTGTAATGACAATACGTTTACAAATGCTGAAGGACAGGTGTCTTGAACTACTAAATACATACAACTTTGAAGTGAATCACCGGCCTGGCAAACAACATAGGAATTCTGACGTTTTGTCGAAGACTTTGCCCATAATGCAAATTTTGCAAGTAACACACACACACAAAAGAATTAAACCAACAGAAGTACAAGTCCTTAGAAGGGCGATAAAGGGAACGCACGAAGAGTGATGTAGATTCAAATCTCACAAGCTTAAAAAAGCGACGAAGTTCTTAAACAATTTATAGAGTTAAAAAGACTTTAAAGAGAAACCATGTTGGGCTGATATCTCTACCAAGAAGTACTGGTCCAGATGGGATAGAATAGTATTTGAGAAGGATGTCTTATATCGCAAGTGGATTCATTCCCCTACTGAAGAAATTATACTACCGGTACTATTATGAGAATTAACAGTTCCAAACACATTAATTCAGGAAATACTTGAGATGGTTCATCATGGAAAACAATGAGGTGGTCTTGCCATAAATAAAACTAATAGAAAGGTTCAGAAGAGGTTCTATTACCTTGGTTACAAGTATGATGTCATGAAACATATACAATGTCTCCTCCAAAAGACAAAAGCAACAATATAACGTGGTCAACCTATTAGAAAGAGTAATTTTAGAGCTGATTGTCCGATTACCCTTATCACACAAAGGTAATAGATATGCACTAATAGTTTTTGACTATTTCATTGAATGTGCTTAAGGTTAACCTTTAAGAAATATTAAAGAAGAAACTGTGGTTGATAGTTTCTGGCAAATTTGTGTCTGTAGATATGGTGGTCCTCTACAGGTAAATACTGACCGGAGGCGATTTGAATCTCAACTTTTAAGGAGTTTTGAGGAAAGCTTAAGACAAGACGAGGACGACTACCTTTAGACCACATGATGGAGAGGTTAAACAGAACCATAGAAGATATTGTTAGTAAATATGTCAGAAGGAATAAGAGAGATTGGGATGACAGAATATCGATCATCACAACATAAATGTACAAAGTTATCGCCTTGCATGACGCGAAATAAACCTACATGTAGACCCGATTTATGGCCCACACCCTTACAGAGATTAGTTGCAAAATGAAGCTGAGGCTGCTACATGCAACTCTTATGTCAAAATGACACAAAAACTTTTATGGAAAGTCCACAGAAAAGCTAAAGAAGAAACTTCTTTTGTCATTAATTACAGAAACAGTTATAAAATATTCAAATAAACAAAAATCAGTATCAAACAAGGCATGTTCCAATAAGACCAAAAATATAAGTAGACGTTATCTCCGATGTACTGCTAGTATATAAGATTCGGAAGACTCCATTATCCCGATTTTCTGTTGTATCACAAAAGACTTAAACTATTGTCTGGTGAAGTTGATAACTGTTTTAGGAAGGAAAGTTTGGAAAATAAATGTGCCGAGGACAATGCTTGATTAAATCTCGTCCTGAAAATACAAATGAAAACAAGATGATTAAATACATTACAAAAACATAATATGAAATAAATAAATGAATAAATAACTTAAAGAATTATATAATAGGTATAGGTGAAGTAAACATAATCTTTTCTAAACAGGTGGTTGAAATAATAACAAAACAATGAATTAAATATTGTATTACTTATTTTTTAACCACTTCCAGAGATATGACTGCAAAAAGCATGAGGCTTGTGAGGACAAAACATCCTAAGAATGTTATAAGGTGCAATAAATGCAAATGTATGTGCACAGAGGCATCGCGGCAAAGAATAATAGAACACAAGGGAACAAATCATGGTATTAAAGACAACATGGACAAGCTATCGCTGCACAAACAAGAGTAATTTCTAGAGTAAAGACAATTTCAAAACATGGCACATCAAAAAGGAAACATTGACACCATAGGGAAGGATTCTGAAACCCGAAAAGCAATTGACTCCGTTAAATTCACCCGTCAGTTTAACTATGGGATTTAAGGTCCATCCGGTGTCTTCCAAGAATATGAAATTATTTTAATAACTTAGGTTGAAACACAAGAAGCACTGGAATTGCAAAACAAAAAGACAGACAGCAGACACTGAGTCTGCCCCAAGCAGTAAATGAATAAGAGGAAAAGAAACGGAAGCGTTTCATAACACCTCTAGTGTCTTTAGTACATGTGAAGGTGCAAAATTAGTAAATAACATTCACCAGAGAGCTCAGGGCCCGGTTTCATAAAACATCTGAAATTTGAGGATTTCCTCAACTCAAATAGTGACCAATCAGATTGCTGGAAAATTCAAATTTGAGGAAAAACTCAAGGATTTGAGGAAAATCTCAATTTGAGAAGTTTGATGAAAATAAGGCTTGGGCAAAAGAGAAGAGACAGTATACTTGTTTTGTGTTGCCGTGTGGATATGGTAGTGTCGGGATAGAGGAAAAGGTAGTATTTCCTATTTGCACTATGTACTACCTGTCTGCCGACCCTTATATTCAACAAAGAATGTCAGAAGGTACCCAAACAGAAGCTAGCACGATGGACTGCGCAATAAATTTAGATATTGGGGAAATTTACTAGGTGTGGAGGTGCTGTGAAAGGTCCACTAATACTTACGACCTTATTGGTACATGTAAAACTATAAAAAATGAATTTGATTCGAACAAAGTATACAGCTGCTGTCAACATGTTGACAATACTTTAATTGCAATCAGTTACGATGAGGACGATGATAATGGGAATACTGACAGTAATATACTAGGAAACAGCACAACGAGAGATACTGAGTAATGAAAACACTGTGAACAAGTAAAATGAAACAGTAGCGAGGAAAATGCTGATGCTGTAACTGAAACAGCATATGTGGAAGTGAATTTCAATCGGACTGAGTGTTCCTATATAAATAAACATGTATTAAAATGTATTGCCCGTTCGGGAAATCCAGTTTTTCTGAGGTAGAGGCAAAGTAGCAAATTTTATACAATGCTCCAAACTTTGACCACTGTAGACCTTAATTATGTATATAGTCTTTTCAAGCTTATACTACAGTAATTCAGGGTTTTAGTGTGTTCTTTTGCGTGTGTGTTTCAAGCATAATATTTTTTTCACATAATAATTCTATTCAGCTTATATTGAATGATATTGCTTATTAGTATTTCCAATGATTTGCAACACTTATACAGTTTTCATTATCCACCAATATACATAATACAGTAAAAACGTCACAACCTAAATGAAATTTAAAAAGTGTGTCGTAGCCTTTCTTTCCTTTTAAACATGTTGCAGTTAATTGTTCTCAATAAAAATTAATCCCATTATGCATTCCGAGAGGCAATTAAACTATTTCATAACATTATGTTATACCATTCAAATAACGTATTCATTATTCCTCCGAGTCAGAAACACATCCACTTGACGTTTATTTGTTGAACTGCCGTAAATGAGTTTAGATGTCGTTGAGTGGGCGTGATTTCATAATATCTTTTTGGGTATTAGAAATCGAGCTGAATTTCATAGTTTTCAGTGGTTTGACTCCCCGAGTACTAGGTGCTCCAATAAAATCAACTAGCCAGTGGAGGCATACGAACGAAGCGTATTCAAGGTTATTATTATTTTTGAAATACAATACCAAAAGACTTGTAGTGAGACTGTCACTTGTCAGACATGAGTACTTGTAAAAGCATAGTGAGATACTGGTATTTCAATATGATGCAAAAGTATTTCAGTTACATCCGTCAACACAAGGATTGATGGCGATATCTATTTTTTATTTACTTATAGAAGTACCTGGTTTTTTTTTAAAGAAGTACGAAATGTTTGTATATATTTGTGTTGTGTTATGCATATGAATGGGGTTTGACCAGATCTACGCATTTTTAAGTTAGTTAACCACTGTTTCATCACAAAATATTGTCATACATGCAGAATTCAGAGTTACTAATAAACCTTTAATTTTATCAGCGTCATACTTAAGGTTGATCGTCAATTTCTTGTATCTGTCGTTTAAATACTACTATTTGATATTGAAATAAATGTTCACTTTAATCGTAGCGCCGAGGGTCGATACAATAGTTTAATACATTGTACAATGTTTTGTCATTACATTTCTTATGTTTGTTTGTGTGTTGATTGCATTAATGGTGATGGATTTTTCTTAATTCAAAACATCAAATGGAATTATTTTGTTGTTATGTTTTTGAAGTGAAAATAATTAATTGTATAAGTGACATAACATATTTCTTTTTTATCTCTTTGATTCTTAGTAATGTGTGTTTTAAAATTCCAGTTTAATTTGTTTAAGTGTCAACTTGAAATTATATGCGTTTTATGACATTGCTATAGATTTCAAATTTTAATACGTGTAATCTATAAATTGTTTAAGCTATAAACAAGATGTATTGATTGGTTGTTTACTTAACATTCAGCAAGTTATACATAACATATTATTTTATAGAACGAGAACAAGTTTACAATCAAATCAACGGGAAAAAGGGATAAGCAATGGGAACAAATCTGACCTACAACTGAAAAAGTATGAAAAAAGTATTTGTGTAAGGACGAAATATTTAGCTGGAAAGAGTCTTATGTTTCCGAAATCTACATAAGGGATCTTATGTAGATGCAAGAAGCGTGGAACTCTCCAAATACTTTACCACCCTGGTCCTCGGTCCGGTTTATCTTATTATGACCTGACAACCTCAATAACAGGAACTCCCCTATCCGCCACATGGGGACGCTCTGGGCAGCTCTGCGGGTCGAGCACTGGGAAACTTCACAGCATGGTCATACAATTAATAATGACGGCAGAAAATATTTATCAGCCACGGTACATTCTAAAATTGGCGGGAATAAGTGCTTCTTAAAATTAGCGTCTTAAAGCTATGAATTTGATGAGACAACTGTGGGTGTCAATCAAATAATTATCACAGCATGTGCGCATGTTTTTTTTTTAAAAAAATCATAAGAAATGCAGTTTCATGTTTTCTAGCAAAGTTGCATTTACTGAATGATATACCACCCACGGAGCATGTTCCCCGCTGCAAAAAAACACCACTTTTGTAGAAGTTTTCTTTAAGAATTGAAGTGTGTGCTAAAATTGTGCGCGAATCCAAAAATAACTGTAAACCTTTAAAATTATGTCCGCTGTTCATTGCACCGGGTAACATACTAAATGTTTCAAGAAAAATAGCCATGAAAACTGACAGAACAACAAAAGCCAAAAGTCACGGGACAATTACAATTCCGGATATCTATAGACAAACATACACAGTGCAACACAAAAACAGAAAGAGAGTAACCCGAACTCAATGAAAAGAATGGGTGCACTCAGGTGCTCCGGACGGGTAAGCAATGCCTGCCTATAATTAGATACCCGTCGAGTTGCTCATTGACATGTTTAAGAAGAAGTCAAATCCAGGAGTAGGAAACAACCTATGACTCAACGAATATGTTCGATCGTATTTGAGAGATTTCTTTCTCCTTAACGATCAATTAAGTGTTTGTTTTGTTTGATGGTGTTTAACGCCTCTTCAGCAATTTTTCAGCTTTTTCATGGCGTCCAGTTTTTATTGGGGGAGGAAGCCGGAGTACCCGGAGAAAACCCCCGACCTGTGGTAGGAAAACTGGCATTTATTGTCAATTAAAATTGGAGTCGAGTACACACTGCCTGCAGTGAGAATCGAACCCGCAATCTCAGTGTTGACAGACCACCTGATCAATGAACTACCTTGACCACTCGGCAACCGAGGACCCAATTAAGTCATGGTGACGACCATAAAACTTCTGGAGAGATGAAATAAACCTAGGTACAACAAACCCTGGATTGAGTAGCTTAGTAGTCAACAGCAATGATCGGTCTAGAAAATCGGAATACCGATCGCAGGATCTGGAATAACGTATAAGTGGTGAAATTTACACACCATACACTGCAGATGCTGGAATGTTGCTGTCGATGAACGGAAAGTTGACAATTTGAAAGTTGATGTCATCACGTTTGTCGTAGGGTCTAGTTTGTAAATGACATGATTCTATTTCTAGAAGTATAAGTAAGAGGGTGACCTTAGAGTATTGGTGGTGTCTTTAATTTCAAGCCCGCTAGGATAAATTGAATGCAAATAGTCACCAAATGTAGAATTGTTGAGGGATAAAACATCATCAATATAGCGGAACAAGGAGTTAAAGGTCTGGCCCGGTGTCTTTTCTTTCTTTTTCAGCAGGCCGTCTAGGAACTCAGCCTCATAAGAATACAAAAACAGGTCGGCGAGGAGAAGAGTACAACTAGTACGCATTGGAATACCAACTTTCTATTGAAAAAACGCGTTCTCCAAACATGACAAATATCTTGTCGATAAGAATATTTAAGAAATATATGGCTAATTACCGGGTGTTTATATCGTCTCTTTCTATGTTTTTTAAACAGCAGCGTTTAATAAGATCTTTAAGCCTTGGTTTAAGCTGCATTTAAGGGATGGTCGTGTAAAGTGTTTCAATGCTGTTAAATTGGGAAAGAGATCCCCATTTCAAGATGTTTAACAGGTCTTTTAAAGATTTTAATATCCACATTTCATTTATGCCACTCATGGATTCAAAAGACATCACCCATCCCGTAATTGCATCTGGGACTAGTATAACTAATTTATTGATTTATATGTTCCTGATTGCATGCACGTTTTGATTGTTTTTGGAAATAAAATTAGAGAAGTCATTCAAACATGTATAGTTTGTTATGTTTTGCGTCTGACAATACCACTCATTTTATACTGTACAAACAAAAATTAAATTTTTCGGAGTGGCTATTTGTCCGGCTAACCGGAAAAATAGCTCTCAAGCTATTCGTCCGGCCATTAGAAATGCGCATGTCACGAGCGTCCAGCAGCAGCAGGAGTCCGCGTCCATTTCTTATCTCGCTTGCTATGGCTGAAAATGGTGAACTTCATATTGGCGACGTTTTTTTTTTCTTTTAATGAATTACAATTAACAATCCATCAATTTAAAATTAGCAAAGATGTAAAATGTGACAAAAGAGATTCCCACACGATATTGTCAGCAAGGAAAGGGGGCATTAACTTTAGATGTTTAAGATCCTAATCAATAAAGCTTGAATTCATCGAAACTTGGGCATAGGTAGAGCATAAAAAAAGCTCAACGGACAAATAAACCAGAAGTTATTTTTTAGATCATATATAGCCGGACAAATAGCATAGGGACTATCCGTCCGGCTAGCCGGATAAAGTGTCATAGCTATTTACCGACTAGCCGGACAAATAGCAACTGTCTACATTTTTGTACCACCTGCGATGACTTTCTCAACATGTCCTGTTCTGTATTTGAAGAAAATCATCATGAGTAAGTCTATACATTCAACGAAATTACGCTATGTTTTATGGCCTGATGACATTAGAGATCCTTTAATTTTATCAATACATATAGTAAGACAATACATTTTCCTAAATTAAACATTGTTAAATATACTTTGGGAAATCATGATGATAAATGTGCATTCTTTAGGGGATTGTTGCGCGTTGTATGTTATCTGTCGCTTCTGTCAAAACGGTACTAATGTAGCTTGGTTGCCAGTAGTAATGTTGCACCATAACTGTTTACATCGACCACGCATTACATGTACTACATTGAACAAATATCAGAATATCAGTTAGGTCGACCCTCTAAACTATTTTGGAAATAACTCTTTTGTTCAGATGTTTTTAATTAGTGTTATGTGTAATAGGTACATTTTGGAAATGAAAAATGTTAAGTACTGAAATTGTACATAATACTAAATCTTTGATTCACCAATGAAAGGTGCAATATTCTTGACGTTGTCTCAAAGCATAATGCCGAAAATGTTACTGGAATTTGTAAAATTACCGCGAGACAGGTGAAGAATTTTGGGCATTAATTAACATCTTATTTACATTAGCTTTCTGTAACGAATATAAACATCAAAGATATCATTATTAATGATAGTTGTTTCATCAGTAAATTACAGGTATCCCTTGTATTCAATTTATAAAAATGAAATTAAAAAAGAAACAGTTCTTTTTATTTACAACAGACTTTGAATATAGTATAAAAACAAGAAGTATTGAACGTTCTTTTCCTACGAATTTTGATGCCAAATATTCCACTCTTAATTAATGTATGAAAATATGTGAAACGAATTTTATGTATCTTGTTGCTATCAAACTAAATAGATTAAACAATTTTCATCGGTTATCAAAACCATATAGATTAAACAGTTTTCATTGGTAGTCGGTTCTTTTTTCTGTCTTATTTTTGACTGTATACTATATTGACAAATAAGTAACATAAAGAATCTGCCAAATTTGAGCGAATTTTAGTTTTTTGTTTCATGACATTGGACTTCTAAAAGATTCCGGAGTCAATCAGGAAATACACATCAGACATTGACGGACTCTTTGAGGTACAGATGTTTTAGGTTAAATGAAAATTACAAGTAACTGGCATAATTGATACATATCCCACTAATTACAGAACAACAAAACAGACAAGAAAATAATTATAATCAACGCGTTATAGAAGATTAGCATGTGTGACATATAAGCTTGCGTAAGACAGCCACAAATATTTATGTTCGATACTCCTCGGATTAACTCATTGTGTTAAATACATTGGATGCGAATAGACATTATTGGATTTTTTTTAAGGAAGTCTAAGATTTCTGGAATCAATTAAATAGACGATTTAATTGCTTACTGAAACGGTACTATGAAGAAAATGAAGCTCGGTTGTAGTGGAGTGTGTTTAATATTTGGATCATTAAAAGATGCTATACTCATACAATTTATTTTATTCTCATGTAAGTATTTTCACATATTACTAAAATTTATCTAAAACATATATCTAAATTCAATATAATGTTAAATATAGACATTATAGTTGTTTGTTTAAAATTTCTTTTCTTTTTATGTTTTGGTTATTAAGAAACATTAATTTTACTGTATCATAAATTTATTTTAAACATCGGAATATATTTTTGCTTATGGTTACGGAACTTGTTTTTGTTTTACATCGGTTATGTATGTAGTTGTGATTAATTGATTGACTGATTGACACTAAGGCAAGCCATGTAATTTTTTTAGAGATTGTGTATGCCCTATAAGCTTGCTTTAAAATGAAGATATTAATAAGAATTTAAAGAATTAAATACCCAAATCAATTTGATTATAACGAACTATTACAAGCTCAAATTTAATTAAAAGTCACATGTATGTTAAAAGCGAGTTAAGTTTGTACCACGGTCATGTACATGTGTATTATCAACACCGCACATTGTGATTTTTATAGAATATATAACCTAAATTTACAATTTGTCAGTTCAGGATAGGGACCAAGGTATAACTGGTGTAGGTAAACAAAAAAAACCCCACTTAATTCGCATTTTCTTTTAAAATAAAACAAGCCAAGATTCTATACAAGAACAATTCCAGAAACGATTATTACATTGGCAAGAATTTGCGTAGCAACAAAAAATACTATTTATTTATTTATTTATTTATTTATTTATTTATTTATTTATTTTTTTATTTATTTTTTTATTTATTTATTTATTTATTTATTTATTTATTTATTTTTAATGTTCAGTGAACAATATAATTCAGGACAAGAACAAGTACACAAACAATAACTTAATAAATGAACCATTGGACAGGCAATAGACTGTAGATAGAAAGGGGGTAGAAATGGAGAATTTAGCTTTTTGTAAGTCAATTAGTCTACTTTTTTACATAAACAAAGGTGTCTTTGTCAAAGCGGGGCACACTCTCACCCACCATAGTGCGCCGTCAGGCTTTCCGTGTTATAACCTGACAAGAAGCATTACCTATTCGTCACATCCGGAGGACGGAATCGTCACCAGTGCTTGCAATATACAATAGACAGTTGTTATTCTTACACACCTAGGATCATACTGGAAGGTTTGCAATATAACCCACAGCGTCCCCATGTGGCGGATAAGGGATGCACTTTTGTAATTGTATTTAAGAAATCACGTTCGTAAAAAAGTAATATTGAATAAGACCTTGTAGACCACTTTATCTAAGCCATAATAAGATAGCAAAGTTTATGAAAAGTCTTTTATTCGTTTCCGAGCATGCTGCAAATATTGTAGTGTTACATGACGTCTTTAAACTGCTTGATGTAGTATGTTCTCTAACTTTTCATGTATCATCTTTAAACAAAAGATAAACGCAATTTGGCTAAACAACCTTTTGGTTGAAAAGAAACACTTCATGTATCTGAACACCTCTTACAGCTTTTTGTGTGAGTACATACTGTTCGTCTTATTTACAGCATTCACATGTTTTTTTATTGCTTATGATATATGTACTGCAAAATAAACTAAACGATGTTAAATAATCAAATAATTATACGTGAACAACTTGTATGGTCAGAGAATATACGTGCCGATTAATGTTTAACGTCAGTAACACTACATCTGTATTAATAACGAACAGTTGTTATTCATGATCGTATTATTTATTCGTATTCAAATAAGATCTTGCAGGTGATGTTTATATGAGACATATCAAAACATTAATCTGATTGATATGTATTAAACATGGTCCAGGTCAATTAACGGACATGTTATAATAGATGCCCGTGGTGAATGTTATTAACTCCTCTACCATGGAATCGAGAGAAAGGATACGGTATGGATCGTCGCAACACAAATATTGCAAAAGAAAATTGAACTTGATATTTCTGACAAAAACTTATTCTTTCCTTCCAACCGTTTTGTCGTAAGATAAATCACGGGGCCCCATTCATTGACCGTTTGATGTAGGAAACCATTGCCGCAGTTGTCAAATGATGCATCTCTAAAACAGATATGCACATCGGAAAAAGCATCACTCAATAAATCACGTTTGTGCGTGTTTATGGACGTTTGTTAAAAAGCTATTATAAATTTTTACGAATTGCCGCGCTTCATATGTATAGTACGTTATGTAATAATGTTGTCTGCTGGGATCTTACTGGGAGGGTTCCCTGTTACCTAAAGAGCTGCCAAGCACATTCCCAGGTGGATAACTTTGTAGAGTCCTACGATCCATGCGCGATTAAGAGCCCTTTTGAAGATTTTGCAGCTTTAAACTCGAAGTTGTCCGTTCCTAACCAATACTGCAAATTTTCCAGACTCATTGTGGCTGCTACAAAAGGCTACATTCTCCGCCCTACCCAATACTTTGCAGTGGCAGTCAGAATTGTTCCCCGTGTGCAATCCCACCCATTTTCCGTTGATTTATTGTTTGTCAATTTGTTCTCGTCTTGAATATAGCTGAAATACATCTCGATTGACGTTAAACAAACATTCAATCAATCCAACCTATCAATCTTGTACAAAAATCCTCAAGTATAATCTTCATTATAAACTCTTGACGTGTAAAGTATGGGAATGTCTACATGTAAAAAAATGCAAACAAATCTGATAGTAAAAATGTAATTTATTCTTTAATTCAGATGATGTCGGAAGCTTATATCATACTGTAAACTCCTGAAATAACTTTTAAAAAATGAAAAAGAAGTTTAATCATTTTGTAATGAATATTAAGTCCACAACAATTTCCGGAGTTCTTTAGTTCAACAACAATATCCTTACACAGAATGGGACATTTTGTGGCGCTAATCAGTTTGTTCATTTTATATGGTATTAATAAAAGCTTGCTTTACTGCTGGTCATAACAATTTTATGGCTGAAATATGCGATTGAAAAAAGAATGAAATAATAACGAAGATATAAACCGACTTTCATAGACTCGAAAACTGAGACTCGAGGAACAAATGTACTTCAAAAACATTAATTGTTATTGAATTCTTGGTCATCAATTGCCGTATTTATCTCGCATAAAACGCAAAATAAATATAACTTGCTAACTTTATAATATTGACTTGGTTAATAATTAACAATATAAACAAGAAAAACTTTTCGCAGTCACGAATCGTGGGGTCGATTAAAAAGTACAAAGACACAACTTTACAATGAAAAAACTCTAGAGTAGACAGTTTTATCACAAGATCACGGAAAACCACTATTGTTGTGGGAAGATTTTAATAGCAGATTTATTGTTTTTATACATGTATTTTGTCTATTATTAGCAACAGTTTTCAAGGTTAATTACGATTAATCGACTTTTGTAGTCAAATACCCATAATTCAAACAAATGATCCTGGTTCAAGTTTAAAAACAACACTTTTTTCTTTGAAGATGATATTAGAACTTATATGGCATATATATAGAGAAGTCGGGTATCTGAATAATCTAACATTGTTGACCGTAATTCGTTAAAAACGTTTATTTATATTTACATGTTTGAAAACAACTACCAATCATATCAACACAATTCATCGGGTCTGTAAGTAAATTACCGATAAAAGGAAAGGAATACAGGGCGTTTTGTGTTTTATACAAACTTTTTCACAGCTTAACGTATCAGCCTGAAGCATTACCTGATGTTTGGAAAGGAATAATGCGCATGCTTAACTTCTATCAGTTTTCTTTTTTTTTTCAGCCTAATAAAATGCAGGATGAGCTATTTGGGCGGAATCAGTCCGTCATTGTAACATACATTCCAGATCTCATGACTGATGAATACTTTTCATGTTACGAAAGCAACTCTTTAAATAGCCTTATTTTTTAACACATTTAACTGAAATTTGAACTATACTGCCATTTATAAAATAAACGATCATTTAATTGACTGTAAGATTCTGTAACAAGAATTTATCCTTTTGAAGAGACATAGTTTAACATATCTATGATGGGCTGATGTGTTTTCGAGGTGTTTATTTTTGTCAATGAACCTGGTGCATTTTTAGATGAATTAAAAATTACTGAATTCAATAACCACCCAAGGTAATCTTTTCTCCTTGTTTTTATCGACCCTTCAACTTTTTATCGTACAAGACAAACTTGATTGAACATAGTGTAAATAGCGTATATGGAATAAATGTAAGGTGTTTTCGAGTATTATTGATCAGTATTGAGATGACGTAGAACACAAGATTTGGAGGCACTATATGGCGAAAAATATAATTTATCCGAACATTATAGAAAGCTTTAAAATACTTTCGTTTTTGTTTAGTCATTTTTGATTGGTCGAAAGGACTTAAACCAGTAATTCCAAATTTTTTGTTGTTAAACGTGAACAAATATGCTGCCATGTGTCGTGTAGGCCTAAAAACAATAAACTTGGTCAGTACCAATTTTGAGAGGTGTGTCGCTCTTTGGTTTGAACACATGTATATTTTTATTGAGGAACCATTTTTAGACATATACATACACGATATTTTAACAGTACACTTCGCTTAAATTGCTGAACGAATCGCCGAAAAAAGAGTGTGGACGAATAAGAGTGGCTGAGCATACATAAAAAATGCTTGAAAATTTGCGAGTCGACATCACTAATTGATGAATTGCCGAAAATTTGCGTTTAATCCTATAATACCGCACAAAAAGGTCAAAGATAAAAAAAGTGCACAGTCAAGGTGAGCAATTACAATTTGGTAAATTATTCGCTTTTTCTGATTTGAGACATTTCGTGTACAAGAGACATGCTACGCCGACGTGAAGGTTATATCTACTCGGTGACTTTTACGACAGAACACGACCGAAATTTCGGTTCATGTATAGAGGCATTGGTAATAAATAATACGATTACTAAACGTTTCTTTCTGTTTTCTATGCCAAACGTGAATTGGTCTTCATTAGATAAGGTCGAATTGTTTCCAAAGCGTCTCGTATGTTGATTAAAGAATTTATTCATCAAATACAAGTAAACATTTCAAACATGGGCACATTTTTGATATTTCAAAGGCGGGAATAAACGCTTTTAAGATTAAGCTTCTTGAACGATTTTTTTGCAGGCACGATTACATAAACAAAGATGATTTAATTTCGTTTTCTCTTTGACGCCATTAAAGTCTACCACGTATCAATATGTAACAGGCAGACACTTTCATCATTCAGCAGACTGAACATGTAATTGCATGGTTGGAAAATTAAGGCAGGACGGGATATTAATTCATGATAATTTACTTTAGTACGAGACATCTAAAGTAGTTCTATAGTCCTGTAGATATGTTAATAAAACGTTTGATTAAATTTGTAAACAGCCTGAAATTTTATTTAGAAGTATACAAAACACTGATCATTACAGAAATATCTTTGCAATTGGCAAGTGATTACATCGGTATTGGCTTCTATAGTATTATTACATAGAGGTGTGGATGTATTAGATATAGAATAACCGATGACTGATAGAGTTCTACGCCTGACATTTCGTACAACAAAGTGTATGCACCATTTACGATTTAGAATAGAATAGATTTAAATTGAAGTGCAACTTTTTGGGTGAAAACAACATTAAAACAAGAAGTCAATAAAAACAAAATGCGTGTTAAATCATTGCCATATTGTACACCTCAGATTTTAAGACTCGATTACGGTATCTGCATTTATCAACGAACAAGTGCTTACTGTGTCTATTACTAAAAATGATGTCACAGGGTTAGTCAGGTCATCTCTGGGTATGACCGATTAACGGTATCCAGTATCAAAATGATATGATTTGACAAAGAGAAAAAGAAAAAAAAGTCGCAAGAAATACAAGAAGACATTTACACTGCAGTTGGAAAGACCTTAATAAATCTTATTATAATTATCTCTAAAAGATAGTTCTGTAGACGGATAAGATATAGTTTAATTTAATACAGGTTTTGCCCGGGCACGCCGTAAACTATTGCATTGTGTATTTGGTGCTCATACCTATACCGTGTATCGCATAATATACTGTGTATATATTTTTAAGTTTTTTATCACTTGAATTTAGCTTTTTAATGACTTCGCTATTCTCTTGCTTGACCAATCCCAGGAAACGACTCAAGAAAAATAAAGCACGACAGTTTTACTCCAACAAGATCAAAATACACTGCATCTAGTAACTACACCAAAAAACGCTGTTATATTAAGTGTCTCTGACATGTAACCCAAGCACCAAATAAGAAAACCCAAATATTTATTGAATTCTAGTATTTAAGTTCTGAGCAGTTTTTGTAGATCTTAGTTTCACGTAAGATGAAGGATATATCATTTACTTTTATGTTTTTGTTGAAGGTTGGCACTTCGTTACTATAACAACTTATAACCCTGTATTCAACGATACGCCAGTGAACTTGACATACTACACAGGCGAGACAGCGACACTGAAATGTTCCGTCAGCCATTTAGGACCCAGTAAGGTTAGTTTGACGTTCTTGAGTAGGTTTTCGTTTGTGGCAGAAACAAGTAACATTTTATTAGTATTCGACATTTATATATATTAATGAAATTAAAAAAAACATCACAGATAACGCATGTTCGTTATAAATAACGGGTTTACGAATATACAAGTGCAAAAAGTATGTACATGTATAAATCATAATATAATTATTTGTTAACTGATGAAAGTACAATGATTAAACGTTCTATAGACATATATTTTCCCGGAAATATTGTCTTAAGGTTATGATATGTCATAAGCCAATCAAAGAAGCTTCGTAAAATCACGTGGTAGAAGATTATGTAGGTTTTGGCGGTTTTAAGTTGTGTTCACGGGCTTCATTCTATCCGTAGACTCCGTTTAGTCAAAACTTCTCAAATTATTTTAAAATTGTATATTTTCATTTGTATATCTGATGGAGTTCGGCATCATAATCTAGAGACAGGTCTTGCATTGCTCCGAACACAGGTTTCCGTTTACGGTTTTTCCAGGGCGGCAAGTCTCTGTCAATGACAGGTTTTTCCAGATGTTTTATTACTGTACAAGTTATCGTGATATTGTGATTTTTTCTCTCTCGATACGCTTATATATCTATTCTGCTTGATTTGTAAGATTGTTTTTTAAAAATCTGTTTCCAAGAATAAATAAATACGCCGGCTCAGTCAGTCTGCACGGCTTTATGCTTTATAAAGTTGAGCGAGAAGTTATGTTTGCCTATCAAGCGTGATATATCGAAGTAAATGGACAGAAGTATAATTGAGACTAGAACATTCTCCGTATATGTGTGTTGTTTGATTTCATCGTTGGACCATAGGTGCAAGGGGAATAAAAAAGGTTCTTTTCACATATATATACTCATCAGAGAACTAAAAAAGGTTCTTTTCAAATAATATACTCATCAGAGAACTAAAAAAGGTTCTTTTCACATATATATACTCATCAGAGAACTAAAAAAGGTTCTTTTCACATATATATACTCATCAGAGAACATGTATGTATTCTTTGACTACTATTAATGAGTTTGCATAACATGTGTGTGCAGTATTAAAGAAATATTATCAAATGATTTGTATCTTTTTGCATTAAATTTGTTAATATGATGGTATAAATTGCATAAATTACTATACCTGCCGACCAATTATTATTATAACACACTGAAAAACTTAAAATATATGTACAGTTTATCGTTTTTAAATAATTGTAATTGGCGGTTACTTGCATGGTAAAAGAATTGATTTTATAGTTTTCATATTTGTTCAAAAAAATCATAGGCATGTCGAAATGTGTTTTTCCTACATTAGAAATGAGAACTGTTCATGTATTTTAAAATGTGTTACTTAGTTACAGTACCGTTAACGTACAAAGGGATTAAAAGACACAATATCTATTATGCTTGACAAAGTAATGTTCACCTACTTTCTATATGCAGACACTGCAATAAAAAAATAAATTCGATGCTGTTATAGAATCATCGTGCTTTATATAATTATTATATTATTTTACATCTACTTGATTGTAGTTTTCTTTATTCATGTTATATACATGGTTTGTCACACGCAATTCACGTGTCAATCAGGATGAATGAAAGTTGAGACTTGTTCTGGGAAGTCGCTTTAACAAACTGAGGAATGAAAATGCCATTTTCAGTACCACTGAATTCCCTAGTTTACATCATAGACAACCATCACTTTTAATCTTGCAGTATTCTATGCCAAAAACGTCGAAGTTCATTGACGATAAGTAGAATAGCGCACATAGGTGAAGCGAAACGTAGCTAATAGTCTGCTAATTAAACTTGTTGACGTCTGCTAAAATCGGGCACAACAATTCAAGTAAACCATGTATTATTGCTCAGAAATATACAACAACGCCCTTTAGTTCGTTAAACATTCTTGGAATAAATACTTTTCAAAGTTATCTGAATCTTGACTGCAAAGTTAAAACAATCGATTGTCATTGTTTTGTTTTACGCAAATTTCAATTTGCTTGCTATATAATGGCGCCCAGTTTCTACTGTCGGTACCTTATACTGATGCTGCTCTATATATGTCGGGGTTTTCTCCGGCTTCCTCGCCAATGAAAAGCTGAAAATTTATGAATGTGTGGCGTTATACAACATTCAACCGAAAACAAAAAAGTCCACTTGTAACATGTGTAATTGTAATGACGTAGGCAGTGGCAAAATGAAATTCACAACAATAAATGATAAAACTCTGATACATTAAACTTGTTATTATGAATGCTGTGTATTAAGAAGGGTTTCTAGGGTTCACTTCGTTGAGCTGCTTAGGGCATCACAAGGTAGAGATAGGAAGGTTGTCAGGTTAAAATACTGAAAGCCTGACCGCGCACCTTAGTGGTTAACGTGAGAGCGCAACCCTCCTTCCAAGATAAAGACATCTTTTATTGTTTTCGAAAATGTAGGTTTGTTGCAGCCGCTGAGCTAAATTTTGCGCCTTCACCCTATACTGCATACTTTTTCGGTGCAGTCAACATTTTCTTCCGTATGGTCCATCCATTTACTTAATTTGTTTATTATTTGTTTATTATGTATTTAATTTATTTATTATTGTTTTACTTGTGTACTTCCTGAATATAGGCAATTTGCTTTTTTGGACGCTTATCTATCATTCATTAATGTTTTTGAATTTTCATTTCACTTTAGTTCTCTCCATGTTATGTTTTATAATTTTTTTACAATTTATGTCAGGTTGATTTTCTGACAGTGAATTCTGCTGTATATCAATATACCAAAGGAGAAATAAACGAAAGCAGACCAATAGATAGGCAAGCTGGGTTTGGATAATTCGTCTAACTAATTCTACAAATACTCAATACCTTTAACAGACATTCTTTTTTTAATTAACTTTGATGCACTTTTTTCTTTCCTAGTTAATTTGAAACATTCTGACGTCTTTCTTATAATTAAAGCTGAAACTTTATGGTTTTTCGTAGTTTTTGGTTTATTGTCATTATTGGCGCGACAGTTCAACAACAGTAAGTGCAGAAAGGACTATTGTGCTAGAATCCGTCCTTTTGATAGTTATTTTTTAACGGAATCTTGGTATAAAAGAGCATTATTCCATGCCGCTGTAGCTACAAAATAAACTACAATGATGGATTAAACGCTTTTATCCCTGTAAGCTCTTTCGTCTGAGAAGTAGAACAGGACTAATCCATTTATTTTTCAAGTGAAAATATTTGACACGAGTGGATGTCATTACTCTGTAATATGTACGTGCAATAAATTACTGAAACGTAATGTCATTTTTGTGCAATCTGTCTAAGTCTATCAAGCAGACTTTATTTTTGTAATTTTTATTCAGTTAGAATCAGTTTTATAAAGCACAATAATAATTCGCCTTGAAGAAGAAACAAATGTTTACTTGCGATTATGCTACAATTAATAATATTTAATGATATGTTATCGCAAAATGCAATTCTGTAGCAATTTACTCCTTTAAATTGAATTATGCATATTTTTTAATATATATATCTATGGGTTTTTGTTAAGTTGTCTAAATGCTCATCGAATTCTCTGTTATGTGTAATTTGTAACCCAAACAATCATTGGCTTTGAGAGTTTCTAAATGCCCAAACCTTGCAAGCAGACGGTCGAAAAAGGTAGGTTCATCATTTTACTTTGCTAGGGGAAGGCAGACACAATTGAATAATGTGAACATAACAATTTATCCCAAGAACGTCTTTTAGCCATATGAGTATTGAATTTCGATACATTACTTATAGTCTTTAAAATTTGTTTAGGTCATATGGAAACGTGAAGACGAAAAACATGCATTGACAGTTGGAAAATTTGTATTTGTCGCTGATCCTAACTACAGCATTAAACATATTCCATACAAAGATGAATGGAATCTAATTATTGAAAAAGTACAATTAAAACATGCTGGATTTTACGAATGTCAGATAAGTACGAAGGACGACATTAAAAGATATGTCCAGCTTAATGTTATTGGTAAGTGATCTGGAAAATTGACTGTGTAAGGTTGAAGTTTTTGATTGTAGACTTGAAGGCATTTGAATTTAATTTCCCCTGAAATCATTAAAATGTTCTTTATATATAATGTATAGACGTGAGTCCAATTTGTCTTGTGGCACAAGTAAAAATTGAAAAACGTGGTTTTAATATATTTTGTTTTGAGTTCATATGAATCGGAATCGAAATAAAGTCGAAAACAAATAGTACATTATTTTATTTTTTGCAGACGAACCGCTACATGATAAAAGATGTAAGTATTGAATATGTTGTGCGTTATATAAAATTTAAGCTACAAATATAGCAGAATTATACAAGATATCTCATCAATATATAACATATTCTGAACCAAAAACAAGAACAAAAAAGGAATTTATCTATTCAACTGCTCACCACGAAATGATATAAGCAGTTGAAATAAATGGTAAAGAACTCAAGTTTTTTATTGTTAATTAATAGTTCTGCATGCTATGTATGTGTAATGCATATAGTTGATTCTTTCACAGCCAATACTACAATTGGTACATAGGAAGTAACATATAAACAAACAAAACAAAATAAAGTTAAGACAACAGGTAAGGCACGGGCGCTAACATGATCATTTATAATATTAATAAACCTGCAAAGATTTCTTAGCAGAGATTTTTTGTTGCAGAACATTAAGATGGTTATAAAATGGTTAGGGTGATGATTTGACCATTAACACGCATAATTCGAATCCTATAAAACGTAATTATTTGTAATTACCATTGATCCTACAAATAAATGTATAAATATAAATTACGTTTCCACTGAACATGCTTATTTGCCACTATCAAGAGTCAAGGACCTTTTTTTACGTTTTTGCAGATATTAATATAACTGGCCCAAACAATGCCGTGAAGGGGCATCATGTAAGATTAATATGTAACGTATCGGGATTTAGACAGACACCAAACCAAATCAGATGGTTCTTGAATAATACTCATGTTGTCAATGGACAAGACAGTAACATTAGGATTATAACATATCAAAGATCAGATGTCTTCTCATTGTTTAGCGAGCTAGATATTGGCAAAACGGACATTACTAATGCAGGAACTTATAATTGTAGAGCGGTGTTCGGTAATGAATTGAAAGAGGCATCGCATTACTTATTTGTTGATGCTGCAAATGGTAGGTACATTATACCGCAGCTCTTTAACATCTTTATCTGTCTTCTATATGAGATGAATGTAGATTATATTAAACGCGCGTCTGGCGTGGTAATTTTGTTATGGTTTATTACATTATTTTCTCTAAGTTATATATTTCTATATACTTGAATTTTATTAGCAGTAATCACTAATTATTCTTAAAACTTCTCGGTTCTGCAAATTTCTCCTCGTGCAAACAATCTAGTGTTGAGACAAGCAATTCGGTTGATCAATCCCTATTTCAAATGTCCGTCCAGTTTTAAGTTCGATGTTAAATGATTTTAGCCATAAGTTAACACATCAAGGTAGTCATTTGTAACATTTCAAATTAAAATCAACTTTGTGAAATTTTCTTACTTGACTGTATATTATCAAGTAGTTGCATAATGTGAACACAAATTCCATATAATTAAATACTTCACCTGTTTTTATTTCTAGCAGACAGTAAGCAAAGCAAGAGAGGTAAGATGCGATTCTATTCTTAATATTTAATGGGTTTATTAACATAAACACATAGTTATCTTATCATTTTTTGTGCTTATATTTACTAAATTTGAGAAATGATTTATAAAGTTTGAGTGTCCTTCTGACTACCAACAAAATAAAGCAAGAGCTGAAATAGGAGATACGATTGTTAAAAAAATGGTTGCTTTTGCACTGAAGTGGTAAATTATATACATTAATAATTCCAAATTAAAAATGGAGTTGTAAAAATAATGAAAGACATCGTAAGGGTGGGGTTATTTATTTAGGTAAACCAGATATACCCGAAGCACCTGAATTAATCCACTTACTTTTATTAAAGTTCGTATCTGCCTTACGTTTTTGTTAACATATTATTTGTTTATAAGAGCAAAAACAGTTGTATGTAAAATATATTAACAAAAATGGTCATAAAACAAAACCGGATGTGTCACATACTTAGAATGATTTAAAAATAATTCGTACTGATCATTTGACAAACATTACCTTTTATACCTAGGAACAGTTGCCGATGGAACTGAATCTCCGTTTGTGCTGATGAACAATCAAGACACCACTAACTCTGCTTATATTCCTCTGATTACATTCTGCAGCATTATGAGGTGTTTGCTGATCACACTGGTTGTGTAGAAGACAGAGGTGATGCTTTTTAG
The DNA here is from genome assembly GCA_944474755.1 of Limnoperna fortunei. NCBI lineage: Eukaryota > Metazoa > Mollusca > Bivalvia > Mytilida > Modiolidae > Limnoperna > Limnoperna fortunei. The sequence goes on from OX104116.1 coordinate 77,897,771, forward strand.
ATAGTGAATTTATTGTTTTGATATCAGGATGACAACTTTCCACATAATTATGAAATCCCGATGAGTGGTTTTATTCCACACTGTCTAATATATAAAACGAAATCTTTTTCTGCGTGCGTTAAGATTTATTTTCATATTCTGTTCATTTAATTTCTTGGGATTGGGGTTAACGCCACTTTTAGCAATCATTTAGCTTAATTATGATGTAGATTTTATTTAGGAGAAGAAAACGCAGAACTATGTAAAAAACACCGACATTTTCAAACTTATAACCCAAGTGTTGACACGTTGCTGATTAATAGAAAATTGATTACTACATGTACTTAGACTGCTCGACCACCAAGATTCAAATTGTTTGGAAAATTACTTTAAAACGTGGTCAATTTACGAATTCTCTCATTTCTGCTCAAAGTTATGAGATGACGATTTTGATGTAACTTTTAATCAGACAAAATGTTTTTATTGCGCCAAAATGTTTAATTGTTGACTACATGATATTACGTACAAAAATTGTGATATTAATTACTTTTTCAAATGCTATTCAAGACATGATTTAACACTTCAGAAATCAATGTTTAGTTTTTACACATATCAGTTGACTCCACAATGTTGTAACCGTGTTTTATTTAACTTTCCCCAAATGTTCTGCAAATATCGCTACTGTAAAGAGAAGGCGCTGGCGTAAGATAACATATCCTCATTTTCGACAAATTGATACATAAAACGTTATGACAAGATAACTTATTACACAACAATTTAAGGAAAATGAACTGTAAGAGAACATAATTTCCGCGACCAATCAATCATACTTTGGCTGATTAGTGGGCTACAAACTGTTAACAAATAATGAAATTTTACTGTATTATTATGTTATCAGCAACTAGTTAGTGAGTTAATCAGAATCCCAAGACAGTTTTACTGAAAATAACTTTTGCGATAATATCTGATACATTGTTTCTGGTTGTAGAAAAGCAGATGAGTGGACCACTTTATTTTTCTGTGTTACCATTTGATATTCATTTGACTTCATTCGCTCCAGCATCACTAATGACAATTACACTCATAAGGTAATCAAAATAAATGTTGTGTTTTTGAAGAAAAAAATGTAATTAAAGTAGAGCAAATTATGCCATGTAAAAACACAATTCATTATAGCAGGAATAAGAAACTTTGTAAGGTATTGGAGCTTGCTTATACAATCAATATGATGGCTCAAAAATGTCTCACTTGAATTTGGCGTTATGTATTCTATGCCATGATAACTTTAAAGGATTTTTTAAATAAATTGTATCAAATCTGCTGCTTTTATTTATAATATATATTTTGAAGTTAAATAAGGTCTTTTCCACCACAGTGGAAAGACCTTCTTACCTTTCTTATGATTATTATAACTATTGTGTGTTTTGTTCCGCCGTGTTGACATATCATTTCGATACTTGATACAAGTAATCCGCAATACTGAAACCGTCTAATTTGAGTAAGAGAGTTACCCTTGTTAACAGATAAACTCCGAAACCGTAAGTGTTCTCAAAATCTAAAGTGTACAAATTGTCGGTTGACTTATGGCCATGATTTAACACGCACATTTTTTCAAAAGACTTCCTGTGTGCTCGTATTTGAACTGAAAAGTATTTCAAGTCGTAAAATATTTTTACTCGAAAACTATACCTCATAAAGACTTGGGACTTCCACCACTGAGCCTTATTAAAATAGATTACATTTGAAAATGTCATGGTCAAAGGTCAACAGTCAAGGTCACCTTTGTTCCCGTTACATGTAGCACTATATCTCAAAACTATAAAAGATAGAAACAGACAATAACGGGGAAAACTAATTATCAAGGCCTTCCTTTGATATGTTTGGTCCGAAACTGTTCGATGAACCTGTGTCAAGTTACAGCCTTTGGCGACTTTCGGTAAAACCGTTTTTGGCTTATAACTTAAAAAAGGTTAGAGATAATATAGTAAACATTTAGGTTTAAAGTCATCAGTAGGAAAAATCTTCAAATTGAACCTAAGGTCAAAGGTCATGGGTCAGGGTCAAACCTTAGAAACAAGGTAACATAAAAAGTCTTAGCAACCATATCTCCTTAGAAACAGGATGATGTACTTTACCGAAATAGGTTACAATATAACCTTGACTGGCATTTCGTAACTAGCAACGGTAATAAAAGTCCTTTACAACTATAGATTGTTTGACCGTAGACAACTTTAATGAATCAAATAACTAATTTTCATGACGGAAGTGACATTTTATGCTATGCAAGAGACATCCATATATTTTAAGACGCCAGACCATAACGGGAAAGACCTTAACATTTGTCTTTTAAATTATTGGTACAATATATGTATTTGTATCCCGTAGCAAAAACTATTTATCGATAAAAATGCAGATTATGTGTAAGAATTTCAAAGCACAATTCGAAATTACAACACAAGGTGAAAACGTACCTCGGCCTAAAAATGAACCATGTTGCATATGTTATACTTGTGTATTTCTTTCAGATCATTAAGAATGGATCAAGGATGCTGTCATCATTGTGCCGTATTATGCTGTCGAGTTGTGTATGTGTATCCATATAATTTTGCATTTTACTTTGTATATAGGTATTTCCACATGTGTTTTAAGTAAAACTATTTTTATTTAATACGTCTTTACGTTTCGTTCGGATTAACAATTTGATATAAATAATAAATATTGTTTTTGTTTGAATGCTGTTTAACGCCATTTTCAGCAATTTTTCAGCTATATAATGACGTCCAGTTTTTATTGGGGGAGGAAGAGGGAGAAAACCCCCGACGGAAAACTGACAATCCTTGTCAATTAAACTGGAAAAAAGATGGGTTAAAATTTATTTTGACTGACACTTAAATGTATGGAGTAAGAGGAGAGGCGGGAGAATTCAGGCTTTTGTAGCGGCTTCAATGATCCTACTCTTTTCAAAATTTACAAAAGGGGCTTTCATCGTGCTAGAAGCGTGGTACTCTCCAATACGTCACTACGGAAGGCTCCCCAACAAGAGGGTCTCCCCTATACGCCACCCGGGGAGGCGCTGGGCTGCTCTGTGGGTCGAGCACATGGAACCCAGCCTAAGGTTAAAGACCTATGCACATCAAAAGTAACCACAATTAGCAAAAATTGTTGTAGAATCGTTGTTTGTTTCCCTCAATTTTATATTTTACTTACACTTAAAGTAGAAATATGGATACAATCTAATAAAAACTTTATATATCCAATTTTAAGGATTCAAAAAAGAGTGCACTGCTACAAGAATATATTTGAAATCCTGACCATTTATTACATATCAAAACAATGAATGGCACTTTATAGAACGCATAATTTTAATATCTTCGCCTTTTTGGCGAGGTTAATCAGACAAATAACAAACATAAAATCGGATTATTACGGCAGCAAAATACTGCCTAGGTACTTAAAATCTGCAATATTTACAAACAGATATTTTGTTTAAAAAAAACGAATACTTTGAATTTAGGCCTGTTAGAGTTGATGAATTGGTTGTGTAAATCTGTATAGAACCAATCAGTATACAATTTAGCTTAGTAATTTTTTGCTTTCTAGTTTGTCGTTGTGTGTTAATTTATTGGACTGTTGAATTGTTGTCTGTTTGGACTAGTTTGAAAGCTTGTTAAGAGCCGTGTCGCAATTTTAGTTCTTTGGCGCTTTTGTACTCTTGTATTCTTTGATACCGCACCGTAAAGTTTTTCACAGTCATGAACGCGTCGTTTTAAAACTTGCTAAATCATCGTAAACCATTGTCTGTAATTGTATAAATCGGAATGCTTTCATTAAAGATTAAAAGGATCATAAGAATCTGCATGTTGTGTTCTTCCCGTAATCATTTGTGATTAGTGCACATGTCAATAGAAAGACTTAAATGAACTTATTAATGAAAGGTTTGGTTAATTGAAGGTAAGGGTGTTGATAATGCTAGAGCATTGAAATATTGGTTAGCTTTTTACAAAAATGCTTCCTGTATTGACGCCCACCTGTCACATGAAAGAAAGTACCTCATTTGTTATAAGACGAAAATTAATATATAGGGTTTTATATTTGATATAAACACAAAGAATGTTTGTCTGCATTTGTAAGGAAAGAAAAATAAAAGCTTTTACATGAATATGTATGCAGTAGATGATAAAGCGTAATTGTGTTTGCAAGTTATTGGTAATAATAATAAAAATGAGAGTAGGAGAATGTTAAGGAAATGGATAGAACTCAGTTATTGTTTGAAAAGAAAATCACATTTTTGTAGGTAAGCTTGGATTTGCTTTTCCAGGTAGTATTAGTATGAGAATTGTTTCATTACTGTTGTCTGTATCGTGAGCGAACCAAAAGCAAAACAAAACCCAAACTAAGATAAAATCATCAAGTATAAATGTAATCGATAAAATGACGATATAAATACTAGTAAGAGGGTCCGTGCTTCATATCTTGTAAACGTAAACTAAAACTGCAATTTAACGCAAAAAACTTGACTCTTTGTGTATAACATGCGTAGTAGTAATTTTGCTCACAGTTATTTGTGCTCAATATAAATAAAATGTGCTATATAAAATTCTACATTGTTGAATAATTTATAAGGCGTATTCCCCAACAGATACATATTCATTTAATGTTATGTTCCAACTGAAATCCAAATTACCCAACAGCAAAGACTAATTCAACATAATCGATGTGTAAGGTGTTTTAATGGGTATTTTTTTTTCGTAAAAGCCTATAATTATACCAACATTAGATGATTGTTTTTCTCCATTTACAGTCGATCGCGAAAAGCATATTTATCACCATTCGATTTGTATGTTATGATATATGGTTGTAAATTCAGAAGGCGTGAATCTTCAAAATTGTATTGGTTACCACTTTCCTGCATCCAACATGGGTGGTTCAAATAAAAAAAAATATCATTGTAAATTTGTTTAATAATCTAATAGTGGATGTTAAAACAGATGAATTACATTAGAACAATAGGAAGAAACTGGCTAACCCAAAAATATTGACAGAGGAAACCGTAAAAGGTACCTAGACTAACTGCCATATGTATGATACGCAAAATTTGTTACACACGCTACGTTGTTTTGTTTTAAATCAGTCAAATTTTTATGCTCATGGAGGCAATTGTTTGTAGAAGGAGAATTAAAATAAAAAAAATTAGACCACTAAAATATGTGTTGCCTTACAATATATTGATGCATTTTACCGGTGCATGATGGGGAGTGGTATTTCTTTACTTTTTAATGTGGGTTTATCTAGCTGCAAATCATAATAAGTATCCCATTTAAAGACAGCCACATTCCTAGGAACAAACCTTTTTTTTATTTCATATCAGCAAAATTATGTTTGTTTCAATTGGATAAAACAACGTCAGCTGGTATTAATTAATCTGCAGTAATTTGACACGAAAGCATTATCACGCCGTGATATCACGTAATGCCCTCTCCAGCAACATAAAACAAGCAAGCAACATAAAACTGTTTATTTTTAATTTATAAAAAAAATATACATGTACAACCTAAATGAGGAAATTATGTCATCAAATTTAGAGAACTAACTGTGTATTGCCTAAAAATGCCAAACAATGATATATAATGAGGTCCACTTGCAAATCATACAGCAAGCAGCTACAAATAAATAATACAGTTGTAAACACATGGTTTCCTAATTCTTCAATAAAATAAATATAATAGTTCCTTATATAGAGGGCATTGTCATAATACCTGACAGCACTTGGGACAGTGGTATTGCCTTTAAGATTGATAATGCCCTCGCCGTTGGCTCGGGCATTATCAATGTTTCAGGCAATACCACTCTCCCTTGTGCAGTCAAGATATCATGACAATGCCCTCTATATAAGCAACTATTGTATAAGAAGTCTATGGACAAGTAGGTGCATTATAATTATATATAGGTGACCTGTTAGACACCACGTACTTTTCCAGTAGTTCGTCCTTTTCACCGATTGATTCATTCTTCCATTGTACTCGTTCTGAAATTTGGTCGCTGCTGAACGCCATAATTCTGCAATTCGTCTTAACCAGTTTGCTAATTTCTAGGACTATACTTGTTTCATTATATACTGTGACTAATTTGACAGGGTCATAATACGCAAAGCCTGGTTGTGGATCACATTGGGCGAGGTGTTTGGAGGCCGGCAGGCTTTTTGCACAAAAAGGCCACTTTCAAAGAATCGATAAGAGTAGCCACGTTGTCGCTGCTTCAAAAGTCATTTAGTTAATTCATTTGTCGAATTGATTTATTTCTTACATGTTAACACTTTCCCATGCAGGACATTAAACAACTATTCACTCAATCAATCAATCGATTAAATCAATCATTAACAAGCAACTGAAAGTTGCCAAGTGGAGAAGATTTAACAATAAAGTTCTGCAAAGACAACATATTGTTGATAAATCGGAATATATTCAAAATCTTATGATAGATTCATTGGTCGGAGGAGGAGTCGAATCATCAGTACGGGTCAACAGGGTAACGGGTAACAGTTTTGACGTCACATAGCTGTGATACAATTATTGTTAAGCTGAGTTTGATAATAAAATGAATATTAGTACTACATTTTATAACATCGTCTTGTTTTGCCAAAGTCTGAACACAGATAGCATAGTTTTAAACAAGAAAGAATATTCTTGCTAATATTCAGCAGACATTCAAACAAAATTTAAGCACTAAACTTAATAACACGAAACCATTGTCTATTAATCAATTTTTAACGTTTCTTAAAACAAAAAAAATAGTCTTCGCTAATCGATACAAATATCGAGTAATTGTGATTTGTAGGAACAAAATTAAATATATACAAATTTATATAAATTCTTTTTCCGAAGATGGTTGCCATTGCTGCGTTAAACACTGTTAGCATGAAAAGAACTGTAATGGTAACTCTAAAATAATACAAAAATAAATTAAATATGATTTTTCATATAACATAGATGATGAATTTTTTCGAATTTGTATACTAAAATTATTTTAGAGTTGTAGCTAAAATCAAGACGATAGTTTCTGGGGCGTTGTAACCGCTATTTGTTTTTACTATTGCTGACTAATTTCGTCCCATAAATATCATTAGATAAATTAATAATACTAAACAAAAATGCAAGACTTTAAATTACATTTGATTGCTTTGATTATAATATTTGATTCGATTGTCCAGGGAGCAATTTTCGACCTATATTTTAGAACAAGCAATAAATCAACGAGAAAAAAGGGATGGGACATCGGGAACAAAATTGGAGTAATCGGTAAAGGCTGCCTTCTGCTTCAAAGAGACTACGCCTTTTCTAAATCTACAAGAGAGGTCTTTATCGTGGTAGGAGCGTGCATACTCCAAAAACGTTACCAAGTTGTATGGTCCTTGGTTAGGCTTTCCGTATTATAGCGTGAAAACCCCTAAATAGAGGACCTACACTATCCACTGCCTAGGGAATCTGAGTCGAGCACTTGGAACCCTCCTAGACATTAAACTAAACAAAATACATGTAGACAACACACTTAACACACGGCAGCGCTATTTCATATTTACACCATTTCTGCCAAATATTTCAGCGATTGATAAATAGAGAACTATTGATATATTCCTATGGTAACAATTGATATATTATATTAAATATTCTTGCAGTCTACTTATTTTTTATTGCAATTATAAACTATTTTAATTAATTTGACGTTATTTTAAATAATCAAGTCATCTTAGGTACTACTAGAATCCGAATCAAGTCATCTAAGTTACATGTTTTTAATTTTCTGGAAGTAGTGAAACGTTTTGAAATTTGATACCCATGTAACAGCGGAAGATTAGTAAAGTTCCTTGTGTGTTTTGTTATTTTCCATCTTTCAACTGCAACTTAATCGCTATAACTGAAAGTTTTTGCAAAACGCGCAAATTACACCTCTACTTTCTCAACCCATCTGTTATTTCATTGAGCAGTTATTATGTATAGCAAAACAGAGTACACAAACTACAACACATACAAAACTTGAAAATAACAGCAAAACTATTGAAATTCTATATCCGACGGAAAAACATCATGACAAATGGTTAAAATCCAGTATTATTTTTATTCCCTCAAAAAGGACATGATTTATTTTTTTTGTACGGTTTCATACTGTGAAACAGATGTGTGTTCATAACGTAGGGTAGAAATTACAACTTTATTAAAAAAAAATTGTAATATGAATCATATTTGACACATTTTAGATGATAACACACTTCTATGTTATAAACTGTTCTTTAAAAGACTTCCAGACGTCTAATAAAACACTTTTCCTAAACTCAATCATAGTATTATTTGATTTATCTGACGAAAAAATACACATGTGCCATTTATTTAATCAGTTATAACAGTCTCCAGATTGAAACCTTCGGACAAGTTAAGAGCGGAACGACTGACAGTTGTTCAATAAAACGTCATATCAGTATAAATAGCATTTTCTTTATTATATTGTCAGAGAAAATTAAATCCATCGAATTGTTCTTAAATATTTAAGGCTAAATGGAATTATATTGTATGTATAAGTATGCAAAGTGTAGATAATTACCTACCATGGAAAAGACCCGGCGATCTTCCACGATCGATTGAAATATTTCGTCTTTTTTTCATATCCAGCATCCAATCAGACGCTTGAAACGAGAAGATTAAACAAAACGTTGTCATCTTACCATTACAACGTTCGTGTTTCAGGTGTTTTGACTGCATGACGCAACGATAAGAGAGGAGTGCGCTAAACTCATCTCAACTCGGTCATCAAGGTCCGAAATTGGTCATTTACGGAAGAGTATAAATATACTCACAATTCTGCAAAAAACTCAAGTACATGTATTTCTAAAAATTGTGAAAAAGATCTAGCTGGAAAAAAACATTCATTGTTTTGTAAATTAAAGTGTCAAGTGTGTGCTAAATTCACGATTATTCTTAGTTTTTATGTCGAGCGTTAGGAAAAATATCGTTAGAATACAGTACCAAATGACAAAAATTATAATTACATTTAATTTGTAAAAACTAAATGTAGGAATCAAAATTGTAAAAGACTCAGACAGTTTACAAAAATAAACATTTGTATTACATGTATCAGCATTAGCAATTCAACAAATACATTTAGACATATGAGTTTTTTTCTGTCGTAAATCACCACAATAGTAAGATTTGCACGATTCTTAAACGACCATAACTTAAATTGTTGCCCGCTACAAATAAACGAATAATTACTTAAGTCAAATATTTTGTATTGTCGAATTCTATTACTATTAAACTGACATATTGATAGAAGACGTCTCCCTGTCGTTTATCTGTTTTCAAGGCTTAAAAGACCTGCATGATTTATATGAAAAAACTTATTTGGCGCTGGTTTGCCATGTTTGGACAATTCTTACACATAAATGTAAAATATCATGTCTGTTTTAAATGACGATTTGGTGTATGGTATAGCTAATTATATGATACGTACTTACAGACTACTAACTATACTCACTCAAAAAAGAAACGCAAAATACAAAAAATGGGAATTTTTCTTCATAATATTTTAAAACAATTTATGATAAAATAATTCTTTTAAATATAACATTTTGTCGCATATCATCAATAAATCACGCAAAAAATGTCAGTATCCCACCTTTTGCTTGTAACACAGCCCCTACTCTTCTTGGCTTGGATTCAATTAAACGTTGAGTACGAACACGCGGTACCTTTGCCATCCATACTGAAGTGCCTGCTCTAATTGTTGCTGATTTTGCGGTGGTGGTTGTAGTTGGCGCACGCGCCGATCCAGTTCATCCCACAGATGTTCAATTGGGTTAAGATCAGGAGATCACACTGACATTCTGTTGCTTTTAAAATTCTACTGTTACACATGCTGTATGTGGTCGAACATTGTCGTGTTGAAAAAATTCTCTTTGAATGTCAATTACGGGCAATAAATGCGGCCGTATCATTTTGTCTCTATACCTAACAGCGTAGAGATTGCTTTGGATATGTAATAGCTGTGTGTTCCTGGCGTAAGAGATAGCGGTCCACATCATAACACTGCCTCCGCCAAAATTGTCTCTTTCTTCAACACATTTTTGCGCAAAACGTTCATTTCGGCGCCTGTACACTCGTATGCGACCATCTCACTTTTCAAGCTGAAAAGTGACTCATCGCTGAACCACAATCTTCTCCAGTTCTGTAAATTCCATACACAAATGGTAGTTCGCCATCTAAACCTTGCTCTGCGGTGTTGTCGTCTCAGTGTTGCTCCGACGTAAGGTCGTTTTGCCCGCAATCCATTAAAGCGTAACCGATTGCGTACTGTCTGTGGTTAAATACAGCGCAAACCAGGGACGTTTAAAGCTGTTTCTATTGCAGCAATAGTTCTGTTCCGTTGATCGAATAATCTAATCTAACGATCCTGCGACCGAGTTATAACACGCGGACGCTCTGAGCGTAGTCGGTCTGTCGTAGTCCGAAGCTGCTGGTAGCGTCTGTTCAAAGGCGTGATATTGTGTTAAGATGAACAGTGTACATTCTGGCAACAGCATTTGTGATTTCCCGGACTTGATTCGACCGATAGCGATATTCTGGGTAGCAGCATCTTACCTTGGCATAGCGTTACCTCATCAGAATTTTATATAACTAATGCAGTCAAGAAAAGAAATAGCGGTGTTTTATACCGATTGTATGAGTTAAAAAACTACCAATGATTTGCACGTGAATGTCGACCCTGTTTTTAGCAATGCGTAATTCATAGTGTGTTCCAGATTTCGACCACACGTTCAAGGGTGGATGAACTTAAATGCTTTCACCTGGAAAACTTTAATTAAGGTGTAATTATGATGTTGTGTAGATATATTTGAATATTTATAGGTTATTTGTCCACAAAAAAATGATTTGAAAAAATTTATCAGATGTTGCGTTTCTTTTTTGAGTGAATATATATTGACTGATTGAATGTTTGTGTAACGTTCAGCGAGCAATATTTTATCTATTCAGGACAAAAACCAGTTTACAAAAATAAACTAACGGAGAAAAAAGGTGGACCAACAGTAATAAAAGTGTTATTGTCGCTTGTAAAAATATATAAAGTATTGAGTGGGGACAGAGAATAGAGCTTTTTGTTGCGATACAATGAGTCGACTCTTTTCGAAGTCATCAAATTGAGGTCTTTATCGTGTCATTTTCCAAGTACGTTACCCATTCTTGTGTTATAACCAACAATTGCCTAAAGAAGATGGCCTTCCAAATCTATCACCCAGAGAAGCGCTGTTCAGCAGTGGGGCGGGGTTTTAGCTCTAAAAAAACTCCCCCAGTAACAGTCTTCTTAACTATATTTTAAATATTTCATATGATTAAATGTTTGTTTGACGTCTAGTTAGCAATAGTTCAGCTATTCAGGACAAGAACAAGTTCAACAATTGGGATGGGCCAACAGGAAAACAACTTTGATTTCCACAGGAAAAGTATACGGACGTTGACTTTAACATATTATAGTCGTTTATATAATGAGTTTACCCTTTGTGAAACTTTATTAAGCAAGGAGATATCACTTTAACACCCTGCCCACTACGGTCCAAGGCCAGGAGTTCCGGATTTGAACGCAACAACCCCTCTCCTTCCCGCTATCGGAGGGGCCTCGGTGGCCTAGTGGTTAAGGTAGTTCGTCTACTATTGATCACGTGGTCTGTCAACACTGAGGTTTTGTAATTTTAAACATGTAATTTAACTCTCCGCACTGAAACTACTTCATCGTCTGCTATAAAACCACTGTGCCTATTGAAACCAAAATTTAAAGTTCTTTGTATTTTTCCCATTTCCTGCAAATAGTATAGATTTTCAAAATCATCTTCTGATTGGTTTTTTAAAATTTGAACATTTTTCTCCCTTGAATATACAGGGTCAAATGAGCTGTAATTATCTACAAAATTCCTTAGTTTTGAGAATGTCGGAATAAAGGCAATTCTTGTTTCTAAGTGGCACAATTTAAACATTTATATCTGAAACTACTAGAAAATTAAATGACGCATGATAAAAAAAAATCTTGTGAGACTTTAAAATACTCTCGTTTCATGTCGAGCAATCTTTCATGATGGCCGCAATAGACATAATTTTAATGTTTGAATGTTTGTATTTTCCTTTACAACTACGAAAGCTAAATGAATGTCGTAAGATAATGTATGGAAGACACTGTAAGAATTATATATTTTAATTGGATAGCTAAATTTAAGCTTTTTCCAATTATTGATTCGTGGTCAAAGGTGATCCAGGTTGCCATATATGCTCATTAGCGTGACAAGTTCGCGTTACACATAAAAACATTTTGTATTATTACTTTATTTACGGAAAAGTAAGTGAAATATAAATCCTGTTACATACTCTTAATTTATACAGTTAAGGAATATCGTCTTTTCTTCTTTTATCCGTTTGTCTATGTTCAAGGTCTAGAAATTAGCCAGACAAAGTCGGTTTTAAGCCTCATATCACACTAGCTGTTTCCAAGTCCCCAAATGGAAGGTATGTACAAACTTTTAGTGAAAGACAAACACATTATTTATTTTCTACTGTACTGGCAAATATGAATATTTAGTTTGAGATTTTGTAAACCAAGACTGAAATTAGAAAATATTTTTTTTGTTTATTCTTTAAAAACGTCCTATAAAACTATAAATAAATAAACCAGAAAATCGTTTATTTGTATGCATGAATCATTGCTAGCTAACGATAATATTATCCAAAATGTATTACATATCAATATTTAGAACATGTTTAAGCAATTTAAATTCGTTCCGACCATGCGCCAGTATCGTCTTTGAGTACTTATAATTCAAACACAATACATGTTTTAATTGCAAAAATTTAAAATGCATAGTATGTGTGATTTAGATACCTAAAAAGTATAAATCACAATATATATGGTCTTATTTGCATTTATCTTGCTGGTGTAATAGTTCCTGTCATCCATACGGCATTAATATTTTAATTCTGGTAGTGATAAGGTAATTAATTACCCTACATATAACTAAAGTGCATTTCTGGTCTAAAAAGGTAAGAACGTATGTACGGCTGGTTTGATTGCTTGTTTCATTACGTTTCCTACACTTGAACCTGTCCAGAGTTTTTAGGTTTTCTGTTTCCGACTTCTTTTTTAGCCCAAGGGAAGTTTTAAAAATCTTTGTTGTTATCAAGAAATGCTAGAGGCAAGTTATGTAAACCCCCACAGTAAATGAAATTGGTGTTGCCAAATTAAGGATATTGTATATAAATATGGGTTTAATTATATTTGATTGTCACAAAGTGTTCATAATATTGATGTTTTCATGCACGAATTCAAGACAGGTGTTACTGAAGAATTTATTACTGAAGCCAGATCTTTATGTGATTCTTCATCTAAATGTTTGTTGTATAGATTTATATATGATAGACTTGGTTTACAGTTTTATTTAGACAGACCTGTTAATTATAGATATAAATATGTGATAACTAAGTATCGTATACATGCTCATAATTTATGTATTTAAACCGCAAGATATTATAATATAGATAGAAACGATAGACTATGTACTCAGTGTAACTGGTACTCTGTTGAGGATGAGTATGATTGTACTAAATATAGATATATACGGGTCAAATATATAAAACCATACCATGATAGAAATCCTTCTGTCTTTAAACTTATACAACTATTGTCTGTGCATAACATAAAAGAACTTAACAACTTAGGAAAATATTTGTCACATGATGAGAAAATTCGTAATTCATAGACATTAATATTATACCATGCTCAGCAGGATTTAATTATATTTAATTATTATATTCTATTATGTATTGTATATGCATTATTTATTATGTGTATTGTATCCTATAAGCTGTATTGCTTTCGGAATAAAGTATTATTATTATTATTTTTTAGTTTACATGCAATCATTTAAAAAATATTCATGTATTCATGTCAGGTATAATATGAAATTGTATTTATTAGCCATGTAGAAAAATAGATATATTATATTTCATAAAAAAAATCGTAAATTTTTATTGGATAATTAACATTAGTTATTCCAATCTATTCTTCAACAATAGATTAACCGGATCTATCACATTCTTCTCGATCTAACACCCTCTTGACCAGAAATTGTTTTTCTAAAAAATATATATAAAAGTGGAGGGTGTTAAGTCAGATTATTATATACTTATCGTTATATAATAGGAATTTTACATATTGTAAACGACCGGAAATGACCAACCAGTATTTGAACACCCTGGTATTAGGAACATCGTGTGCACTTTACTTACGGTACGTCTGCATCAGTATCAACAATGGACGAACCTGAACGTTTATAGACCTTGAAGGCGCAGAGGAAATTCTTGAAAATCTTAAATTTATTATTTGAATTTATTGTTGCAACGTGGTAAAATTGTTATTTGTACTCATTTTAGTTATTATCCTGATTGTCGGAAGCATATGATAAAAAGATTAATATATGGGCTAATCCATATATTAATCTATAAATATCACACTCATTAAATATATAACATTCGACTTCGTCCCGGGTGATATATTTACTTCGTTTGATATTCTGGCGTAACACCCTCCAATACAGGCAGTATGTGTATAATAACAAACAAGACAAACTATTATTTGTATTCTGTCATTCAGTATATTTATTGTGCAAGAGTAAACATGATACTTCAGATATACAGGGTCATCACATATTTAGCATTGAAATAGGCGTTTTTGCCATGCAATACAGCCTTAAGTTGTAAGCCTATATCAGCCCTGATGACGTTACCAGAGACGACGGGATGCTATCGACAACGTAACCATTATCAGCCCGTCGTTAGTAGTAACATCATCGATATCAGCCTGCCATCAATGGTGACGTCGTGGATCCAAGAAAGTAATGTTTCTAGAAGTGTGTAATTTTGTTTTTTAAATAAATAAAATTACAACAAACATCTTTTTTTATGACAAGTTTAAAATCGATTTTGGTTCAAATATGTGATGAAATATTGCATTGTTCTATATGGTCACTTTTATCACCCCTCGTCCCATTCCAGCGCGTTAGCGAAGCTCACGGGCTTGATATGGGGTCTACGGATGATACTCGTGCCGATACGGAAAATGCAATGTACAAGAACTTGCACATAAAAAAATCAGCGTTCATCAGATGGGACTCTAAATCCTAAGCCTTATGTTGTATATTCTTTGAAAGTTAAGTATCCAAAACAGAAAGTTTTGACTGATACTTAGATCAGACAAAAGCATTATAAAATTAAAAATAATGTGTTGGGATGCCAACACAGAAGACGCACAAAATCCCCTTGAATAGTATTGCGTTCCACTCAGGACATTAAAATGTACCTACACATCAAATTTCACTAAAATCGGACAACGTTGAAAATTTGACGCGTTTTTGGCGGCCATTTTGAAAATAACGGTCGAAAAATATTTCCGAATGTGGAGTTCCACTCGGTACATTTAAATCTACATCCACACCAATTTTTTTTTGCAATCGGAGCACGTTAAATTTCATCGAGATCCGATAACAGAAAATTTTTTGCCATTTTTGGGTGGGTGTTGTCAAGTGGCGGCCATTATCAAAACTCTGACTATTGATTGCATCCCTTAATATGTCGATCTACAACTGTGGCAAGTTTCATTTTATTATATTGAGGCGTCTTTCAGAGATGTGTCGGACAAGTTCACGACATGTCATTAAAAAGGCTACCAGTTAAAACAGGACGACGGTTTGGAATAGAATATCTTCGTTATTCTTAGAGCTGCCCCGTTAACGAATCTATTCTGCTCTACTTTAAATGTAAAACAAAAATAATTTCTAGGTTCTGTTTATTCACATAGATTTTCATTTTCCGAAGATTTCTATCATTTTCTGTTTAAAAAATGAGTCTTAGAACGATTTTAAAATTAAGAAACATTTGTAAATTTATTGGACCAATAAATAATAACAAAAGTTTTTGTTTTCAGTCTTCTACTTTTTTTACATTTAATATTTTACTCTGTCTGGACATTCCACACTGTTGATACTCAGACTTTTATTCATAACATCAAATGACGTCATGGTGTAGCTAAAAATTTTTGAAACAGGTAAAAAACAACAAATAAACAAAAATCGTATTTAGTTCTTTTCTTGTTAAACTCTAGGGCATTTGCTATATTTAACCTAGTTCCAGTTTCAAAGTACATACTTGAACTGTTTCATGCATAGTTCAAAAGCCTGCGAAAAACACATCAGCTTAATAATACCAGTGTCGATATGATCTAATGTATTCAATGTACGCGTTAAAGCAGCAACCAAACTTTATAATTAATTTCACCCTGATCCAGGCGTTCACTGCTTATATTAGAATATATCATTTTATGTAATATAATTGGTTTATGTACATTGGTAATAACTGCAGTTATGCTTATATTGCAAATGTGCTATGCGATATAACTAGTTTGTCATGTCTTTGAAGGGGCCTCTATGGCCGAGTGGTTAAGGTAGTTTGTCTACTATTGATCACGTCGTCTGTCAACAATGAGGTTGTGGATTCGAGTCTCACTACAGGCAGAGTGAATTCGATTCCAATCTTAAATGACAAGGATAGCCAGTTTTCCTACCGAAGTTCGGGTGTTTTCTCCAGATACTCCGGTCTCCTCCCCCAATAAAAACTTGACACCATGATATAGCTGAAAAATGGTTGAAAATGGCGTTAAACATTCTTCAAACAAAGAAACAAGTATATCTTTCACATAGAGGTATGTTGAAAATATGGTTGTTGAGATATCGATCAGACTGAAGGGTACCCGAATAAAACTCGTATATACCGTGATTGCTAGTTTTCGCATGAACATTAAGTAGTCTAAGTTACAATGCTATATTGGATGCCAAAAAAGTGCTTATCTTATATTTATTATCAAACAAAATCATTTATTGTATCGCGCTTTATAAATAAAACAACAGCCTGAAGTGTCGTGATCTTTAACATTCCGTTTACCTTTATGTTACATTATTGAGTATATTGAACTTCAATGTTGTGATGTCTTGAATCTAAGAGATTAATCAGTCGTGATTAATGGCTTCAAAATAATGGTAATCATCACCACCCAGTCTTTTAGCAGTAAAACACGCAACCTATTTTATTGGATTTCTTAGTACCTAAACAGAAACAAATTTACATTATGGCAAGACATCGCAATTAATAAATTTATTTCATTAGTATTAAAGTTATTTATGAATGTTAAACTTAATTTCTAAGTATTTCTTTAATAATAATATATGTATTCATCAATGAATTATACATCTTAAAAACAGTTATTTTTATTTAATATTTTAACTGATTTATCGATATTTATAAATGAGATCAGTTCAAAGAGTTTATTTGCACATAAATCATTGAAAATATTGATAATCGCATTTATTTATATTTATGTTTGAATGGTGTTTAACGTTATTTTCAGCAATTTTTCTAAATAATTTAAAATATTTTTAAAATGTGGAATGGTTAAACTATTTTCCATGTGTCAGTAAAAATAATATTATTTTCGGTTATCGTACAAGGACAACAAAATGCTCGGTATTTCATGTTATGCGGTCACTGGTGAGTGCTTTCTGTTATCTGTATCCCAATGGTCGGTACTTCCTGTTATTAGTGTCCCAATAGTACCTAGATCCAGTTATTAGTGTCCAAATGGTCGGTACGTCCTGTTATCTGTGTCCTAATAACTTCATGTTGTCATTGTTCCAGTAGTCAGTACTTCCTGTTATCAGTGTCCAAATCGACAGTGATTCATGCTATCAGTGTCCGAATGGTCAGTACTTCCGGTTATCATTGTCCCAATAGTCAGTATTTCCTGTTATCAGTGTCTAAATGGTCGGTACTTTCGATGATCAGTGTCCCAATAGTCAGTTCTTCCTGTTGTCAGTGTCCCAATAGTCAGTACTTCCTGTTATCAGTGTCCAAATCGACAGTGATTCATGTTATCAGTGCCCCAATAGTCAGTACTTCCGGTTATCATTGTCCCAATAGTCAGTATTTCCTGTTATCAGTGTCTAAATGGTCGGTACTTTCTATGATCATTGTCCCAATAGTCAGTACTTCCTGTTATCAGTGTCCAAAATTATTCATGTTATCAGTTAGTACTGTCTGTTATCTGTGACCCACTAGTCAGTTGCTTCATGTTATCAGTGTCCCAATAGTCAGTACTTCCTGTTATCATTGTCCCAATAGTCAGTACTTTCTGTTATATGTGTCCCAATTGTCAGTACTTTCTGTTATCTGTGTCCCAATAGTCAGTACTTCCTGTTATCATTGTCCAAATAGACAGTGATTCATGTTATCAGTGTCCCGCTAGTCAGTACTTCCTGTTATCAGTGTCCGAATAGTCATTACTTCCTGTTATCAGTGTCGCAATGGTCGGTCCTTCCTATAATCAGTGTCCCAAAAGTCAGCACCTATTGTTATCTGTGTTCTTTATAGTCATAACTTCCTGTTGTCAGTTTTCCAATAATCAGTTCTTCCTGTTATCAGTGTCCAAATAGACAGTGATTCATGTTGTCAGTTTCCCAATAGTCAGTTCTTCCTGTTATCAGTGTCCAAATAGACAGTGATTCGTGTTATGAGTGTCCCAATTGTCATTACTTTCTATTATCAGTGTCTGAATAGTCAGTATTTAATATTTTTAGTTGTTTTGTTCAATGGTCTGTAACTTCCTATGATCAGTGTCCCAATAGTCAGCACTTATTGTTTTCTGTGTCCCAATAGTCAGTACTTCCTGTTGTCAGTTTCCCAATTAGTCAGTTCTTCCTGTAATCAGTGTCTGAATAGTCAGTACTTCCTTTTATCAGTGTCCCAAAAGTCAGTGCTTCATGTTATTAGTGTCCCAATAGTCACTACTTCCTGTTATCAGTGTCCCAATAGTCAGTACTTTCTGTTATCTGTGTCCTAATAGTCACTACTTCCTGTTATCAGTGTCTTTATAATCAGTTTTTTTATCAGTGTCTCAATAGTCAGTGCTTCATATGTTATTAGTGTCCCAATAGTCAGTACTTCCTCTTATCAGTGTCCCAATAGTCAGTACTTTCTGTTATCAGTGTCCCGATAGTCAGTACTTCCTGTTATCAGTGCCCCAATAGTCAGTACTTCCTGTTATCAGTGTCCCAATAGACAGGACATCCCGTTATCAGTGTCCAAATGGTCGCTACTTATAGATTATTTACGTTTTTTGAAACGAGATGAGATGGCGAGAAAGTGCATCGAGTTTCAAAAAACGTAAATAATCTGTTTATCGCTGTTTTGTAACATTGTGACGTCACAGTGTTTACTTAAAGACGTCTTGACAGCGAGCTGAGATGGGCCCATCTCACGCTAGTAGAGTGAGATGGAATAATATCGCACATAAAGATCAAAGGAAAATACTGCAAAATAGCGATAATTTCTGTTAACAGTGTCCCAATAGTCAGTTGCTTCATGTTATCAGTGTCCCAATAGTCAGTATTTTCTGTTAACAGTGTCCGAATAGTCAGTACTTCATGTTATCAGTGTCCCAATAGTCAGTACTTCATGTTATTAGTATCCAAATAGTCAGTACTTCCTGTTATCAGTCTCCATCGCAATTGTTAATATTTCTTATTGTGTGTGTCACCAGAGTCAGGACGTTTGTTACCAGTGTCCATCGCAATGGTTAGCACTTCTTCTTATTTGTGTCGCCAGGGTCAGTACTTCCTGTTTTGCAGCAATCACGAATTGTGCATCTAGTAATTAAAATTCATAAATAAATAGATGTAAACTGGAATTTGTAACAAGAAACTACTAAGTGTAACTTATGTCCGTTTTAGTCCTCGTAAAAATTGCTATGTAAAATATGATTGGTTTTATTTGTGCTGGGAAAAACAACAAAAATGTGTAAAGTTTAGGAAGTAATTCAAATGATTTTCGGTAATACAATTTCTAGTGTATTATTTATTTTAAAAGAAAAAGCCTGAAATAAATAGGAAATAAATATATAAAATAATGGTTAAAAGAATATCTATAAATATTATCAATCGATGCCCAGCAGAACTTCATTATTCAATAGTTTTCGGCATAACTGATATGCGTCGATAGCAAAGGATTTGGGGGTCTTAAAATATTTAGAATATACATAATGTTATAACCAAATTGTGTTGCAGTTTTGATTTCTCAGAGAAGATCAATAACAAAGTAATTTCAGAGATGTGCTGACAACTAGTGGTGTTCAACCAATAGCTGTTTATTAACCTGTTAGTAATACATCAACCCTGTCTGAAAATTTGCCGTCATGTATTAGGGATTCTACAGCAGTTTTTAATTAATCTGTTTGAACTAAGTAAATACAAATTATTGATACTAAAGCATAAAATAAATACAGATCCAGGAATATCAATAAGTCAAAGTATCACGCAGCATTCATTGATGACAAACAAACGTTTTACAAAATATATATATTGCAAATTAAAAATGTAAATAATTTTAAAATGTAATGTCGTCGCTGTGTCTGCATTTTTCTATCTTGCCTGTCTAGTTGTTGGTAACTGTTCGGTAATTGCTGTGTTAAATAAACAGTTCTCACCTCTCCACACTAACGTACACAATACAAGTGTTCAAGTCTAAGGAGTGATTAGGTTCATTTGATTAACACATACAAATGTACAACGTAATACACTGAGAATGTTTATAACTAAGAACTTCCAGTATGTTTCCTGTAAACGGGTTTCAAAATTGCCACACTGCAGGTACATGCAAAGCGTTTTCTGCTACATTTTTTTCTGTTAGAGAATTTATTTTGTATGAGAAACAACATGACAGCTTTTATTTTTTAATTGTTCACCTTCTTCTTTGCTACTTTAATTTGGCATTGAGACGAGGTGAAATAATTTACTGCAACAACGTCTAATAGCAATGTTATCACTGCATTTCCTTACAATAAGTGCAACAGAAGCAAAATATTAATAAAGCAATATTCCTCACAGGTTGCGGATAGGGATGTCATCTCTTTTAGGGTTGTCATATCACAATACGGAAAGCCCGACCGCTTTGGTGTGTGCCACGTTCCTTGCACGATAAAGACCCTATTGTAGATGTCGATAAAAGTATGCTCGTCGTAGCCGCTACAAAAGGCCACATTTTACACCCCTACCCATAACCCATACTTTTCCAGTGGAGTCAATTTGTTGTTCTAAGGTTCATCTTATTGGAATTGATCTATTGTTTTTCTTGTTCCCGTCCTGAATATAGCTAACATCTCTTGTCTGATTGTAATAATAAAGGGGAAATTAATGCACGTAACATGAGCATTTATATGAAATCACGTGTATGAAATCAATTCAAGAAGTTCATAAATATGCAACCGCAAACAATAAATGCTTCGCGGTTAACCTCTACAATACGTAATATCATATATCATGTAAGCAAATTATAGCTGTCATATAATTCATTTGATTTAGCTCAACGTTTGGTATTAATTTGTTGCTTTATTTAAGTAATTTGAAGAGTGATATTTAGTTTATATTATGGTACTGTAAACTCATGATTGTATTGCGACAAAAGCGTTCGGTTCATTATTAAAATAATAACAATTTTATTTTAACAGAATAATTTCATTTCTACCATAATACTATAATCCACTGAAGTATGTGGATTTTTATTAATTTAGCAACATTTATTTTATATCAGTAAAATTACGTTTGTTAAAATTGGATAAAACAAGGTCAACTGGTATTAATTAATCTGCAGTAATCTGACACGAGGTCATTATCACGTCGTGGTAGTGCCCTCTCCAGTAACAAACAACACAAACTATTAGGTTTTAATTGGTATAAATAAAGATTGCAAGGTCTATTAGAAAACACTCAGACACATATACAATGTGTAACAAGAGGTCATGGTAAATAGCACGTGTACAATAAAAATGACATAAATAACTTAAAAGAAAAAAACATCTCATAGAGTTTAGAAAACGAACTGTATATAAATACCAAAACAGACGTACCACGAGACTCACATTCAAATCATACAGCAAACAGCTAGATATAAAAAATAATAGTCTTAATCACATCGTTTCTTAATTCTTCAATCAAATAAATATAATAGTTAGTTCTATAGCTGGCATTGTCATGTTACTTGACAGCACTAGAGACATTAGTATTGCCTGAAACATTGCTAATACCCTCGCCTTTGGCTCGGGCATTATCAATGTTTTAGGCAATACCACTCTCCCTTTTGCACCTATCATGACAATGCCCTGTATATAAATAACTATTTTATAAGTAAAATAAACTGTTTTGATATACATGTATATGTATGAATATATATTTAATAACATGTGAACTTGTTTTGTTGATGTAATTATTCGTAATCTACTTAAACCTGAGATGACCTGTAATGGGATGTTGCTAGATCTTCACAAAGACAATAACAAAAAGGGGGGAGCTTGTAAAAGATTTAATTTTAATTAGATTGTAATTATTCGTTGACCTAATTTCCATTTTATGATCGTTCAAGACACACATTTGTTTGTCTCTGGTAATAGGATTATTTATCATCTTGTTTTCTGCACCTCTTTGTCAAGCATCAACCCGTTGACATAATATGAAACTTCATGGGTAATTCACGGAACACAAAATAGACAAATTTGGTCACAAAACTAAATATGCACATAAAAAAACTTAATATGAACATAAATAAGGTTAACTCAGTTTCAGTGTATAACTTAAGTCTAATATTTAGCATATTCTTAATTTAAATTCAATCATATTAGTTGACAGCAAAATAACCTCATTATAATAATTAATTAAACACACAACATGTTAACTTTTATTACCAGCTACAATATCAACCACAGCAAGTTAATTTGTGTTACTTTTGTTGTTAAAATATCTACAACATTATTTCATTGGCATGTTTGGTACATGGTTAAGGCGAAATAACTCAGATAATGTCCGTAAAAATCAACAACTGCCAAGTCGTTTTTATTGTTATGATTTTGCCAATTGTGCTTAACATTTCGACTGATTTTCGTTGTAAAAAATATACAGTATAACAAAATAAGAACAAGAACCAAAAGTTAAGTGATGATTACAAATCCAAATTCAGACAAACATGAACAACAAAAACATGAATCATGTATGATTTGGGTTACTCACTATTTAAACAGTATGTTCGGATTACTATTTGCTACATCTCTGGGGGCTTCCTAATTGGTTACCATGTGATCTACACATTTAAAAAAGTTTTTAATAATACTTTTTACAGCGACTTGCGTAACTTTGAAATTTGGTGTCCTCTTTAACGCTTTCACTATTTACTCGACAGGCTGTAATTAAGTTCTTTTTAATAAAAAAAAAACTGAAAAGCATAAAACGTGTTTTCCTTATTTCGACTAGAAATTGTTCCAAATCAAATTAAATTTTTGTTGGAATACTAGTAGCATGGGACTGTAAAAATGTGGAAAAGGACTTTAAGTAAGAGCTACTTCCAGCAATGTTTTGTATAGTAATCATTGATTGCAGTTTATTTAATTTTTACCTGAATACAAAAATATAATATGCAAAATCTGTTTACATTATGTGTTCTTTAAACATTATTATATCCAAAAAATCCGTCAAGCATTTCCGTTAGTACTGTTTTATTATTTATATGAAGCTAATTTTCACAACGTGAGGTAAATTGTCCTTGTAAGGATCAAGGGAACTATTAATTAATGTGTCTATGATATTAAATAAGATAAGATAAGATAATTCTTTATTTCCAATCATAGGGCCCTATACAGAGCATTAATGACAATCACTGAATTACATAACATTACATTGCAGAACTGTTACACTAGATTGTTAAATTACACATTAAATGACATTGATAGTGTCAAAATGTTGTCTGCGGTTAGCCATAGTGACAAAATATGTCCCGCGGTTGTCAAATCGTTTTTGCAAACGTTTTATGATATTCAATGGAAAGAGAGATTTGTTTATATGTGTCAATGACAGAAGATAAAACATTTTGTATTAAAATTCGGGAAAACAATTGTTTTCGAGTGTTTTCCTTGTTTGCTGGTACATATATCGTTATTATTTTTCCTACTCGAATCAAGTTTTAACAAAGATATATCCATTTATATAACACAATATAACATCACTTCGTAAACGGAAATTTATATTACATTATACATTACTTGTTAAAAATAAATTACTTGATAGAGATATATATGAAGGTTAGAAAAAATAACAATATAGTATGAGAAAACTAAGGAATAATACATTTACATACCAAATTAGCCAATGAGATTTCATTATTGCGTATTTATTTTACGTCAAAAGATATCATGACGTAAAAATAAACAAACAGATAAAAGAAAATACGTCATGTTATTTATAACGTAAGATAATACTGACACTATACATGCCGATAATTAATACTTGGGAATGTTAACAATGTCAAAAGATTGAGTGTTTCCTTTTTATTGCTGTAATATTGCATGTAATTATGATATAGCGTTTATATGTAATTAAGTTTGTTAGACTTAACCTATTTTTCGATTCAAGTAGTTTTCGTTTAAAAATTTAACATAACGGATTTAGAATACCAAAATTGATTGGGTAAATGTTGCATAAATAATAATTCTCAGTAACATTTCTCAGTATATTAAAAATACGTCAGCTGATCTTTAGAATGTTGTAGCATTCACATTTAAACTGTACATGTACAACTTCTGATCTAGCTTTTGTTACATAACCTCTGAAGGCCAAATATAATCAATAGAAAAATTCTTTTTTTTTTACTTCAGCAAACATAAAATTCTATAACTGCTAAAATGAAGGTAATAACAAAATACCGAACACTGAGGAAACTGTCAAAAAGACAATCCACAAATCAAAGTCCGAAAACCGGCAAACTCTAGAACTAAAAAGCATGTATGGAGGTAGTATCCTATACCAGTTTGTAAGGAATGCCCCAAGTCAGTAAGAATAATAAGTCAATACTTTTTTTTCTGTCGATATTGTTGTGAGTGTATATATAAAGCTTTTATAATTGTCTGGGACCGTATTTGGAGGGTTCCCAGTTCTCGACCCACAGAGCTGCCAAGTGGCGGATAGGAAAGCCCTCTCATCGACAGGTTGATTGATTGATTAGATGTCTAGCAAGCAGTATAGCAGCTATATTCTGGATTTGACTTTTCCCTGGATTAAACAACGCAATAATAAGAGGTAGGATAACTTATTCATTCGGAGCATCTGGTTGCAGCCATGGTTTTGTTAGGTTCGGCTGACTTACTGTCAGCGCTTGTCGTTTTGCATCGTATTGTATACGATTTATAATCGTCCCTTGACATTTGACAATAGGTGTTCGACAGGTTTCCTTGCTATTTATTTCATACGAAAGAAAATTTATTTTATGACTAATTTTATAGAAAAATAGTCTACACTGTAATTTTCGCAAGTTCTTCACATTACAAATATAAATTTCTTTGGTATACATTACTACAAAAAGAACCTTTTTGTAAATTACAACTGTATGCATAATATATCTGAAGAAATATTATATTTTTACAAATCTAAGTAATCACAACATTTCTAAATTTGTATGTTACAACAACCTAGTTGGTACATACAAAAAATTTAAATTGTAAACCAACAATAACCTTAAAATGACACTGACATATTACATGATCAAAACACATTTTTAGAACAAAAAACAAAAAACAAAAAAAAAATCAAAAAAACCCAAACAATATATCAATTTGGAGAAAATCTTGCTTGGTAGACGTAAAGTAAACATAAAATCAATCAATCAAGCAAATACAAACCTGCATTCAGATTTCAGGTTTAATTTTTTTCTGTTCAACAAAACTGAACCATAAAAGTTTGACGTATTTGTGTCTCTTTTATAATTTAACGTGTCAATAAAATACGCATGTAAGCCATACTTGGTAAACTTGTGCATAAAGCCAATGAATTTTCGATTTGTATAGTTGGGGATACGGAGAGACCTTCCAGCCTTCTAGGTTCTTTTTATACAAATCTCCCTAGCACACCTAAATAATATAATGGTATTAAAGTTAAAATCACGTACAACTTTTTATTACATAAATACAACACATAATAGTTAAGTTTCATGGTAAGAATAGGTTAATATAGAGATCACAACATATTACACTTATATGGCAAAGTGGAATGTGCTAAATCTTCAGTACCCTAAAAGTAAAAAGCAAACAAGTATATACATCACTTAGCGTTTGACTAGACAAAATTATGTGTGGTTTTTTGGTTATTCTTTTTCTTTCATACGAATTATCCAGAGTAATTTAAATAAAATGTATGCAAATCAATTTGTACGATTATCATTATAAATGTTAGTATTACCACACACTATTACTAAGCTTATTTTACTTTCCCGATTTTACTTTTGCATGCGTTTTATTGATAATGAATAATTCTATGGGTTTCTCTTGGTAAGCAAGATATGTACACCTTTCCTATTAACACATCTTTTTGTAAGTTGTCGTTAATCAAGGTTGGACATTTTCCGATTTTGTACAAATGGATAACGTATTGTTATTTACTCTGTCTAAATAAAGAAAATACATGCGCTTATTTAAATGTTGTTACAATCTAAAAAAAGAAACGAAGAAAAATGATTCAGTTCATCGAAAAATAAGTATAGTTAATGGAAATATCTTCCAGCTATCTTGTTTGCTTACCATTGAAAGCATTAAATCCTGAATTTCCCCATTGGCTGCCAAATCTGCCGTTAAATCTGTTAATCAATGGTAAACCACTATCATATGAATTATAACCAACGGCGGCTCTTTTGTGTCCTTAAATGATATACCATATAAACAATAAAATGGATCATAAGGTGATGCATAAAATGTGTGTGTTCCTGACAGTTGTTTTAGTATTTAATTTGGAATTGGTTTGTTAAATTGTTCAGAAAAAGATTTGAAGATACCTAGATGTATCCGAAAAGATACCCAAGAGGTTAATCAAAAGAGGGGAGTACAACAAAACAAACAGACAGAAAATTCAGAGGTAAATCCAAGTTAAATTAGGTAAAAAGGTTAAACTTTTAACTTAAATTAGTTTTTTATTATGTGGAATGAAAATAGTGATGACTTACTTAAATATCCACCACGATATCCCTGATTATATACTGAGTTCAAATTTCCTACTCCAAGCGAACCCCAAGAATTTACTGGATATCTGTTATAATTATCGAAAGTGTTGTAACCCAATCCATATGCAAGTGCGACTATTACAGCAAAAACGGCAGAGAACACCACTGTATTCATGATTCTGAAAATATTATTCTCATACATGAAATTTAAAATATCATGATTGCAGCTGTAAAAATACAGGACAGATAATTTTTAAAATTTTGTCTCGCAATATTTTTGCGCATTTTCTGATAGGATCAGTGGATAGAATCTTTAAACTAACAAAAGCATTATGTCTCATTATTTCAAGGTCAATAACATTAATGTTTGATAGATCGTGTTTAACCAGAAACCCAGCATCAAGTTCTTGAATATTTCCTGTCGTAGAAAGTCATTTCATCATAAACACAAGCGTGGTTTACACTTAGGGTTTATTTCACTATTGGTGGCAGTAAAAAAACAACATCATAGCTGTGTTATAAACCCGTCTGTTCATGTTAAAGAAACTTTTATGTCACGAGATTGTCATCCTATATATTCCAGGTTTATTAGCATTGATTTTCGTCTTCAATATAACACATTTATTTCAAATCACAAGTGTTTGTTAATATCTATCTAGGGTTAAAGCAAGTGAACATGTATAATACAAGCTTCAAAAATCAATATAAGTACGTGTATGTGCCGGTTAATTTGCATCCTAGAAAGAGAAATGTTTGTTAAGTACGTGTAAATAAGATATCGTAAAACAATAATTAAATAATAAAATAAAATTATTTATTTAATTATCTTTTCAAACACCGAATACCCACCGTTTCTGTCATTCTTTGTCAAAGATTACGGAAATTCTAGTAGTAATTTCTGTACTTGAAAACTCAGATGCTTTACTACTTCCAAGAAAAATGCATATTTGAATTTTCAGGTATAAAGAAAAATAAAATCAAATTATCAAAGCTTACAAATGACAAGTGTTGTTCCTTCTTCTGTTTTGACACAGATGATATTACAATGCTACACCGTGTTTCAACTTTCAGAGAAGATCGTCTGCAGCAAAAGGACTGTTGAATAGGGAATAGATGGACCATATATTATACTTCGACACTTGCCATATCCTGGTAGACTAGAAAATCTAGAGCAAATATTTGCTTGCACCAAGTCAGAACTTTCATATATTGTCAATGAATTCTTTATTCTTAATTCATCTGTTAGAACCTTTGATTTTTAACGCTTTATGGCACCTTACCTCACGACAAACTAAAATCCCCTCTTAAAGAAATCCTACATAAAGCCTTCTCTGCCATATATGTCTACATATATGTTGTTTCAGGTTACAACAATAGCTTGATCTACTAATGAACTAAAAGGAAAATTATGCTACAGCACAGAACCGGTTAACAGTACGCTAGATTTTCTGACCGACGACATATTTGTTACTTTTAGAGGATGTGTTTTTCAGCAGGCAATCAGAATTTCATTGGGTACAATCTGTTCCCCACTCCTTGGCAATTTGTTTCTGTATTCCTATAAAACCGATTTATTTTTCAACGTCTTATTTAAGACAAGACGAGAGCACAAGTTAGGTCCTTTAATTTCACATATAGATATATTGATGATGCCCTTTCAATTAACAACCCTCAGTTTGCAGAATGACTTCCTTCACAACTAGAAATTAAAGAGACCACAGAAACAACTTCATCAACACCATTTTCAGACTTATACCTCGAATATGACACCAGCGGTCATCTTATCACGAGAATTACAGACAAACAAGTCAGTTGAAATTTTTAAAAATATAAATATTTCTCACGTATGCAGCAATATTCCAGTTTCTGCTGAATACGGTGTCTATATTTCTCAATTGATGAGGAATGCAAGACTTGCAGTGAGAAAAATTATTTTTGCAATGTCAACAATTTCTTCGGATAAACTTATAAACCAAAGTTACAAGAAAAAACCGACTTGTACGCGCCTATAATAAGTCTGACTGTAGATACCATTTCCTTTTTGAAAAATACTCTTGTTTCAAAATATGATTGCAGATAGTTTTCCCTTTTTTTTCGCAATGATTGTGATGCGATGATTATTTGATACAATTATTACTGACTAATGGTATATGATACCCATCCATGTTCATCATCTAACCAACTCGCATACTACAGTTATGGAAGCAGGTTTTCGGCTAGAATCCTCTCCCGTCCAACGCTTTTTAGACTTTGAGCGTGGGAAGTCGGAGAGAGCTCTCCTTAGACAAAACAGAGAATTTTGCAACACGGGTCTGAGTCGGCGTATTTCACAATCTCACAATGTTGTAAAAATGTTTGTGTGGATAAACAATATATAAATCGCTTCTCGAGAAATTTGTCGCCTTGAAAATAATCACGTAAACTCCAGTCAAGATAATTTTAATCCGTTTCAAATTTCATTTTCATCACTACCCCTACTTTCCGACATTTTGCTTTTTATTTTGAACAAATATCACGTGATACGCGATTTTCCATCTGTCGCTATGAAACTTGGTAGCTAATTTATTCATTGACAGAAAACAGTGGGTACACATGAATTGCATTTCCTTTGCTTATCTTCAAAGTCTCGAGAATTCTCGGAAGTTAACATTCAATGATCATTCAACTGTTAAAAATGAAATCAAAATGTCGAAAGTAGAAGTAGCTCTCTTACGTACCACGCTTTCATCAAAGTCCAAAAAGCTCGATTTTCGGAGTAGTTTTTCGGCATGCCATAAAACCTGGCTCAACCCACAAATGTGTTTGAAATGCCTGAACCAAGTCAGGACTATTGCTGTATTTGATATATATTGCTGTTTCCTAAGTTTGCCGGTTTTGTAGGACTTTGATTTGTGGATTGTCGTTTCATTGGTGTTCGGTATTTTGTCATTAACTTTATTCACTAATAAAATTATCGGTTTAGGAACAAGTCCTGTTAATATTGTTTTGCAGATGTATTGTACATCGACACATATCGAATTTTTTATTTCTTTCTCTTGTCCTTTTATTGGAAAAAACATTGCGTTCTTAAAAGTGTGCTTCCTTTACGCATGAATAAATATACTTACATTTGACAAAATGCCATAGTCCACATCTAGATTCTATTTCTTCCCTTACGTGTATATCGAGTGATGATTTCAGTTGCAAGAATTAGATGTAATGACGTAGGTAAAATGTACAAATGTCTAACATTACTGTGAATATACACTTGAACAATAATTGTGACCTTAAATTGTTATTACAATTTATTGCTGTGGGCTATCCAGATCGCTGAAAACATTATAAAACACAAAGTAACAGCATTTTAAATTGACGTGATAGTTGATTTCTATTTTTGTTTTAAAAGTATTACTACTTCTATAATTCTTCTGTTAAATAACAATATTTTTTATCAAAACACTGCGTTCTGGTACACTATTGCTATGTTTATGGTGTCCAACCCATTTTGATTTGTTTAGTGTAATTAGCATGATGCTTTTGTATTTAGCATGATAATTAAGATTGAAAAATAATAAAATAAACTGAAATCTACAATTCTTTTTTAACAACGTATAAGACAATGACATTATTACACTTGATTTATGGTCAAAGAAATTTTCATTCAACATTAAGAACGATTTACCGTTTTAAGAGACTATCCCAAACCACAGGAATAAACCATGTTAACACATCTGAATATTTCTGGTACTATATTTGTAATTTAACATAGATTTTTACCATAACAAATATATATCACCGAATAATTCAGCCTTTTGTAGTCTACGTTTTCTTAAATCTATAAAAGAAGAGTTTTAAGTGGCACTATTTAAGCATTCACCACAACGAGCAACGGTCATGCTATTAGGGCCTCCCCTATCAGCCACCTGAGACGTGCTGGTCAGCTGTCTGGGTTGACAACAACTGAGAACCCTCAAAGTATGGTCCATGTGAACAATTGTAATGATATTAAAAATGTAGATATCTTGCCTTGAATTGCTATAAAATATACAGGAAAAACAACTTGTTTCTAATATTATTTATTTTTCTTGTTATTCCACAGTTAGTTTTGTTATTTTATTTCTTTGATTCACTGACTTCAAGCACTGACTGAAAAATAGTTCAATCAATAACACATTGCGATTGAGTTACTGTGTTGCCAGTACCACCAAACTGTTAAGTCTTTCATGTTTTTCATTGCAAGAGTTATTGACTTAAAAAATTATGAAACTACATATTAGTTTCTACAATGTTTGCAGGAGTAGTCATCTAAATAAAGATCAAAATAATTTACAAATATCCATGCCATACTAACAAAGATTATGTATTTAGTGTCTTCCTTTCTTTTACATAAAGATTATTGTTACACTTTTAAAAATCAAACATCCTCGTATATATTTTTCAATCATAAAGGTTTTCACAACCTTACGTATATTTCTTTCTTTAGTACTGTGGTTAGATTAGCCATGCTGACTGCTTAGATCTCATTTTAGGATCGAATTCCTCATTGTTGTTTTTCAGAATGGTGAATGGAAAATTAGTTATTGTGAACTGTACACTGGTTTATAACCTGTTCATAGTTGGATCGTCCATAGTAATATTTAATAAATATTATATTGAAGATAATAACAAAATGCCAATATCGAAAACCGAGGAAATTATCAAAAAGACAAACCACAAATCAAAGTCTAAGAAACCAGCAAACTCCAGAACCAAAATCCAAAAACTTAGTAACTACAGCAATTGTCCTGACTTGGTACAGTCATTTAAAAGGAAATGGTAGGTTCAGCCAGGTTTAATGGCATGACGAACCCTTTGCTTCCATTTCTGTAGTAAGTGAGTTGGTTTATTTATTAAAATGGATGGGTATCATGTACCACTAGTTAGAATAGACAAAATTACTTATTGAAGAAATTACAGTAAATCTAACGGATACAGATTAGAGATGATGAGTAAAACTAACAACGACATATTATATTCAAGTGTTTGTATAAAGTTGTAGTGACGTTGACGATCTGACCCTTCAGTTATTAAAAATATTTTTAATAATGTTATATTTTTATTACATAGAATATTGTACAAACATAATACAAAAGGATTAGACACTATCTTTGGTACATCTAAACGGATTTCGTATCTCAATAACCTGCAAAAAAGAAAAAAAATCTCATTTAATTTCACACACTCTATTTAAAAACGTTGCCCGAAAAAATTATTTTATTATTTTAAAAGCTTTTCAGTCAGAACTATGGAAGTTTATTCTAACCTTTATGAAACAATATACTTTAAATTAGAATACTTTGTAATATTCTAAGTTTAATAATGATAAATATTTTCCTACCATGTAGTTTGAAATAACTGTGTTTGTTTTTTTATATTACATGTTTTATATATTGTTGATTAAGAGAAGAGAGAACAATGTTAGTGAATATGATATTGAATTCTTGTATGACATACGGCCTAATAAAAAGAATAATATAACGGTAAGATACTTTAAATGCACAAAAAAATATAACTAATTATACATAGTACATATTTACCGTATTGATTCACAAAGGAGTTTGATCTCCAACCAGAATTAAGTCCAAAAGTCGGTCCCCATTGTCCTGTCTGTCTACCCAATAAACCACCGAAGCTGTTGCCTACGTATGGACCATATCCTACAGCTGCTCGTTTATATCCTATTTAGAAAATAATCATAATGTTTACAAGCAGACAAAAATCAGCTAAAATACGAATATTAATTTATTAAGTCTTTAAATCAAATAAAATCATCTGAGGTGCAAATTAATTTTAAGAGTAATCCAACATAAGGAAATTTTGCCTTACAAACTATCATATAGGCATATAGCAACACGCTAAAAAATGGTTAGTGTTTTACTCAGCTTTCTTTAATATTTTTCTTTGCAAAAGTCGTTTAAAATTAATTTGCTTACTACGACCAAGATTCCATCCACTATTTAACAGCTGTGATCCTCTACCTCCGAGTGTACTCCATGCGTTTCCTTGAAATAGGGGATAATTCCAGTTATTACCATAACCAAGATTGGCTGTTACTGTTGCCAAGACAGCAAGTGCAATAACTACTACTGCGGTTTTCATGATTCTAAAGAGAAAAACCTACACAGTTATGCTTTAAATTATTTTATATAAAAAACACACAATAACGTTGTTTGGTAGAGCAATAGATTTCTGGAGAAAATAATACCTGATAACCACAATTTGTTATATATATTAAATTTCTGGCAATATTATTAGGAATATAATTTTAAAAAGCTTTATAAAATTTTTAAAAGATACCATATTTTTTTATCGTTATCGTCATTATATATATAAGAACTGTAGCTATTTTTAACAGTTGAAGATATATAGTTATTGTCATATATGAATCTTTTAAACTAGGTTTCCTCCTTCAAATAGCAGAATATTGTTCAATGACGGTTTTTTTGTTTTATTTAAAGAAATACGCTTAGAAAATATACAAATCAAAATATTTTTTTAAATTTCTAATGAAACATGAAATTACAAATTTGACTTGTTCCGTTAGGTGATGTTAAAAGGTTTAATAAGCTATTTTTCATTTTTTGGAAACTTGTACATGAACCAATTAAACTTACCTTTTTATGAATAGCTTTGTATAGGTAAAGTAA
Source organism: Limnoperna fortunei (assembly GCA_944474755.1). Taxonomy (NCBI): domain Eukaryota; kingdom Metazoa; phylum Mollusca; class Bivalvia; order Mytilida; family Modiolidae; genus Limnoperna; species Limnoperna fortunei. The sequence goes on from OX104116.1 coordinate 77,931,564, forward strand.
CAACTATGAATAAAATTTCAAAGTTTATCCTTTATAAAGGGTCTCATATAAGGAAACATATTAGTGGTAAAATTCCCCAATAAGATAGTGTGGGTCAATCAAGAATATATGACGCTGTGGTTACACACAAGTAGTTTTCTAGCTAAATAAACGTTTGTTCTGATGTCAGTAATATGATGTATGTATCAATAAAGATGATTCACTAATGATATGTTATAGGGCAATAACAATAGTGTCCTTAGATCATCAATGATTACAGTATATTTGTCTAACCTTATGTTAAAAATCTTGTTCATTTTCAAATTAGTTTTTTATACTTTATAAATATTTCTGTGTATTTTTTCATAAACAATTTATTATATATGTTTTCTTTTCTGTCAAGATTATTGTGTATATATAATTATATAATCATAAATTCTGTAGAAAACAAATCAATTTCATTGGAAGTTTATAATACATTTTGAAAAATGGAATCTCAGAAAGGGTTTTGAATCACGGTTCAGATACTATTGAGGTGTGTTCCTCTAATTTATGGGACTGTATATTTCTCCAAGAGTCTAACTAGATCACATTTCAGGACGAAACAAACAAATGATTATTTTCAAGTATTTTATCTGCTATTAAAAATACAAAAAAGTTATTTTTCATTGTATCAATGAAATAGAACGTTAATATTTTACTGAATTTGGGGTTTTAATGAAAGATCATGTAGTCAATAAAAATGTTAACTATGCGCGTAAGTTGTGTTTTAAACAGAAACCCAACATCTAGTTGAAAATTGCCATCAATTGAAATCATTTGAATGAAAACAGACATAAAGATTAGAGGTTTATTATTGTTATACTTAGCAGTTTACACATACCTTCAAGCTACAATGTTGGCATACTACATCTAAGTTTTAAAAGAATTATTATATAAATAAGGTAAGCAATTGCATTTTGTACGTGTACGTATAGACTACACGTACACGTACCCGTCTTTTGCATGTTTTATGCAGCTTAATGCTAGTTAAGCATTTCAAAACGTGTATGATAGAAAATCTAGCAGGATTTGCTGTACTTGAACTCAGATGAATTTCTACTTCTATTAATATGAAACAAAAGAAAGAGATGATATTACAACGTTCAACCTACCGGAACATCGTCTAAAGCAAACTTTTCCAAAGGGAATAAATTGATCTTTATTTTATCACCACGTTTGGAATATCCGTGTAGACTGAAAGATCTATGGCAAATATTTGGTTGTTCCGAGGCAAAGCTATCTTATATTTTCAATGAAGTCCTTGATTTTATTCACGGCATACACTGTGATCTCCTTTCTGGTTGAACGCAGAAGCAACCAAGGCTTTTTGTTGACCTTGTTAAAACCAGAGTTTTCGGTGGTCATAAAAGATACCATTGGTTCAATTTTCAAAACATGACGAATAATGGTATAATCTCTATCCGTACGGACCAACTAATGCCGTATTGTTACGGGATAATAACATAATTTGACAAATACCGATTCACATGACAATCATTGGTAGTGATATATTCTATGTGTGTGGAGACATGGCATATTCTTTGTATAATACGTATTATAACCCCATTTAGAGGATGCGATAGATATGAAAAACAAAGTATTTTCAATGAAGGAATTGTGACTGTTAAATATGCCTTAAATAGGCCTTTTTTTAAAAGTACTCTCCCTTTTTGTATTTGAATACAATTTTGATTGTAAGAAAAATATTAAAACATTTGTTGAAACTATCATACAAGAAGAAGATTTGATGCAACATTAAACAAGGGGTAGAATCTATTTTGGCTGTGGAACAATACACACAATGGTTACTGCGCAATTTCTATAATCTTTCTGACCTTGTTATGCAAGCAGAATTTTCCGCCGCCATTTCAACAGTTTAATGCACGCTTTATAGATAAAATAATGTTTTTGAACAATGTTTATTTAATTTCAAGTATTGTTTATTACTATCCAATCAAGACAAGACTTCGCCCCAGCGTTTTAAGCTTTAGTTCACGATGAGCGAATGGATGATTGTACAAAACATGTCAAGTCTTTGCTGCTTGAGAATCCACGGCTAGAAAGAAAAAAAGTGACAAAGAGGGTGTTGCTTACCATATTTTATGTCTGAAATTCATCTAAACTAGAATTATAAAGTTTTGTAATATACTGTAGGTTTTTGGTATGTTCTTTTTTCTCCTTTTTAACCAGAGAACCTTATCTTTCCACAGGCACACACACTATAATAGACTTCTTATTGCTCGGATCGTATACACATTTACAAATGAGAAAAAGAATCCTCAGATCCTACAATATACTTTTTCCTAACACAGTATCGGCTGAAGTATGTGTCGTGCAACGATTAAACTGTGTCGTATTTTTGATATATTTAATTCTCTAACTGCTTTCTATTGTGTTTGTGTTGGTGTAATCCTGCCTAAGGATCAACAAAGATTAGAGAATAATTTACTTTTAAATGTTCAAATCATTACTCTTCCTTACAATCATAATCTTTCCAATAATCACTTATAACTGTTACTGGTTTGATATTGTCCTTAATAGTAAATATAAAGTATTTTTACTTCTGTCTTCAATGGTGGAGACTAACCACTTTCTACTTCCTCTCTTAATGAAACCAATAACCAACTGATCTTCTACATGCCGTCCCTTGTAAAAATTTATTTTCCCAGATTTGATTTCGTCTATTTCAACTATTGTTTCACTACCAATTTCTGAAAATTCTGAAATAGTAACACAAACCTTGCGACAGTAGTTGTACTAGTTCACAACAGTTTTGTTGCTGATGGATAGTTCGTTTGACCAAATAAGTAATGCCCAAAATATTCTCTAGTGTCAATTATGCCCGTCGAAAACAAGATTTACTCCTTTTTATGCTTGTTTACTGCATTTTGTTTGATGTTGCGTTTCTAAACAACCCGTCACTTGAAAATGTAATAATTTACCTCAAACCAAAGTGTCCGTGGTTAAAAGTTACAGACCTCTACCGCTGAATCAAAAATTTATCCAATTCTTATACAGTACTGAACTATTTTCTCGCTATTTACATACAAACTCTGCACGGCAAATTTTACGGATAGCTGCTCATTACGTCATATAGAACACTAATTTAGGAATTTAGGAATATTCATAAGTTGGGGTTAAAGTACTGATAAAATGAAAAACATATCTACGCAACACAATTTGGACGAGCAACCAGAATTTTGCATTATTTTGGCCATTTTGTGCTACTTTTTTGGCGGGCGTGTTAAATATATACAGCGCTCTGTATATATAAACCATTTCATTATTTTCAATACATCTCTATATTTTTCCGTAATTGTTTGGGATCCAGTACTACAAACCAGGTTTAAACCACCATTTATTTCGAAAAAAATTTCTGGGTAAGAAATATTATAGTGTAGTTTAATTTCTTCGGCCGGTTGGTATGGTTTCGGCACGTAATTCATGCATGGAGAAGAAAAATAATTTCCACAGATTTAAATGATCTCTTATATTAAGTGCATAGATACGAAGCAATGTTTATGTACAAGACGCTACTCTTATAAAAATATTTCAATTTTAAGAGTTTGATTCATGAGACCATATTTTGCTGTAAATTTTTATTATACAGACTAAAGTACTAGCACTTTTTCCACTAAATAAGAGAAACTGATGAATAAGTATTTCTAGGTTTATTCAACTGAGTTTTACATTCTGTACACAAAACATATCTTTATCAAGTGTGTTGTCTTGTTGGTTGGTATGGAATGTTTGTTTCGGTTACTGTCTTTCAAGTTGGAACGTTTCTTTCTCGAGCTTGATTGTTTATCTTCTTATTTCTAATTTTTGCTTCGGGAAATCTGATTCTGGCTGACATCTTTTTCTGTGGGGTATCCAATAATATCATTCCTGGGTTTCTTTCGTGGAAAATGTTCAACCATCTAATCATGGCCTGTACGATTTGCATGCAAAATCATAATTCCAGTATTTTACGTAAAGCTGATTTTTATTTGGAAATATGTGTTGTTGTTTATTATAAGAAACATGAATAAAGGTGGAATGTACATAGGTATATATACACATATGAATTTTTCAAAAGATCTGTTAAGTTGTAAATTTAATGAAAATGAAATGAGACATTTACGGGTTTGTGGACTGCGGTCAAATTATCAAAATGTAAATTTGATTATGCCATTTCTGGTCGACTACCGGAAAGTGGATATTTATTGAAATATCAACAAAATCAAAAATAGGGCAAATGTCAATATAATGTTAACTTTACGACTGTGAATCAATTGTCACTTGTAAAAGACTTACTGTGGTTAATATACATGCAAAATTTCCGTTCTTATTCATAAATGGTTGCAAAATGTTGATGGCATTATATTTTTGGAGTGCATGAAACTTTTTTTAAAGTAGGTTTTAAAATGTGAACATGTTGAAATACTTTCTTATTCGAAAACAAAAGGCATATGCAGGCATTTTAGGGGTGTACCTTTTCTAGGAGGGATTTGTGCTGATTTAAAAAAAAATTGCTCAGAAAATTCTATTATTTTTTAAGGGTGTGTGGCGATCCTTGCTACAGAAAATATGCATCAATCCCTACTTATAATGGAGCTGCGTGCCGTCGGTTATTTCCCTATCAAAAGCGTGTGATACCTCAACCGAAAACAACTATACAAAGAATAACGAGGATGGTATTACAAGAATTTACAAAAGTAAACGGACAAATGAATGTTGATCAGGTGTATAGTGTGGAACTGCATGTGCTCGGGAAGTTGGAACAAGGTGACATGACGACCAGGAAACAAAGAAAGATTTCAGTAGATTTGTGCCAATTATATATTTGACTGTCGAGATGTTTATGAAGAAAATGAAAAAATATGCTGTACTGAAGACTTTTCATATTTTGGGCGCGCACATGTCGTTGTCTTTTTCATAATTAGTGTTGGTTTGTTTTTTTTAAGTGCTGTTTTATTGCCCTTCAGAAAATAAAATAGACCCTGTACTAAATGTTAAGTAATGTTAAACAAGTCCTATTAATATTATTTTGCAGCTGTAGTGTACATCAACACATGTTGAATTATTTTTTGTGTCTTTTTTGTTTGCCCCATCTTTGGGAATCAAAAAAACTTACGTTTGACATAATGCCTTAGTTTACGACTAGATGCTACAATTTTTCCTTTCTTGTAACTGGAGTGATAAACTACGCCGCAATAATTTGATTTTAAAAGGCAATAATGGCGTGCAATTATTGTTGTGACTATACACTTAAGCAGTAATTGTGAATTAAATTTATTGCTATGGGCTAACGAATCGCTGAAATCTTGACAAAGCATGAAGATAACTCATTTTTAAATTGACGGAAGTTATGCATAATGACATTTCTATGTTTTATAATTATTAATTCAACAGTGCTTTTGTTACAATATTTTGTATCAAAACACTGTGATATGGAAACAAATTTTAATATTTATGGCGTCTACCCTATTGTTATTTATTTCTTGTATTTAAAATGATACTTTTGTTTTTTGCATTATTATTAACATTTTAAAAAATAATAAAAAGAAAAACTGAAATCTACAATTCTACTCTTAACACTGCGAATACGACAATTACATCGTTAGACAATTTCTGGTCATGAACATTTACATTCAATATGTAGAACGATTACCGTGTAAAGAGGCAACCACAAACCACATGAATAATCATGTTAACACCTTTGAATTTTTCTAGTACAATATTTGTGATTTAACAAATATATTTACTATAACAAAATATATGTCATAAAACAGATAATCTACCAGTATAATCGTATTGAAGTTAATAATTTAATGTTTTTCTTACGTTATTCGAGCAATATCACAGCTTTATTCACTTTAAACAGTTAACAAACAATACACCAACAAGCAAAAATAACGAATGACCGCAAAAACATTTTTGACTGCCACTAAAATGGAGCATTCGGAAGGACAGATAATTTCAGATTTTGTAGCCTACGGACAGCGGTCATGCTGAGAGGACCTCTTCTATCCTCCACCTAAATCGCATTGGTTAGCTGTGTGGGTTTGAAAATAACGAGAGCCTTCACATTATGGTCCCTGGGAATACTTGTTATTATATTAAAAATGTGCATATCTTTCCTATAATTGCTATTAAGTAAGCAGCAAACAACTTATTTCTAATATTATTTATTTTTCTTGTTATCCAACAGTCCGTTGTGTTATTTTATTCATTGGATTTTACTAATTTTAAGCACTAACTAAAATATAGTTTAATGAGTAACACATTGCGATTGAGTTACTGTGTTATCAATACCACCAGACTTTTATGTCTTGTTATGTAAATGTAAGTGTTTTTTATTCCAGAATATAATTACTTAAAAATAATAAAACTATATATTATTTGCTGATATGGTTGTAAAAGTAGTTATCTAAAATAAAGATAATGTATTTAGAGTCTTCCGTTCTAAGACATACAGTTTTTAAAATTTATAAAAATCTAACATCCTCGAATTTGTTTTCACTCAAACAACTTTTTACAACCTTACGTATATTTATTTCGACAGTGATTTAATATTGTATACTGGTTTATATCCCGTAAACAGTTTGAACATTTATAGTTATATGTAATAAGACATAATTACCTCTTCCGCGAAATTACAGAAAATCGAACGGACAAAGTTTAGAGATCTTGAGCTAAACTCAAGATGACATAGTATATATTCAAAGTGTACGTTGACGGTCTGGTCTTTCAGTCAAAGTTATTGAAAGTTGATTTAATTATGTTTTATTTTTATTAGTAAGATTAGTGTACAAACATAATACAAAATAATGGTGCTTAAGTAACGGTCTTTGGTACATCTAAATGGATTTCGTATCTCAATAACCTGCAACAAAAAGAAGAAGATTGACTAACCAAAAGATTTAAAACAAACTTTCAAGCCAGGAATACGAAATTAGGATTTTATTCTACCCTTTATAAATCAATATACTTTAAATTATAATACTCTGTTATATTCTAAGTTTAAAATTAAAAATATTTTAGTACAATGTCGTGCGTCAATTGTGATGTCACTGCTGTCTGAAACTACTAGGTTTTGTTTGTTTGTAAAATTACATGTTTTTATGATTTTTGATTCACAGAATTGTAGCTAAATGCCAGCAAATAAATTATTGAACTCTTTTTTTGACCCACGGCCTTATAAAAATTATAATATAATAGTCAAATACATTTTAGGCAATATTATCAATATAGTTATATATTTCAAGTACATATTTACCGTATTGATTCACAAAGGAATTCGATCTCCAACCAGAATTAAATCCAAAATTAGGTCCCCATTGTCCTGATTGTCTACCCAATAAACCACCGAAGCTGTTGCCTAAGTATGGACCGTATCCTAGAGCTGCTCGTTTATATCCTATAAAAAATATCATAATGCTAACATCGGACAATAATCAGTAAAAAGCTGAATTTATTACAGTTTTTAAATCAAATAAAATCATAATCCTTATCTGAGGTAAAAATTCATTTATAACATGAATCCAACATACGGACATTTTGCCTTACAAACTATCATATGGGCATATAGTAACAAAGTAATAAATATTATTTTAATCGGTTTGTCTTTCTTTGATATTTATCTTTACAAAAGTTGTTTAAAATTAATTTGCTTACTACGACCAAGATTCCATCCGGTATTCAACAGCTGTGATCCTCTACCACCAAATGTACTCCATACGTTTCCATTGGATAATGGATAATTCCAGTTATTACCATAATCAAGATTGGCTGTTACTGTTGCCAAGATAGCAAGTGCAATAACTACTACTGCGGGTTTCATGATTCTAAAGAGAAAAACCTACACAGTTATACTTTAAATAATTTTTATATAAAAAATACAGGAGTGTTATTAGGTAAAACAAAACAGTAGTTTATAATAAACGATCCAAGTATAAAATTAATAGATATATTTAAAATTGATAACGTTTAATATATGTTATTTTCTTTTAGTATGAATTTAAAGTTTTAGCGAATATTTCAACTATTCGTAGATAGGGCAAGACCAAGGAAGCTCCTTATATAATGTTTCTATACCATCTCATTTGATGGTTATCAAACGATGTTGGAGAGTAAAGCTGCGTAAACGATATAGATTCATTTAATACCTTTTCAAAATTAGAAATCGCACTTTTAAAAGTGAAAGTTATTTGTCAATACAATTTTTTATACCTCTTTACACCTCTTCCTCTTCACAATTTTATTTTTTGAATAGGTTTATTTAGAAAATAATACCCGATAACCATAATTTTTTTATTTACTTGCTTATAATATCATAAGGAATATATTTTTTTAAATAATAGCTACTATATATAATCATTATTCATTATAGGAAAAATGTAGCTATTTTGAACAGTTATAGAGATATATATTAATTGTCATTTTTGAATCCTTTAACTTGTTTTTGTGCTTAGAATAGCTGAATATTGTGTTTAATGAACGTTAAAAAATAGTCAATATTACTTTTTAAACAGCTCGGTTTTTTATGTTTATATGTAAAGATATATGCTCATAGGATACTAAAATCGAATTGTTTTACATGTTTTAATTGTTTTATTTCTAATAATGGATTAAATTAAAAACTAAAAGTTGACTTGTTTCATTAAGTGATGTTAAAAAGTTTAATCAGTTGCTATTTTTAGTTTTTGAAAACTTGTAAATGAACAAAACTTACCTTTTTATGAATAACTTGGTATCGGTTTAGTGACAACTACAAATGAAATTTGAAAGTAGATCCCTTATAAAGGCTTTCATACGTGGAAACATAAAGCGGTAGAATTCCCCCAAAAAGTTAGTGTGGGTCAATAAAATATATATGACGCTGTGGTTACACACAAGGCAGTTTGCTACTGAAATACACGTTTGTTTTTATGTCAGTAATATGATGTATATATCAATAAAGATGAATCATTAATGAAATGTAAACTTGCAAAATAGTAATATTGTGTCCTTAGGCATCAATGATTTCAGTATGTTAATGTAACCTTATGTTAAAAACTCTTGTTCATTTTCAAATCAGAATTTGTTATGTTATTAATATTTCTACGTATTTTTCATCAACAAGTTTACAATTTACTATAAACGTTTTCTTGTCTTAAGATTAGACTTATGCTGATAATAGATTATTTAATCTACACCATATATTCTTCTTGAAAACATATATGTTAAAGTAGAAGTTTATAATACATTTTGAAAACGTGAATCTCAGAAAACGTTTTGAATGACGGCCAAGATATTATTGAGGTGTGTTCTTGTTATTTATAGGGCTGTGTTTTCAATGCACTAGAACGTAAATGTTTTACTTAATTAGGGTTTTAATGTAAGATAAAGTTGGAATTGCCATTAAATATGTAAACTATGCGCATAGCTTGTTCTTCAACCGGAAACGCGACATCTAGTTCTTGAATATTTCATGCAAATAAAATCATTTATATGTAAACACACATGTTGATAGAGGTTTACTTTTTGCTTTCTCCAGCAGTTTACAAATACCTTCTAGCTACAAGGTTGTCTCAATATATATTTTGAAAAGAATCATTACAAAGATAAGGTAAGAAATTGCAAATTATACGTGTATCTGTAGAATACACGTACACGTACCAGGTTTTTTAATTTGAAAATGTTTGTTAACTCCGGTACGTTTACAATAGGAACCTTGCAGGATTTGATGTACTTAAAAACTTCAGAAGATTGCTTCATCTAATAACAGAATGAAGGAACCGCTTAATGTTCTAGTAAAAAATTAGAAATGCTTATAAATAAGCAGTGTCGTTCCGTCTTCCGTTTCGAAAGATATGACATTACAACGATTACGCTACCGGAAAAAATCGTCTGCAGTAAACTGTCGGAAAAGGAATAGATGGGCCATGTTTTTACGATTTTCACGACGTTTGGCATATCCTTGTAGACTGTAAGATCGAGAGCAAATAGCTGTTTGTTGCAAGGTAGAACTGTCTTAAATTATCAATCCAGTTCTGGAATTTATTCATGACCTACTCTGTGATCTTCTTTCTGATTTAAGTGTGACCTGAATTTTTCGAGCTCTTTGTATGTAGAATAAAGAGGCAGCCATGACCTTGTGAAAATCAGAAATAAGTTTTGACTATCATTAAAGGTATCATTGTATTAAGTTTAAAAACTGACTAATAACCATATAATCTCGAATCTGTACGAATCTAATGCCGGATTGTTACGAGATAACGGAATACTTGGACAAATGCTAATTTACATGACAAGTACTGGTGGTGATATAGTCTATGTGTGTGGAGACATGTATTATTCTTTGTGTGGTGGACATATAACCAAATTTATAGGAGGCGTTATGCATGTATTTAAAAACCAATGTGTTTAATAAAGGAATTTCGACTTTTTGAATATGCATTAAAACATTTGTAAATTGTTCTCCCTTTTTGTTTTTTTAAGACAGTAAGAAGAATCAAAAACTTCATTTTCAGCCGGTTGGGACATATCACAAAAACTCTTAGACTTGTATGTATGATAGTGAAACAGGAACATTGTGTGGCATTTAACCACCAGCACTGAATAACTATATACCGAGATTGAAAATCAATGATGAAATTGACAAGTAAAGGATCTAGATTATGCTGTCTTTATTTTAACAGTGCACAATAAGGTTTTTACTGCAGTTGATACACCTTTTTTATTTTTGAAACTGTATAGCATGGTACAAAACTGTGGATGAAAAGCTAATTACCCTTATTTTTGCCACATAGTATAATCCGATTTTCTCATTTACGTTTTGGTTATATGCTGGAATATGGTTTTAATCAATGTGTGTTTTGGTGGATGATGTTTTTCTGGTATAAGTTTTAAAAAGTGAACATGTTGACTAAGTGCCTTTCTTATTCGAAACAAAAAAACATATGCATACATTTAGGGGGCTTAATTATTATCGCTAAAGATTAATGCGTCTTTTTAAATTTTGGAATGCTCAAAATTCTTGTACTTTTTGTGGATCAAAATTATTTTTATGAAAATCCATTGTGCAGAAAATGTGTGGACAATTTGTTATGTAGGACGTTGGAGCAAGGATACTCAACAACCAGGAAACAAAGATTTGAGTGGCTTTGATACGACTATGTATTTTCCTTTCAAACCTTCAGTTGTCAATCATAATTCCAGTTGGTAAAAACTGTTTTCCACTCCATGTCAATTTGGTATTGTATTTATATGAAGCCGAATTTCTGCAACGTCTGATTAAAAACAAGAAGACAACAAAAGCTACGTCCTTAAATTTCTCATACAATATTAACCCTGTATTTCTGATGATTCGGAAATCCGTTGGATAGATATATTATATGGTTGTCACAATACTTAGACGTTTGTATAATTAATTTACTGTGACTGTATGACAAGTAACTTTGTCATCCTATATAATATATACAAAATTGCTGAATTAGATTACTGTCAGATTAATACGTTTTGGTTACGAAAATTCCATCGTCACACGCTATTACACATGTACTATGTCTATGTCTACGATTTACCCCGGTTAATGAAGCTATATTGTTATAGCTGATTTGGCCGAGGGGTCTAGACCGCTGGACATAGTGCAGGCGATTTGGTGCCACAGTGTCACAACGATGTGAGTTCGAATCCCGCTGAGGGAAAGCAAACATTTGACAGTGTAAAAATCTAATTCTAACAGTGTTGGGTTTAATTTGTAGACGTATATATAAGTATTTGATATTAACCCTGTATTTCTGATGAAGTTGCCTCCGGTAATATATCCGTCAGAACTAGATTAACCACAGAAACAGCCTCATCTACATAAATTTTAGACTTATACCACGAAAATGATACCATCGAACATCTTATCACAACAAGTTACGACAAACAAGTCGATTTTAATTTTTTAAAATTATAAACATTTCTCACTTATGCAGAAATTTTGTAGAATTCCGTACACTGTGATTGTTCTGCGATGATTATTTGATACACATATTACTGACTAGATTACCTATCCATTTTCATCAGCATCAACTAACCACACGCATGCAACAGTAATAGAAGCAGGTTTTGGCATGCCATAAAACCTGGTTGAACTCACTATTCTTTTGAAATGCGTGTACCAAGTCAGGACTATTGCAGTTTTTGCTATATTATGCAGGTTCCTAAGTTTGCCGGTTTCTAGGACTTTTATTTTTGGATTGTCTATTTCGACAGTTTCATTGGTGTTCGGTATTTTCTTAATAACTGTATTCAATAATAAAATTATCGGTTTAGGACCGATTAGCAAGCGCTGTTAATATTGTTTTGCAGATATATTGCACTTCGACATACATTTTTTAGTTTCTTCTGTTGTCCTTTCATTAGAAAAACAGTGGATCCTCTACTTATGAATTAACAAACTTACGTTTGACAGAATGCAAGAGTTTACGCTTAGATACTGCATTCTTTCCCTACGTGTAACTGAAACGATGATGTTTGCAACAAGCATTGGATATGATGAAGCAGGTAACATGCACAAATGGCGTGCTAACATTGCTGTGAATATTCACTTCAGCAGTAATTGTGAACTAAAATTGTTAGAACAATTTATTGCTATGGACTATTCGTATCCTTGACAATTTGAAGGAACATAATTTTAAACTGACGTGACGTGACAGTTAATTTCTGTTAAATTACACCATTGTTTATTTAAACACCGTGTTTTGGTACACTATTACCATATTTATGGTATTCGATCCTTTTTATTGATTGATAATTAAGATTGAAAAATAATAATACAAACTGAAATATACAATTCTTTTCTCCAAATACTAAGGCCACACCAATTTAATTTCTTGTTCTTCGGATTTTTGTCATTTAAAAACGGGGCGCTCGAGCGAAATAATAATTTGAATATTATTATTTGGATTTTCAAAAAAATCATAGGCGAACAGAAAAATTTGAGGCGAGCGATAACTTTTTTAAATTTTTATTTTTTTTTAAATAAGAAAATGTACTTTCATCAATGTATATATTCGTAAAATTCAGTTTCATTGTGATTTTCGTTTAGAATTGGGCATACTATGCTTACCTGAAGTTTACCAAAGCATGTAAATGAATAAATGAATTATATTTTGTAATTATGGGTTCATTATTCAAATTATGTACAATCAATTGCACCTTTTAAACAATTCAGTATTGTAGGTCATATACAACATATTACATATATGAATTTCAAAGCATTAGAGACAGCTGGAAGTCAAAGAATGCCTGTCACATCTTCATTTGCAAAAATATATTTTTTAGACCTTATTTAAAATGCACAACTGGCTACACTGTACATCATTTATTGATGGAGATTTCTAGAGGAATGAATTTTAAAATGTCATAAAATAAGTTATATCCCATTCATTGTGTTTGCTCTAATATTTCCATTTAGTGAGACTTTCCCTTTTGATCGAACAACTAAAGACAATCCAAAATTATAGATAAATGGTGTCCAATGTCCAATATTTGAGAGGTCATGCAAGCAGTTTAAACAACAACCAGTTTAAACAGTATAAGAAGACTCTAAATAAAAATTACTTTAACTTTTCCACAAATAACACTGAACAACTATTACCAGTCATTTCATTTTCTTTTTTTGGACATATCACAACCCTTGCAACAATGTCAACAAATTTAATAAGCATTGTAGTTTCTGTGATCATTTTCTTTTATCTTGGTGGAGATAAAACAGAAATCGAATGTGCTTCATTACGTATACTGAGGCTAAAAGTTCACCATGCTATTGCAACCAAACGTTTCAAAGTGTCAGTCGAATTAAGTTTTTTGGTCATCCATCTGGCAATCCCGCTCCAACATCCTATCTACTATAAATACAAATATTACTCACCAACTTTTCTTTCACATTTTTATTTAAATGTTCCTGTATCCTCGTTTTACATTTATTATGTCGGCGCTAACGGTTTGTTTCATTTTGACACATCTTTGAAAAAGCTGTGCCAACGCACCACCACTAAAATAAATCGCCGTGTTTTGGACAACCATGCCTTCCTTTATGACCAATATCCACACTACCAAAACGGTATGATTGTTTCTTTTCCTTTTTCAAAATACATCAATATTTTTGTTTGTGATGCAATAAAACGGCAGTTACATTAAGCGTTCATAAGATTACGATTTCAAAGAGTAAAATAAACAAAATTTCAGATGACTTTCCGGGAGCGGGGAGCGGAAATTTTTTTTTAATATTATTTTTTCGATTTCGATAAAATATGTGCGGTCGGGTCCGTAGAACAAGAAATTTATTTGGTGTGGCCTAAAGAGACAATTACAACGTTAGATTTGATTTCTGGTCAATGACATTTTACATTAAACATTTAGAACCATTTACTGATTAAGAGACATTCACAAATCACTAACCGCAGGAATTAACCATGTCGACACCTCTGAATATTTCTTGTCAAATAATTGTGATTAAACATAGATATTTATCATAACCAAAAATATATGTCACCTAGAATTCAGCATTTTGTAACAAACGTTTTAAAAATCTTTAAGATTTTTTAGTGGCACTCTCTAGGCATTAATCCCTACAGACATGCTAGTAGGGCCTCCCATATCAGCCACTTGAGACGCGCTGGTCAGCCGTGTGGGTTGGAAACAACTGGGAACCCTAACAGTGTGGTCACTGGTTTTAATTTTAATTATATTTAAAATTGAAATATAAAAAAATCCTCGTATTCGTTTTCGATCAAAAAGTTTTTCACAACCTTACGTTTTTTCGACTGTGATTAGCTTAGCTATGCTGCCTGCCTAGATCTCGTTTAAGGATTGTATTTCTCGTTGCTGTTTTAAACTGGTAAAAATAAAATTTAGTTTATTGTATTGTGAACTGTATACTAGTTTATATCCTTAAACAATGCATCGTCCATAGTAATATGCAATAAATGGAAGTAATAACAAAATACCCAACACTGAGAAAACTGTCATAAAAGACAATCCACAAATCAGAGAACATGGCAAAAAACCAGAACCAACAACCACAAAATAAAGTTACTACAACATTGGTTCTGACTTACTGGCATTTCAAAAAAATGATGGGTTAAACTAGGTTTTATGGCATGCTAAACCTGTTCCTTCCATTCTGCAGTGAGTTGGTTTGTTTGTTAAAGTAGATGGGTGTAATTTACCACTAGTTAGAATAGACATAATTGCCTATTCCTCGAAATGACAGTAAATCGAACGAAAAAAGGTCCGAGATCTTAAGCTACTTACAGTGACAGAGCATATTCAACGTGTGTGTAAAATGTTGTACTGGCGTTGACAATGTGACCCTCAAGTCAAAGTTAATGAAAGTATTTTTACTCATGTTATATTTTTATTATTTATTGTAAAAACAAAATACAAAACAAAGAAAGATAACTGTTTTGTTAGATTTATTTGTTAGATTTATTAACTTGCTGGTAATATCTTTATAAATGTACTTTCATAAAGTAGATGGGTGTAATTTACCACTAGTTAGAATAGACATAATTGCCTATTCCTCGAAATGACAGTAAATCGAACGAAAAAAGGTCCGAGATCTTAAGCTACTTACAGTGACAGAGCATATTCAACGTGTGTGTAAAATGTTGTACTGGCGTTGACAATGTGACCCTCAAGTCAAAGTTAATGAAAGTATTTTTACTCATGTTATATTTTTATTATTTATTGTAAAAACAAAATACAAAACAAAGAAAGATAACTGTCTTTGGTACATCTAAATGGATTTCGTATCTCAATAACCTGCAAAAAAGATAAAATATCATTTTATTGCATACACATTTAAGACGGTTAACCGAAAAATATTATTATTTAATAAGCTTTTCAGTCAGAATTATGGAAGTTTTATTCTACCCTTAATAAAACAATAAACCTTCTCTTACCGTATTGATTCACAAAGGAGTTTGATCTCCAACCAGAATTAAGTCCAATATTAGATCCCCATTGTCTACCCAATAAACCACCGAAGCTGTTGCCTACGTATGGACCATATCCTACAGCTGCTCGTTTATATCCTATTTAAAAAAATAATCATAATGATTGCAAACGGACAAACATCAATAAGAATATGAAGATAATTTCTTACAGTTTTTAAATAAAATGAAATCATTATCCATATCTGAGGTACAATTCATTGATAATATGAATCCAACATAAGGAAATTTTGCTTTACATACTATCAAATGGGCATATAGCTAACAAGTGCTTTTTGGTTTCCTCAGTTGGTCTTTCTCTTATATTTATCTTTGCAAAAGTCGTTTAAAATTAATTTGCTTACTACGACCAAGATTCCATCCACTATTTAACAGCTGTGATCCTCTACCTCCGAGTGTACTCCATGCGTTTCCTTGAGATAGGGGATAATTCCAGTTATTACCATAACCAAGATTGGCTGTTACTGTTGCCAAGATAGCAAGTGCAATAGCTACTACTGCGGTTTTCATGATTCTAAAGAGAAAAACCTACACAGTTATACTTTAAATTGTTTTTATTTAAAATAACAGGAGTGCTCTTTGGTGAAATAAGACAGTAGTTAATAAAAGACGATCCCAGTATATAATTAATAGATATATTCAAAATAGGTTATATTTCGTATATGTTATTTATTTTCAGTATGAATTTTACACCTTTGGTGAATATGTCAAAGAAAGTTCATAGATCAAGACTAAATAAACTCCCTATGTCACCTTTATATGCCCTCTCATTTTATGTTTATCAAACGATGTTGGACGGTGAAGCTCTATGAACGATATAGTTTAATTCATGTTTTGCATTTCAAAAATAAAAGTTATCTGTCTTTATACTTCTTCCAGCGACTATCAAAATATTATTTTTTTTAATAGATTTATTTAGAAAATAATACCTGATTACTAAAATTTGTTAGATTTATTAACTTGCTGGTAATATCTTTATAAATGTACTTTCATAAAAGCTGCCATTTATTTTTATTATTATTGGAGACTTGTATCTAATTTTAACAGTAGAAGAGATATATAGTTATTGTCATTTTTTATCATTTAACTAGCTTTTGTCCTACTCCTACAATAGCTAAATAGTTGTCCATGAACGTTAATAAATAGTCATTCGAATATTAGTTTTATACAGCTTAGTTTTTTATGTTTTTACTAACCGAAGTGTGCTCAAAAAATATAAAAATCAATATAAAAATTGAAATATTTTAAAATATATTACAATTTTTCATTTACAAACAAAAGTTTTAAATAAAAACCTTAAATATGACTTGTTTCATTAAGAGATAAAAATTTTATCATTTTTTTTTTAAACTTGTAAATGAAAAAAAAACATACCTTTTTATGAATAACTTGTTATCGTTTTAGGGACAACTACGAATGAAATTTTAAAGTTGATCCCTTATAAAGGTTTACATATGAGGAAACATATTAAGTGGTGGAATTCCCCCAATGAGTTAGTGTGGGTCAATATAATATATATTACGATGTGGTTACACACAAGGTAGTTTGATAGTTTGATAAACGTTTGTTTATGTCAGTATTATGATGTATGTATCACTAAAGATGATTCACTAATGAAATATAAACGTGCATAATAGTAATGGTGTGTCCTTGTGTATTTATTATTTCAGTGATTACAGTATATTATTGTTACCTTATATTAACAATTCTTATGCTTTTTAAAACTAAATTTCTCTAAGGTAATAATATTTCTGGGTATTTTTTCATAATCAAAATGTTTTGTTGTCTGTCGGTTATTGTTTATGATGATAACAATTAATATCAATTTAACAATAAATTTGGTAAAAACATATCGTAATTAAATAAAGAATGAAACGCAAATGTTTATAAAAAAGTACAATTTCATTGGAATACATTTTGAAAACCATTATTTCCGATAGCATTTCAATCTGGGTCCAAATACTACTATTTAGATTTGTTTTGGTAATTTATAGTTCTGTGTATTTCTCTTATAGTCTTACTCGATTAAATATCAGAAAGAAACAAACACAAATTATTATTTTCATGTATTTTTACCTAAAATGTCAAGTTTGCGCGCATGTTGTTTTAACTAGAAACCACGCACTTAGTTCTTGAATATTTGCTGCAGTAGGAATTATTTCAACGTAAATACACGTGTTTTCGATTTGATGTTTATTTATTGTTATTAGCATAAGAATAAAACCATGATATCTTTTTATAAACCTAAATATTTTACGGTGTTTAGCACTTTTGAAAAACCTTAATGACACAAGATTGTTAACATATATTTCAGGTTTAAAGAAATAAATTTTCTTACTCCCATAGTACACCTGTATTTCAGATCACAAGTTTTTGTTTATATATATACGGTTAAACAAGTTAAAATTTATAATACAAGATTAAAAAATCATGATAGTTTAGAACGTGTAGGTACCTGTTGTTTTGCATCTTAGAAATGTTTGCTAAGCACGTGTAAATACGATTTCGTAAAATAAATTGGATATAAATAAATAAATTATTGTTTAATTCTTTTTAAATAGGAAATACCCTCCGTTTCTGCACTTGTAAAAGATAACGGAAACCCTAGTAGTAACTTCTATACTTGTAAACTCAGATAAATTACTTCTTCTATTTTACAAGCTTACAAATTACAATCGTCGTTCCTCCTTCTGCTTTGACAGAGATGATATGACAATGCTCCACCGTCCTTTTACTATCATAGATGATCAGAACTAAATAGCAACAGAAATGTCGAAAAGGGAATAGATGGACCATATATTTTGTTACGACGCAGGTCATATCCTTGTAGACTGGAAAATCTAGAGCAAATATTTGGTCGATCCAAGGTAGAACTGTCATGTATCATTCATGAAGTTCTGAATTCTATTCTCGACACACGCTGTGATTTTTCTCCTGATTCAAAAGTGAGCTAACTTTTCCAAAGAATCAAAGAATGTGGAGCGCTTTACAGGTGCAGTTGTTGAACGCAGAGGCCCTAAGACCTATTGGCGACCTCCTTCGAAACATGTTTTTTTTTAACAATCATAAAATATATGGTATCAAGTTTCAAAGCATTTAGACACATGACAGTATTATCTCTTCTCTGTATGGACCAACTGAAGGACGAAGGCATGATGCCGAATTGTTACAAGAAAACGACATACTAAGACAACAGCATATTCTCATGACAGTATTATCTCTACTCTGTATGGACCAACTGAAGGACGCAGGCATGATGCCGAATTGTTACAAGAAAACGACATACTTAGACAACAGCATACTCTCATGACAACCGTTGGTGTTGATATATTTTTGTATGTGTGGAGACATGTTTGTATGATTGACATATTATAAACCCATTTTGAGGAACCGTTATACATTTATCTATAAACCAAAGTATTGTCAATAAAGGAATATTTTGACTGTTTAAAAATAGCTTAAATGGGCCTTTTGTAAACTGTGTTTTTTTTTATTTTTGCATTTTAGGACTGGGAGAACAATAAAAAACTCTATCTTCGGTTGGGAAACATAACGCTATCTTTTTGACACAATGTCACAAATGTATGTATGCTTGTGAAACATGAACATTTTGTGGCATTCAAACACCAACACTGAAGTACAATTTACTGAGAAAAATTTTTATAAATGAATATATATTGCAAAAAAAGTTTGTGTAGCAAGTTCCTAAAATGTTTGTTACATATCTATTAAGTAATGCGTGTGTAGTTTTCATTTTATTATATTATGTTGCAGGTGTCTAAAATTATGTTATCAATATGTTATTTAATGTGTCTGAGATGCAAAGTTTGTATTATGTAATCTTTATAGTAATTATCTTTCTTTTATGTAATACTGGGTAGACTGGTCAGCCACCTGCAATTGTTCATTGCATAATCAGTCAGTTAGTTGAATGCTGATTGGTCAGTAAATTTACTGTTAATTGAGATAAAGTAACAGTGTGTGTGTTTGTATGCGATCATTCTGCCAATTACAATCAAAGTGTAAGGTTCATGTTTTGATTTTAAGAAAATCAATGAAGAAATCGACAAGTAACGGATCAATATTGTGATTCCATTTGTATTTTTGAAAATTCACAACAATTTGTTTTACTGCAGATACTACACCTTATTTGTTTTGAAACTCTATAGCCTGGTATAAACCTGTGCAGGCAAAAACTAACGGCACGTATCACCTTCTAATATTTAAGTCTGTTTTGCTCATTTACTAATGGATATGTGCTATAATTTGTTTTTTTATTGTCTGTTACGTGTCATGTATATGAGTTACCGCCTTCTTATGTTTTATTCTATATATAGGTGCCTTCTTTTTCGGTCAAGATGTTAGAATTATAGACGAATGTCATATAAGTGAAAGTTGTGAAGCACCATTAAATCAGGTTTAACCGAACATTTCTTTATAAACATCTATATATTATGTTGAGAATATTATAGTAATTTTTAAATTTCTTCTGTCGATTGGTACATGTATGGTTGATTTTTTTAAATAGTTTTATTGTCTTTTATAATTTAAAGTATTGTTTCTGTATTTTAATATCTGTAATTTGCGTGCTAATTTCTCTTTTTCTGTGCTTTAAAACGCTTACAAAAATAATAATTTTGTGGCACGTAAGTTAACACTGTGTACGGAGAAGAATATAACTTGCAAAGCTTAAAAAATACCACTTATATTTTGCTGGTGTATTGCACAACGAGACTTACACAATGAACTTTAGATCTATTGCTATAGGTTCCTCACACCACTGACAACTTGATAAACACAAAGTACTATTATTTTTAAACTGACGTGACAGTTAGATTTTTGTTTTATAATTATGACTTCTATACTCCTTTTGCTAAATTTCAATATGTTTTTATGTTTTATCAAAACACTGTGTTCTGGTGTACATTTTCCAAGTTATTGGTGTCTAACTCGCATTTTTTTATGTTTCGTGTATTTAACATGATTCTTTTGTGCTTTGCATGATAATTAAGATTGGAAATAATAAAAGATAAAATGAAATCTACAATGCCTTTCTTCTACCAACGTTTCAGACATTGTTAGACTTGATTTATTGTCAATGACATTTTGATGTTTCATTTCTAATTTGATTTAACGTATAAAGGGACAACCACAAACCACATGAATAAAACATGTTAAAATCTCTGAATATTTCTTGTACAATATTTGTGACAATATATATATTTACATTAACAAAATATTTCACAGAGTTTAGCTTTTTGTAGCCTTCTTTTGCGAAATCTTTAAGAAGGTTTTTGTAGTGAAACACTCTTTGCATTACACAATACGGCTATGCTGCAATAGCCTCCTCCTACCGCCATCTGAGGCGCTCTGGTCAGTTGTATGTCTTGAAAACAATTGAAAACCCTCACAGTATGGTCTCTGTGAATGATTGTAATCATATTAAAAATGTAGATATCTTGAATTGCTATTAAATATGCAGGAAAAAACATTGTTTCGAATACTAGTATTATTTATTTGTCTTGTTATTCCACATTCCTGATGTCATTTTATTCATTTAATTCCACTAACTTTAAGCACTGACTAAAAGATAATTCAATTAATAACACATTGCGGTTGGGTTACTTTGTAACCAATACCACCAGAATGTTATGTCTAACTGTTTTTCATTACAAGATATAATGACTTAAAAATGATAAAACTACATATAAGTTGCTGCAATGTTTGCAGGAGTAGCCATCTAAAGATAAAAAAAATTATAAATATTCATGTCATATTTACAAAGATAATGTATTAAGTGTCTTCCTTTCTTTGACAAACAGAAATTTTTTTACATTTATCAAAATCAAACATCCTCGCATTGTTTTCGATCATAAAGTTTTTCACAACCTTACGTATATTTATTTCGATTAGCTAAGCCATGCTGCCAGCTTAGCATCGCATTTCTCATTTAAATGTTTATTGGGTTCGGTTACTCTCTGTGTTTTATGTGTTTTTTGTGTTGTGTTTGTCTTTATCCTGATTTGTAACTGTCCCTTTAGTAAATTAGTTGATGGTATTGTGAACTTTATACTGGTTTATAAGCTGTAAACAGTTAAAGTGTTCATAATAATATGTAATAAATAAAGGAAATAACATAATACCAATACTAAACAAAGTCCAAGAAACCTGCAAACTCAAGAACCAAAAACCAAATATATAGTAACTACAACGTTGGTCCTGGATTGGTACCGGCGTTTCAAAAAATGGTGGTTTAAACCAGGCATGCTAATCAATTCACTTCAATAACTGTGGTACGTGAGTTGGTTTGCTCATAAAATAAATGTGTATAATATACCACTAGTAAGAATAGACAAAATACCTATTCAAGAAAATTACAGTAGATCGAACGGATAAAGGTTTAGAGTTAAACTCACTATGACAAAGCATATTCAACGTGTGTGTATAATGTTGTACTGACGTAGACGATCTGACCCTTAAGTCAAAGTTATTTAAAGTATTTTTAGTAATGTTTTATTTTTATTATTGTAAAAACATAATACAAAATGATGATGAATAATTAACTGTAAATGGATTTCATATCTCAATAGCCTGCAAAAAAAGAAAAAATTATCATTTCATCGCACAACTCATTTTTAAGAACGTAAAGCGAAAAAGAAATTTCAAAGCTTTTAAGTCAGAACTATGGAAGTTTTATTCTACCTTCTATAAGACAATATAATTTGACTTGCCATATTGATTCATAAACGAGTTTTATCTCCAAACCCGAGTTAAGTCCAATGATAGATCCCTATTGTCTACCCAATACCCAGGACTATGGAAGTCGTATTCCACACTTTATCAAACAATATACTTTGAATTTAGTAATATTCTTAGTTTATATAAATTATCAACGTGTTAGTACTATGAAGAACGTCAGTTATGGTGTCACTGTTGTTTGAAAATAATTTGTTTGTATTGTAAAGTTACATGTTTTTTATATAATGGTTTATTCAAAGAATGGTAGATAAATGCCAGCAAATAAAATATTGAACTCTTTTATGACCAAAGGCCTATTAAAAATGATAATATAATGGCCAAATATTTTTTAATCCACAAAATAAATATTTGTATTTATATAAAGTTTATATTTACTGTATTAATTTACAAAGGAGTTTGATTTCCAACCAGAATTAAGTCCAATATTAAATCTCCAACCAGAATCAAGTTTATATATAGTACATATTTACCGTGTTGATTCACAAAGGAGTTTGATCTCCAACCAGAATTAAGTCCAATGTTAGATCCCCATTGTCTACCCAATAAACCACCGAAGCTGTTGCCTACGTATGGACCATACCCTACAGCTGCTCGTTTATATCCTATTTAAAAAATAATCATAATGATTGCAAACGGACAATAATGAATTAGAATATACAGATAATTTCTTACAGTAATAAAGTTAAATCATTATCCATAACTGAGGTACAATTCATTGATAACATGAAACCAACATAAGGAAATTTTGCTTTACATACTATCAAATGGGTATATAGTAACAAGCTAACAAGTGCTTTTTGTTTTGCTCAGTTGGTCTTTCTCTGATATTTATCTTTGCAATAGTTGTTTAAAATTAATTTGCTTACTACGACCAAGATTCCATCCACTATTTAACAGCTGTGATCCTCTACCACCAAATGTATTCCATACGTTTCCATTGGATAATGGATAATTCCAGTTATTACCATAACCAAGATTGGCTGTTACTGTTGCCAAGATAGCAAGTGCAATAACTACTACTGCGGTTTTCATGATTCTAAAGAGAAAAACCTACACAGTTATACTTTAAATTATTATTATATAAAACACAGGAGTGTTCTTTGGTAAAACAAAACATTAGTTTATAACAAACGATCCCAGTATAAAATTAATAGTTATATTTAAAGTAGGTTATATTTCGTATATGTTATTTATTTTCAGTATGAATTTTACTCCTTTGGAGAATATTTCAACTATTCATAGAATGTTCATAGATCAAGACTAAGAAGCTCCTCATGTCAGGCTTATATGCCCTCTCATTTTATGTTTATCAAACGATGTTGGACAGTGAACGATATAGATTCATTTTGTTTATTTCCAAAATTAGAAGTCGCACTTTCAAACATGAAAGTTATTTGTCAATAGAAGTCTTCATACTTCTTCCAGTGAATATCAAAATTTTATTTTTGAACAGATTTATTTAGAAACTAATACCTGATAACTATAATTTGTAAGATATATTAACTTGCTGGTAATATCTTTATAAATGTACTTCTTTCATAAAAAGCTGCCATTTATTTTAATTATTATTGAAGAAATGTATCTAATTTTAACAGTAGAAGAGATATATAGTTATTGTCATTTTTTAATCCTTTAACTAGTTTTCGTCCTACTCCTACAAATTGCTGAATAGTTGTCCATGAACGTTAAGAAAAAGTCATTCGTATATTATACTAAACTTTACCGTGTCAATCCGACGGGTTTTTGCTTGACAAAATGGAAAACTGCTACCGCGTTTGGTCGAGTTTATGGTCCTGTTTGTTGTCTGTCGGTTATTGTTTATGATTATAACAGATGAAAAACATATCGTAATTAATAAAAGAATGAAACGCAAATGTTTATAAAAAATACAATTGCATTAGAAGTTTATAATACATTTTGAAGAAAACCATTATTTCCGATTGCGTTTGAATCACGGTCCAGATACTACTATTTAGAATTGTTCTGGTAATTTATAGTTCTGTGTATTTCTCTAATAGTCTTACTCGATTAAATATCAGAAAGAAACAAACAAATTTTTGTTTTCATGTATTTTCACTTTTAAAGTTAACTTTGCGCGCAAGCATTTTTAACTAGAAAACACGCATTTAGTTCTTGAATATTTGCTGCTGTTCTCCTATATTTCAGGTTTAAACAAATTAATTTTCTTACTCCCATAGAACACCTGTATTTCAGATCAAAAGATTTTGTTTTTATCTACATACGGTTAAAACAAGTTAATATGTACAATACAAGATTTAAAAAAATCATGATAGATTAGAACGTCTACGTACCTGTTGTAATGCATCTTAGAAATGTTTGTTAAGCACTTGCAAATACGATTTCGTAAAATAAATTGGATATTATTTAATTAATTATTGTTTACTTATCCTTTTAAATAGGAATACCCTCCGTTTCTGCCCATGTAAAAGATACCGGAAACCCTAGTACAAAATTCTATACTTGTAAACTCAGATAAATTACTTCTAAGAAAAATGATTATTTCTGTTATACAATTTAGAAGCTTACAAATGACAATCGTCGTTAATTCTTCTGCTTTGACAAAGATAATATGACAATGCTCCACCGTCCTTCAACTATCATAGAAGATCGTCTGTAGCAACAGAACTGTCGAAAAGGGAATATATGGACCATATTTTGTATTACGACGCTGGTCATATCCTTGTAGACTGATAAATCTAGAGCAAATATTTGGTCGATCCGAGTTAGAACTGTCATATATCATCAATGAAGTTCTTAATTCTATTCTCGACACACACTGATTTTTCTACTGATTCAAGTGTGAGCTAACTTTTCCAAGGAATCAAAGAACGTGGAACGCTTAGCAGGTGCAGTGTTTGAACACAGAGGCACTTAGACCTATTGTCGACCTTGTTCGAAACATGTTTTCAACAGTCACAAGATATATGGTATCAAGTTTGAAAGCATTGAGACACATGACGTTATTATCTCTAATATGTGCGGACCAACTGAAGGACGCATGCATGATGCCGAATTGTTTCAAGAAAACGACCTACTAAGACAACAGCATATTCACATGACAACCGTTTTTTTACTGTTTTAATCTACCTTAAATGGGGCTTTTATAAATTGGTATTTTTGCGTTTTAGAACTGTGAGAACAATAATAAACTTTATCTTCATTCGGTTGGGATATATCACAAAGAAGCTGTCTTTTTGACACAATGTCACAAATGTATGTATTCTTGTGAATAATGAACATTTTGTGGCATTCCAACACCAACACTAAAGAACCTTTTACTGAGATATAGTTTCATCAATGCAAATTTTAAGAAAATCAATGATTAAATTCACAAGTAAAGGATCCAGATTGTGATTCCACTATATTTTTGAAAATAATTTGTTTACTGAAGATACTACATCTTATTTGTTTTAAAACTCTATAGCGTGGTACAAACATTTGCATGCAAAAACAAACGGCACGTATTCCCTTTAATATTTGAGTCTGTTGTTCTCATTTACAAATGGATATGTGCTATAATTTGGTTTTATTAATTGTCTGTTACGTGTGATGCATATAAGTTTCCGACTTCTTATGTTTGATTCTATATATAGCTGCCTTGCTTTTTCGGTCAGGATGTTAGAATCATAGACGAATGTCATATAAGTGAAAGTTGGGAAGCACCATTAAATCAGGTTTAACCCATCATTTCTGTATAAAAATCTATATATTATGTTAAGAATATTATAGTGATTTTTCATTTCTTAAGCCGGTTGGTATTGTTGAATTTTTATATTTTTATTGTCTTTAATTATTCAAAGTAATTCGCGTACTAATTTCTCATTTTCTGTGTTTAAAAACGCCTTAAAAAATAATAATTTTGTGGCACGTAAGTTTACACTGTATACGGAGAAGAATATAATCTTCATAGCTGAAAATTACCACTTATATTTTGCTGGTGTATTGTACAACGAGACTTGTTAATAAATTTTGAATTCTTTTTTAAGTGATGAAGCAGGAAACATACACGAATGGCGTGCTAACATTACTGTACACTTGAATAGTAATTATGAATTAAAACAAATATTTATTGCTGTAGGCTCTCCAGACCCCTGACAATTGGATAAACACGTAGTAACTGACGTGACAGATTTCTGTTTTTGTTTTTTAATTATTACATCGGTACTCCTATTGATAAATTTCAATGTATTTCATGAAAACACTGTGTTCTGGTGTACATTTTTCAAGTTGTTTGTGTCTAACTCGGATTTTTATTTATGTTTCGTGTATTTTACATGATTCTTTTGTGTTTTGCATGATTATTAAGATTGGAAATAATGACCGATAAACTGAAATCTACAATGCTTTTCTTCTACCAACGTATCAGACATTGTTAGATTTGATTTATGGTCCATAACATTTTCATGTTTCATTTTTATTTTGATTTAACGTATAAAGGGACAACCACAAACCACATGAATAAAACATGTGAACATCTCTGAATATTTCTTGTACAATATTTGTGACAAGATATGTATTTACATCAAAATATGTCACAGAATTTAGCTTTTTGTAGCCTACGTTTTCGAAATCTATAAAAAGGTTTTGTCGTGGAACTATTTTAGCATTAACCACTACGAGCATGCTTCAAGGGCCTCTCCTATTCGAAAACTCAGGCACTCTGGTCGTCTGTATTGTTTGAAAACAATTGAAAACCCTCATAGTATGGTCTCTGTTAACGATTGTAATCATGTTAAAAATGTAGATATCTTGAATTGCAAGTAAATATGCCGGAAAAGACTTGTTTCGATTATCATTGATTTTTCTTCTTATTCCACATTCCGTTTTGTCATTTTATTCATTTAATTTCACTAACTTAAACCACTGATTAAAATATAGTTCATTCAATAATACATTGTGATTGAGTAACTGTGTTACTTATACCACCAGACTGTTATGTCTTGTTATGTAAATGTATCTGTTGTTCATTACATGATGTATTGACTTAAAATGATAAAACTACATATAAGTTGCTGCAATGTTTGCAGGAGTAGCCATCTAAAGATCAAAGTAATTTACAAATATTCATGTCATATTTACAAAGATTATGTATTTTATGTCTTCCTTTCTTTGACATAAAGATTATTCTTATATTTATTAAAATCAAACATCCTCGTATTTTTTCGATCATAAAGGTTTTTACAACCGTAAGTATATTTATTTAGACTGTGATGACCTTAGCCATGCTTCCAGCTTAGATCTCATTTAGGATCGCATTTCTCATTGTTATGTTTCAAAATGGTGAAAGGAAAAATTAGTTGATGGTATTGTAAACTGTATACTGGCTTATCAGCTAAAAACAGTTGGATCGTCCATAGTAATATGAAATAAATGAAGGTATTAACAAAATACTTGAACGAATAATCGTACCCTCGCTTTTTTGGCGAGGGTACGAATTTAGTCCCATTACTCGTAATGTAGCAGAGCGGGAGTGAATCACTCCGGCACTTTGATGTCCAAAAGAAGTTGCATATACAATCAGATGTTGTCGATCTTGATATCTTTTTACAGTGTCACAATTTTTTTTATCGGTTTCGTGTTCGATCATTATTGATACGTGATGATAGTTATTGCCATTTTTAATAGCCCGCTGTGCGTTTTTATATGAATTGACCTTCGTGTCTCTTTTTAATTACGTTTACTACATGAAAAACATTGAGAAACACGAAACTGAAAGGCGTGTTGCATCTTGGGTAACACATATGTAAATTACTGGATTCTTACTACGGAATGGTTGTTATAGTATGCAAATTAGCACGTTTATAATAAAATCAGGTCACATTATCCATATAAGGAAAAATGATCAACATAGCATTTTCCACGTGCACTTTCAAAGACGAAAAAAGAAATTTCTTAAATAAAGATCGTTTAACGTTAGTTTCGCAATGTCTTAAGCTTTAATAACGTAAAGATGAATATTATGTTTGAATTTTGTATAAATAGACCGAAGTTAGAATTTTTGTATTTGCTACATTACGAGCAATAGGACTGAATTCTGCCGTTAATCCGACAAATCACAAAACTAACTTCGGATTATAGCGGCAGTAAAATTCGGCCTAACAAAATACCAATACCAAACACCGAGGAAATTATCAAAGAAGACAATCCACAAATCGAAGTCCAAGAAACCAGCAAACGCAAGAACCAACAACCAAATACAAAGTAATTACAACACTGGCCCTGACTTGGTACCGGCGTTTCAAATAAATTGTTGGTTAAACCAGGGTTAATCACATGCTAAACTTTTCGCTTCAATTACTGTGGTACGTGAGTTGGTTTGTTCATTGAATTGGATGTGTATCATATACCACTAGTTAGAATAGACAAAATTACCTATTCAGGGAAATTACAGTAAATCGAACGGATAAAGTTTAGAGATGATGAACTAAACTCACAGTAACAGATCATATTCAAATTGTGTGTATAATGTTGTACTGACGTTGACGATCGTACCCTTCAGTTATTAAAATTATTTTTAATGTTCTATTTTTATTTGTTAGATTATTGTACAAACATACATGTAATACAAAAAATTGATAGATAAGTAAATGTCTTTGGTACATCTAAATGGATTTCGTATCTCAATAACCTGCAAAAAAGATTAAAATTGTCATTTTATTGCATACACTCTTTTTAAGAAGGTTAACCGAAAAAATATTATTATTTAATAAGCTTTTCAGTCAGACCTAAGTTGTATTCTACCTTTTATAAAACAATATACTTTGAATTAGAATAATTTGAAATATTTCAAGTATAATAATGAAGAATATTTAATTACTGTAGTAGGTTAGTCATGCTGTCACTGCTGTTTGAAACAACTGTGTTTGTTTTGTATATTACATGTTTTAGATATTGTTGATTAATAGAAGGGAGTAGCTGAATGCCAGCAAATTTAATACAGAATTCCTATAAGTCATACGGTCTAATAAAAATAATAATATAATGACAAAATAATTTTTAATAAAAAAAATACATTAGTTATTTATAGATATATGTTACATATTTACCGTATTCATTCACAAAGGAGTTTGATCTCCAACCAGAATTAAGTCCAAAGTTAGGTCCCCATTGTCCTGACTGTCTACCCAATAAACCACCGAAGCTGTTGCCTACGTATGAACCATATCCTACAGCTGCTCGTTTATATCCTATTTATAAAAAAAACCAATGCTTACAAACAGACAATAATCAGTTAGAATCATTTAAAAAATGAAATCATATTCCATATCTGATGTACAAATTCATTTATAACATGAATCCAAATAAAGGAAATTTTGCCTGACAAACTATCAAATGGGCATATAGCTAATAATTGCTTATTGTTTTCCTCGGTTTGTCTTTCTTCGATATTTGTCTTTGCAGAAGTTGTTTAAAATTAATTTGCTTACTACGACCAAGATTCCATCCACTATTTAACAGCTGTGATCCTCTACCTCCGAATGTACTCCATACGTGTCCTTGAGATAAGGGATAATTCCAGGTATTACCATAACCAAGATTGGCTGATACTGTTGCCAAGACAGCAAGTGCAATAACTACTACAGTTGTTTTCATGATTCTATAGAGAAAAACCAAAAAAGTTACGCTTTAAAATATTGTAATATAAAAGAAAATAGTAGATCATAATAAACTATCCCAGTATATAATTAATATATAAATATATAAGTAATAGTTATTTTTAGATAGATAATATTGAGTATATATTATTTAGTTTCATCATGAGGTTTAAGTTGTAGGGAATATTTCAACAACTCGTAGATAGGGAGAGACCAAGGAAGCTAGCCATGTCAAGTTTATATGCCCTCTCATTTTATTGTTATTAAACGATGTTGAACAGTGAAGCTCCATGAATGATATAGATTCATTTTGTGCATTTCCGAAATTAGAAGTCACACTGTCAAAAGTGAAAGTTTTCTGTCACTACAATTCTAAATATCTCTTCCAGCGACTATCAACATTTTGTTTTAGAATATATTTATTAAGACAATAATACATTATAACTATAATTTGTTAGATATATTATCTTGCTTGTAATATCATTAGGAATATAATTGTTAAAAATAATCCTAACATATATTATTATTTTTATTGTTATTATCATTATGGGAGAACTGTAGCTAATTTTAGCAGTTAAATAGATATAGTTATTGTCATTTTTTAATCATTCAGCTGGTTTTCGTCCTTAAAATAGCTAAATATTTCTCTATGAACGTTAAGAAATATTCAATCGAATGGAAGTTTTTTATTTAAAAAGATACTCTTATAAAATATACAAATCAAACTTCATTTAAATATTTTTAAATATTAATTTTAAAATGAACGTTTAAATTAAAACTTAAAAATTGGACTTTTGGTTTTTTGAAAACTTTTAAATGAAAAATATTAACCTTACCTTTTTATGACTAACTTGGTATTCGTATAGTGACAACTACGAATACAATTTTAAAGTTAATCCCTTATAAAGGTTCTCACATGAGGAAACATATGAAGTGGAGGAATTCCCCAATAAGTCATTGTGGGTAGTTTAATTTATATGACGATGCGGTTACACACAAGGTAGTTTGCTTGTTAAATAAATTTTGTTTTTATGTCAGCAAAATGATGTATGTATCAATAAAGATGATTCCCTAATGAAATGTTAACGTGCAAAATGGTAATAGTGTGGGATTAGTATCAATGATTTCAGTATATTAATGTAACTTTATGTTTAAAATCTTGTTCATTTTAAAATAATATTTTCGACTTTATTAATATTTCTGCGTATTTTTTATCAACAAGTTCGTGTTTTATAAATGGTCCCATGTCTGTCAAGATTATTGTTTATTCTGATAAAAGATTAATCTTAACCATAAATCCGGTAGAAAACGTTAGTTTCATTCAAAGTTTATAATACATTTTAAAAGATATAGTCTCTGAATGCGTTCTTAATCACGGTCCAGATTGTATTGACGTGTGCTCTTGTAATTTATAAGGCTATCTACTTCTCTAATAGACTAACTCTATCACATTTCAGAAGGTTAGCAATTGCAACTTGTACGTGTACGTACCCGTTTTTGTTGCTTATTTTTCTAGGATAAAATTAGGAAAGCTTACAAATGCGCAGTGTCGTTACTGCTTCCTTTTCGAAAGAGATGATATTACAAAGTTCCACTACCGGAAAAGATCATCTGTAGCAAACTCTTGCAAAGAGAAGATATGGAATATGTATTTAATAACGACGTTTGGCATAACATTGTAAACTGAATGATCTAGAGTAAATAAGTGGTAGCTTTATCTTATATATATGTCTGAAATTATCAATGTAGTTCTTGATTTTATTCACCACATACACTGTCATCTCCTTTCTTTTTTAAGTGTGTGCTGACTTTCCCGAGCGCTTTGCGTGAACGCATAGGCACCCAAGACGTATTTGTCGGACTCTAAAATCTGAAGATAGTTTTCCATGGTCATAAAAGATATGATTGTATCAAGTTGCGTTGTATCATTGAGACAAATAACGGTGTAATCTCTAATCTGCACAAATCAACAAATGCCGGATTGTTATGAGATTACGACAAACTTAGACAAATGCTGATTTACATGACAACCCCTGGTGGTGATATATTCTATGTGTGCGGATGTATGGCATTATTTTTTGTTAGATGGGCATATTATAACCCCATTTAGAGGAGGCGATGTATTTAAAAAGTATTTTAATAAAAATTGTGACTGTTTAAATATGACTTAATACACTCCTTTTCGTATTTTAAGAATGTAGCAAGATTAAAACCCTTTAGCTAGAAGACACGTTGAATAAGAAAGGAAAGACACTGACCCAGACCTGTAATTTCACAAACTTATCAAGAAAGACCCACAGAAGAAGAAAGAAAGACACTGGCACAGATCTTTAATTTTACAATTCGCTTTATTGATGATGTTTTGTCCAACAATGATGACTATTTGCATTTAATCTACCCCAGAGAGATTGAAATTAAAGACACCACAAATACATTTAGATTGGGCTCTTACTTACACCTACTTCTAATAATAGACTTCGGGAAACTACAAACTAGACGCTATAGGACAAACGTGATGACTTCAACTTTCCGTTCATCCACAAATGCAACTTTCCAGCAACTCCTGCGTATGGCGTGTTAAATTCACGACTTGTATGTTATTCTAGATCCTGCGATCGGTTTTTGCAATTTTCTAGACAGCTTGGTTGATGTTATCCCTCGAGAAGTTCTATGGTCGTCCCCATGACTCAGTTGATCATTATGGGAAATGAATCGATTGGACATTTTCGCTGAGTGATAGGTAGTATTTCCTATTCATGGATTTGACTTTTTCCTAGATATGATAATGAGTAACTCGAAGGGGGTCTAATAAGAGGCAGGCACTGCTGCTTGTCCTGAACACAGGAGTGCACCCATGCTGTATATGTTTGTCTCTATCCAGATTTTTGTAATTGTCCCTTGACTTTCGGCCTATGGTGTTCGGTCCGTTGTCTTTTGCTATTTTTCTATCTCAATGCAAGAGAAAAAGTCCCCATAGTTTCATTAACTTTGCATTTATTATAAGGATATATACGACCTACAAATCTTTAAACTGCTTTGTATTTAATTTTATATGTCAACTATGTGGCGAAAGATGAATTAAAGAGATTTGGATTCTCTGAAGTAGCACATTTTTATTCCGCCTGATAATAATATTTGCTAATGAGTCAGTGTAAAATTAGCTTATACTAATACTTGTCACGCAAACTTATTTTTTTTAAATACCCAGTCTTTAATGGTTTCGTTTCCTATATTAAGTTTTTGAAAATATCAATTTCTGAGTGCTTTTATTAAAAATAAGTGGTTATAAAGTTTTGTTTCCATCTTTATTAAGATCTTTAAACTGGCAACTAGACAAAATGATAAACCAATTCTTTTGATGGAGGAATCTAAATGGTAGGACTAAGTCAAAATTATAATTGTGTTGTTAATGTTTAGAGTACATTCAAGGCAAAACATTTTATTAATTATATTTATCTGATCTTCATGTTTTATCTAATAATATCATCTGCGTAACATTATTTGCTTGCAAAACGCAAGCTGCTTATCTTGTGGACTCAAGTTTGTGCAGTTTTCTTAATCCGTTTCTTTTATTTGATATTTGTGTGGTATCTATTACAGAGATTGTAAGGATTTTTTTAAACTTAATATTCCACCCACTTTCGATTGACCTCACTTACATTTGATTAAGTATTACCACATGTTTCAAGAGGAAAGCACGATATGCACACTCTTCGGCATACTTTATATTACCTTTTTATTCAGTGGTAGTATAGATTATTTGTTTGTTGTGCTTTTTGTGTTTTTTGCTTGTTTTGTTCTTGGGGTTTCTGTTAGTTGTGTCTATTTAATTTTGTAGTTCGCTTTTATAGATAGCTTTTAACAATTTACTAATAGACTAGAAATATATTCATGTATTCATTCATATAATTTTCATACAAAGAAAAACACCTAATAACCTTTCACACCACACTGTTTGACCTGATCAAACATCTTGGTTGACAGCAACACAATTGATGTGTGGTTATATTTACATCACAATATGTTAGGTTGGCAAGTAGTCACTTTATTTAACTTCGTTGATTATTAAATTGACATTAACCACACATGTATGAAATATTAATTATGTGGTATAAGGTTTTGTTTATTTCCTTGTCAACATTACTATAAAATCAATGTATTTATATTTTAGAAACATTATATTCATAACATTTGTAAACAAGTACCATTTTTACTTTAAGGTTAGTACTGTCTCAGTTCTGTCAAAATGAAGATGAAGTAACTTAACTTTTATTGTAATAGAACTAAGTATATTTAATATTATTAAATGGAATTGTTGCACATTTATGTTACTTAGGCTATAATTTAATCAATTCTCAAATATATTTTTTTCTATTTGTGATTTCCATGTTTAAATATTTGTTTACTTTCTACTGTTATTCCTTTAAAAATATAGTTCTTCGCTTTGATTTCTCTCACTTCTGTCTCTTAAATGTAGGTTTCCAAACTTGAATTGATAAACACATCTAATAATTAAATACCTATAAACAAAAATCGTTTTATTGAAAAAAAATAAAAAATGTATTCCTTACCGCATACTAAATTTATATTTTTATATTTTTTACAGAACCATGAATAAAATCGTCTTTGCTATTGCTGTCATGGTGACGATGGTGTCTTGATTGGAGTACACCGCTTATGATGACTTAAACAGATATCCAGGGAATTTATGGGGATCACAAGCAGTAGGAAAAGTGAACCCTCTGTTTAATCAAGGATATCGTAGTGGATACTTAAGTAAGTAATGAAAGTCTTACTTTATACTACATTATTTAATCATTAAAATTATAAATTAGTTTTAACTTTAATTTAATTTAAGAAACGTCTTATAAAAGCTATGTACAATTGTTGTAATAATATTAATACATACTGTATGCATTTTGAGATAAATCAGTGTCATTCAAAAACATTATAAAACTGATATTCGTTCCTGCCTGTTTGCCTTGATATGTAGTAAAAAGGATTTTCAGTGTAGTTTACACCTCAATATATCCAAAATTACGACACGCCTTAGTTACAAGTTACTCTATAAATATTTTAGGACATAAAAGAGCAGCCCTTGGATATAATTCATATGGAAATGGTTTTCCAGTAAGTGTTGGTAACAGATGGACCAATAGATTTGGTAACCAATTCTCCAACCAATGGTTGAACTCTGGACTGAATGTATTGAATGGTAAGTAAACTAAATAGCGGAAACTATTTAATATTGCACATGGTTGTGCATGTACTAGAAAAAAGAGATAAGTTTCTTTTAAAGTTCGTGAACGACTTATTTAATCTGCAACAGTATTGTATTTGACGAGTAGATAGCAAATTATGCCTGCAAATTACCGTTATTTGTATTCACATGCATCAGCAATAAAAAGATTGCTTAATTAGAGATATGGTATAATTCATTACAGGTATACATTTTTTTATTCAACCTATAAAAAGCTTACTTGATGCCTTGAAATAATTCTCATAAAACATTATAAACCGACGTAGCATCGTGTTGTATTAAAATTTGTTATATTTTTGTCAATTTAAATGTATTAATTTCTACATTATATAACCTGCTTACCATTTAAATATGTTTGCACATTAATAACGTCTTCAAATTATCTTTTCTACTTTCAAGTTATTGAAGATTTATGGCAATTCTACTTCTCCACGATAGTGCAATATAATGTTGTTTTGGAACACAATTTACATCTGTTGTAGTATTTGTTGTTTTTTATTTAATAAAAATTATTTAAAAATTAGCTACATCTGTGTTTTTAATCCATTATCGTTTTACAACAATTAAACTAAATATGTGTGTTTACACATGCGTTATAAGTACGAAATATATCAGATAAATTTCAGAACAATTTGTCTGTGAAAATCCTTGGTAAAAACTATCAAGTAACAAGGGCACATAATATTGCGACGCTAAGTTGACGACACACAACACGAAACAGAAACACAAAACACAGTTAATGACACAACTACATACGAAAATTAAGGACGAACATTACTATGTACAGTTTAATTTTTATTTATAAAAACTGATAGTTACTGTAAATTCACGATATTTAAATCATTGTACAAAATGCATACATTTTATGTCTGTTATTATACTATCCATATGAAAGAAGGGAGATATATAGTGTCCGTCCGTTACACTTTTTATGATGCAAAACTCATCACACACTACTCACTTCTATATGATGAAACTCACACATAATCTTTGTTACATAGAGCCATTGTGCACCTATTCTAAATTTTGATCGGAATTATATTTGACGTTTCCCATTGCAAAACATGACTTTGTCATTGACATTAGGGGTAACCTATGTCTTATTAGAAACTTCACCTACACCACTGAAGGGAGTTTGATGAAACGTTCACAGAATCTTTGTCATATAGTGCTTTTGTTCAACATATATTAAACATTTTAATCAGATTGATATTTGGAGTGTTTTGAAAATTGGGAAGCGGGGTATCAATTTGTGAGTAGTGTTCATAGTTTTTATAGTTTACAATTTTACCTTTTTACGGATTGTTTCTGTCCTGAACTGAAAAGTTTATGACAGTTAGATACAGTACTTTTTAAAAATTGCTAAGAAATGTTATTCACTATATCAGATTATAACAGTTTTTTTTTAATTTTTTACCTTCACTTACAAATAATTCGCTCGAAGTCTTTGTCGTTCATAATCTGTTTTATCTGGATTTAGGATCACTGGTTTATCAGCCACAGAAACTTAAACAATTACATAGTTCTAATAAATGTCTTTTTAAACAAGAGTTTTATAATATAGTCAGGAAAATCTTTTGTTTTTTCTAAGAATATGATAAAAAAATTGTATTAACTTCCGAGGGACCAACATTATTGTTAGACTTATCTCTTTAGGATACCTGAGTGCAAGAACTAACCGACGCCTGCTAAAATATTGTTTTTATGAACAGGAAGTCAACCGTTGAAAGTTTAAAGGCAAAGGAAGTTTCAATTGAAAATATGAAGCCATACTTATGTCAAGATTGGACAATTTACATGTTGTTAAAGTATGTTTGGATTCTTTAAATCGTAGGGTTTAATGTAAGATTTCTTGCTGACAATTGTTTTACTTTATTTGATAAAAAAGATGCATGTTTTTTTTTAATTAGAAATTAAGAAGATTGACACGATCTTTATCGTATAGTGATCACAGTTAATGAATAATTAGACCTAGACTTAGATCATCCGGCGCCGTTCTGTGCATAAGGCGGTAAGATTTGTCCGTTGAAATTGATCAACCTCTATAAAAAAAAAGCTAAGGAAACCGACCGAACAAAGCCAAAAGTCAATAGACAATTACAAATCCGGATATAGACAAACATACACAGCACAAAACAAAAACCAAAAACACAAAAACCAGAAAGTGAGTAACCCGAACCCAAAAACCATGGGTACACTTAGGTGCTCAAATGACTCAACAAAAATGTCGATTGTATTTGAGAGATTGATTTTCCATAACGAACATATAACTTCTGGAGAGATAACATCAACTTTGGTACAACAAACCCTTGCTCGAGTAGTTTAGTAGTCTGCAAAATAGGAATACCGATCAAAGAATCTAGAATAGCTTATAAGTTGTGAAATGTGCACACCATCCGATGAAGCCGTTGGAATTTTACTATCGACGAACGGGAAGTTGACAATTAGAGAGCTGAAGTCATCGCATTAGTCGTAGTATAGTCTGTACTTTTCTGAAGTCTATTTCTAAAGGTAGGTCTAAGTAAGAGGCCAAACTTAGGTCTTTTTGTGGTCTCTTTAATTTCGAGCTCGCTAGGTTTAATTAAATGCAAATTGTCACCAAATTTTAGCATTGTTGAGAGACAAAACATAATCAAATATAGCGGAATGTGAAATTAAAGGTGTGGATTAGTGTCTTTTCTTTCTTCTTCAGCAGGCCTTCTAGGAACACAGCCTCATAAGATACAAAAACAGGTCGGCGAGGAAAAGAACAAAAATAGTACCAAACAGAATACCAACAGTCTGTTTAAAAACATGACGAATTTTACGAATATGTGTGTCAGTAAGAAAATCTAACATTTGACAGATTTGCTCTTCGGTATAATTATTTTTTTCAAATCAGAGGGCGCACATATCTGTTTACAATAGCAAACTAGGGATAGAAAGATTTGTTTTTGCTGTGCGTATGATGAATTGAAAAACTTTTTTCTTAATTTGTAATTGTACAATTTATATTTAAACTTTCAAATTTAATATTGCATTTTTAACTTAGTCAAGTTTTTTATTCAAGTTTAGCCAGATCATGAAATAAAAAAAACCAAGAAAACCGACCTTACAACAAGAAGCGAAAGTTGAAGTACGATTTGGTGTTTATTACATATGTTTTATGACTAAAGATAATTGCTTCCAGGAAAAACATGGGGTCAACATCCTGAAAGAAAGCCGATGAGTCTTGATTAGACGAAACGCGCTTTTGGCTTTTTTATTAACCTTAGTATTTTTTATAAAATCTTTTTTACAAGAATCAATTTACTGTCTAATAGCTCATCATCATTGTTTCATACACTGTAGCTAGTAAATATACTTGATATAAAATAACAGTTTGCAATAAACTCTTCACAAAAAGTGAACATTAAAATTGGTATTGACAGAGAACTGATCAATAATTTCTATTTTAGACGAAAGGAAAAAAAGTTTAAAGTATGTTTAGGTTAACATAGAGAGCAGATATAAACATAGTTGGGAAGTCTGCTACAAATCTAAAATGTTCTTTTAAATATGTAATTATTTTAGTTTGCCTACGGATTAACACAAATGCTCAAGACATTAATTGATTATTACGTTTTTATGTTTTTTCCTATTTTTCCGGTTTTGAAAAATATGGACTTAAGCTTCGAAATATCTCACTTGAATTCTAAGAATTTTGCTAGCTCTATAAGTTTTTTATTTCAAAATTATAAAAAAGGACAAAAAACAAAAAAAAACGTTTAGTAAATGATCACTCAACGATCTCTAAGTAATAATGATTCCTTTGCAAACAAATGCCGGTTTAACTCAATAGGTTACCGCTATCAAAACTTTTTTTCCATTTATAAATTCTTCTTTATGCATGGTAATTGTTCTGCAGTTGGTGGTAATCGAGTAAATACTTCACAGCAGGGCCTGCAATTCACACGGTGATTTCCGTGACAGGAATACAAGATATTCTCGTCTAGTTTTAGTGACTACGCGTCGAGTTTGACCAAATATTACTACAAGTTCCACTGTGGAGCAGGATATGCTTAGGCTGTTTATCAGGTTTTGATGCTTGTTTTTATTGTATTTATTGTATGTCAAAATGAAAATACTGATTTAGAAAAGAAACATAAATTGAACAATTTGCTTGTTTACTTTCAGAAGATTTGATTGATTAGTTGATTGGTTTTCTGTTTAACGTCTACTGAAGTATTTCAGGAATTCAGGACGAGAAAAACTGATCAAGCAACAAATCAATTCGGGAACGATTGGCTAAAGGGCAAAAACTTTAAATGCAACTGGAAATTATGCGTGACCAGTGGCGGATCCAGAGCGGGCGTAGGGGCGTACGCCCCCTCCCCCTTTAAAAAAGGAAAGGAAAAAAAGAGAACAGGGATGTTAACAACCAGCGCCAAAGGCAAAAATGTAATCCCCGCTCGTCCTCGCCATAACTTAATGCATTAGCGATACTACTTTGTTTATTATGATATCTCTGTTGTATATACTGTGGCAAATAAAGGTTTCTGAACACTATAAAAACCTTGTTCGTGGCCTTTCTTTTCCGATATCCCCCTTTCACGCCCCCCCCCTTTCGAAAATCCTGTATCCGCCCCTGGTTACATCGAGCATATTCTTATCGACATCTACATAAAGGATCTTTATCGTGCGAAACCGGTGAGCAATCACACTGTTCCAGCAGTATGTTTGAATATTAAATTGATAAATACGCATTGCAACACTAAATAACCTTTCATTTTTCACTACATCACACATCATGACTGACTGAAATATATGTAACTTGTTTATTACAGCAATAATCACACAACGTCAAGTTGACAAGTAGTCGCTTTGTTCACCTTTGTGTAGATTAACTGACGTCAACCACAAAGATATCCATAATAAAGTATGTGGGTTTAGGGATTTTTTATTTCCTTATCACCATGACTATAAAAAGACTGATTATATATTTTTCAACATAATACATCATTACATTTGTTGCAGAGCTCAAGTACCCCTTCCAGTTCAATGTTTGTATTGTTTATGTTTTGTCAAAAAATGGTAGAACTAAACAAAAAACGTTTATTTTATATTATCTAGTGATATTTACTTTTATATTTGACTGTTGATACAACATCTAATTTTTAAAACCATAGTTGTAATTCGTCTCATTAAACAGAGAAATAAATGAAAAGTAATTTATCAAAAATATTGAACTAATATATTTTACAGAATCATGAATACAATGGTCTTTGTTGTTGCTGTTGCTGTCATGGTGACTATGGCATCTGGTCTTGGATACAACGTTTATGATAATTTTAACAGATATCCAGGGAATTCATGGGGTTCATTAGCTGTAGGAAATGTTAACCCCCTATATAATCAAGGATATCGTAGTGGATACTTGAGTAAGTAAAAACCGTGTTTAACACGTAATTTTTAAATTAGATTTTACTTCTGGGTCAAGTAATATAATTTATAAAAACATCTTATAAGCGCTATGTACAAATCTCCTGTTAAGTTCTATACAAACTGTATGTACTACACACTAAAGAAAGAAATCAGTATTTAAAAAATAATTCTTTCATGTTCGCATTGATTTGTTGGGTGTATTTTATACATAGTAAATTATTACATCACGACGCAAATCTGGTACTTGTAAGTGATTCTGTAAACATTTCAGGACACAAAAGAGCTGCCCTTGGATATAATTCATATGGAAATGGTTTCCCAATAAATGTTGGTAACAGATGGACCAATAGATTTGGCAACCAATTCTCAAACCAGTGGTTGAACTCAGGACTAAATGTGTTGAATGGTAATAAACAGTATAACAAAAAATATTTTCGTTTGATCTCATGTACCTGTTAGAAATATAGTATTGACTTTGTTAAACGATTGCAAACAACTGTCACGTGAAGGCGATTGGTACCGTATTGTATTCGATGCTCTGCAGGAATCCGATGCAAAAGTCAAATTAATGGATACGAGTAAAAAAGGTCGGCAAATACACAGACCATACAAACTACCGCTTGATGCCCACATATCTTTAAATAATGTAACGTTATCTCTTTTCTAAGTGCACCAAAAATAAAACACATTAACAACTGACTAAAATCATTTCGTTACCGAAAATTTTTACTATCGCTTTGTTTAACCATATTAATGTGAAATAATTCACATACAACAATAAGCATTTTATTTGAAAATGTACAAGTAATTTGTAAAAAGATGTTCAATATAAATATAGCTTAACACTACATAATTTACACAATCTTTTTTATTTTCAGGTTATTGAAGATTTATATCAAACCTTGTTTTCACAATCGTGCAATGTGATTTTCAAACGCAATTCCAGTACATGTATTGTAATGTTTCTTTGTACTTCTGTTTAATAAAATTATAAAAAGAATGAGTAGATGTCCGTTTTTTTATAATTTATAACTTTATTTACATAATAATATTATGTTTCAATGGACGATTACACAATTGGATTCAGATAAACACACAGAATTTAAAACAATAAGAAATAAAAGAACAGACATTGAGTTAACCTAACACCTTCAAAAATAAACAACACAAAATGGATGTGTGAACTCCGGTGCATTCGTGTAATTAAGGGACCGGTCATTATTTATCTCCAGGGGGGCCGGCAAAAAAGTAGGGGGGTCATCAAAATTTAGCTGACTATTAGAGGGTGGGTCCTAACTATTTACCTGACTATTAGAAGGTGGGTCGTGATTTTTTAATATAATATTTTCAACTATTAAAAAAATTATCTAGCCTCGCTTCGCTCGGCATGTACAGAACAAAAATATTATTAATGATCTGAATTTCACAGAAATGAAATCTGGTTATAGTGAGATGGGTGGGGTGGGGTGTAATTTTCAATAAACAATTTCTCAGGAACTATTAATGGAAAGGTTCTGAAATTTTGTATGCAGATTCCAGTGGGTTGTCCAAATATGGTACTTAAGATTCCTTTTCGGGTCTGTCTGACATATACTTCCTGTTCAACGAAATTTGTGTTTTTTCGGTCTTTGACCTTTTTTTAAATTATAGAATGATATGATCACAACTGTTCAAGTTTGTAGAAAACTTGTGGTGGTTTTGCTACACATATATTTTAGAAACAAAAACATGACCAATACAGATCAAATGATTTCTCAATCCAATATTATTTATATGACAGTATGATGAGTTGCATTTAAATATCTTTATTGTTAGAATAATATGTAACTGTAACATTGAGTAAAAATACTAAATGTAAAAAACACGAAATACAAATAAATAAAAACCCCTACCTACTTTGCCCTGTTTAAGAAATCTAATGTCTGAGAACCAATTTTGTATGACCTATAAATAGTTTGATTCGCTAATGTTTTGTCCTAAAAATCTCAATTTTTATCCTTGAAAATTTACTCCAAATTATATATCAGTCATGCATGATAGAAATGCATTTTCTTTTATACAATATATTGATATAAAGTTGTATATTCGTTTATGATACATGTACTCCTATTCTGTTTTAAAAATCTCAATTGTTAACTATTTATCCTTGAAAATTTACTCCAAAATTATACATCATTGATGCATGCTAGAAATGAATTTTCTTTTATACAATATATTGATATAAAGTTGTATATTCTCTTATGATATGTGTACTCCAATTCTGTTTTAGAATTTGAAAGTAAATCAGAAGTTAAAGCATCATTATTTTATTTGTCTTCATGCTATGTATGCTTGTAAAAAATTTTGATTGAACAAATATTAATACCTATAAAGGTCATGAAGATGTATACTGGAAAAGTAACAAAGGTCAATATATTTATCATATTTACAGTTTATGTTCATCTCTGTCAAACAGACAAAAGTTTTAATTCAAATAGCCTCCACCAATGCACCTGAAAAAGTCAACTTTACCATAGTGGTATGACATAGGGATAAATTTAGTATTCTGTTTGTATACATTTCAAGGCAAACAACAAAGGCATCCAAGAGGAGGGGGGTCAGATTTTTTATGGCACTTCTAAGAGAGGGGTCAGATTTTTTATGGTACTTCTAAGAGGGGGGGTCAGTAATATTTTATCATTTAAAAATTACAATTTGCCGGCCCCCCCTGGAGATAAATAAT
The DNA here is from genome assembly GCA_944474755.1 of Limnoperna fortunei. NCBI lineage: Eukaryota > Metazoa > Mollusca > Bivalvia > Mytilida > Modiolidae > Limnoperna > Limnoperna fortunei. The sequence continues at coordinate 77,975,319 of OX104116.1, forward strand.
GACCGGTCCCTAAGTGCCCGTTGGGTTACACAAAGTGAAACTTTGGAACAACAAACGTATGTTGGAGAAGCCTAATTGTCACAGGTGTAATGTTAAAAACTATAGCCCGGTGTCGCTAGAATCTTGGTATCGATGTACAGGACGTTTGACAGTTGATATTTGAAGGTATAATAGTAGTAATAATAATAATATGTCATAGTAGTCTAAATTGCAGTCTATATGCGATTTTTATTCAAAGTCTGAATAAAAAGCTTTCTTTTGATTTTGCGCAAGGCCATTTTAATTAAAAATTGTTGAACAAAAATTGAACATGCTTTATAGTGGGTAACGTGTTAAGAGAGGGCAACGCTACGTTCCATGCACGATAAAGACCCCCTTTGTAGATTTCGAAAATGAGTAGGACAAGTAAAATCCAGGAAAATATCAATGGACAAGTCAAATCAAGGCGCAACAAAGACAACTATTGACTAAGCAGAATTAACTGGTCGTATTTGAAAGATAGATTTCAAATAAGTTTAAACTAGTATTTTACTACTTAAGGATAAACTACAGAAAATATTTCCCCCATCGAGGGATAAACAAATTTCCGTTTTGCACATTGTATAATCCGCGGATTAAATTAAATGAGCACAACGGAAATTTTGTTATCCCTCGATGGAGAAAATATTTTTTGTAGTTAATACTTATAAATAAATTCAAACAATAGAATAAACTCAACAATTTTATTTTTGTAACTGGATATTTTTGAAAAAAGAGATCAACACAAACACTGTTAGTTTTCTGTGGAGTAATATATGACGTCAAATGGCGCGTGTCTCCATGACGATCAAATGTTTTCCATCCTCTGATAGAAAATATTTTCCAGCCAATCAAAAGTCAATATTCTCGCAAAATTTATTTATTCAAAAATTTTAAAACAAAAGAAAACATTAATTTTTTCTAAAACTAAAAATATTGTGTATTGCATCTAGCTATTTCTGTCAAAAACGATTAATAGACGACAAAAGAAAGCATAACACATTACACGAACTACATGAATAAAATGTGGCCAGGAGGGAAGACAAAGTAAACATTTTCTTTTCACGTGCACATTCATGTATATTCTATATGGTCATGTCACGGATTATTGGACTAGATCAACAGACAAAACAGATCTTCCCTGAGTTGGGACATGTGAAAAATGTAGTGATGACTACCTTAGTATTACGGCATTAAAACATATGCAGTTTTACATTTTCAGCAGCCTTACTGTCAATAGCTTCCTCCTTTCTATAACATATATGTAACAAGCGTCGGCTATTTGTTAATAAAACGAATACAACTACATTAAGTACACTAAATGTCAAATAAAGAACTTTTAAAACAACCTAAAACGCAGAAAACGATTTTATTTCAAACGAGCAGTAACGTCGGTTATATTTAAGATAAGTGTTTAATTTGGAAAATATAGACATATTTTTTTACAGACAAGAAAATCAGGAAGTATATAATGAGCGTGGAATCAACATTACAACCAAAGTCATTGTCATTCGGAGTCTTACGTCATTGAAGAGACTATTCGATTATCTGACATTGTGTGCTATGAATACTAATTACAATAAGCATCATTCATTACCATCATTCGTCTTAAGACGTAGGTATTTAAATAGAAGGTTAAGAAGTACATAAGAAAAATTTTACATTGCAAAAATGCCTATATATATGTATGATTGATTAAATGAAACTTTACTACAATACATATTCAACACAACTAGCAATGCTATACACATTTATTATTTATATTTAGCTTGTATAGCTACAATATCAACATAATTTGCACATGAAACGGTGCAGCCTTTATTTGCATGAATGCGTATAGTGATACATATTTTTGTGAAATAAAATAAAAAGGGATGAGAAGAATGATTGTATGACTAGATATATTTGATGTCCATAAATGAAGTATAACACCCTAAAAAGGAAACATAATAACAAATATTATTTGTTAATAATTGCAGAGACATATGTATGAAGCCGGTGTCTGTTAGTGACTAGTACATGTATATAATGAAAAATTAGCACTAATTGTGTGACAAATGTTTTTGTCAACACAGGCTGTGCTCCGTTTGATGGGAGGGAAGAAGAAACTCGGCATTGAATAAAATGTCATTAATTACTTAAATGAGGAAAACACAAGTTATAAATAATAAAACATATATACATACAAATAGATAGAAATCTTAACTACTATAATAAAGAACCCATCTCATCAAAAATGGGGATATTATGGGCCTTTGTAGACATTTACAAACATCATAATACCGCTTAACAACTTTGTTTTTACAGAACGTAAACTACTTAAATACATAACTTATTCC